>VZRF01007811.1:0-96577 GCA_013396875.1 Vireo altiloquus
TAATAATAATAATTATAGTAATATTGTTCTGACCTAAGGTTTGTTGAGGTAGTGTTAACCTTCATCAGGATTCTTTTTGGTACGTAGGGGAAAGCCATCCTGTATTTTTTATCTCTGTTTTTTGTTTCCTTTCCTTCAATAGCTGGTGAAGAATGTATCTCTTGTGGCTCTTTTTTTTTTTTTGATGGCTGAAAACTTTTTTCTACTTTTTTTTGGATAATATTTTGTTTCTGGAAGAGTTACACACCTATTGACAGTATCAACGTTTGCTGTCTCCATGAGTGTTTTCTGTTCTTGTGCAGCTTTCAATAATTTTTTATTCCTCTTATAATGAATACCATATTCAGTAGTACTTTGGCAGTCTATCTGATGCTTCATTTTGGAAAAAAAATTATCTACGTCTATAGTGTTTTTTCTCAAGTACTTTTCCAAGCTATTGTTGTATATAATAACCTGTTACTTTTAAAAATGTATTCTTGCTTTTCTTCCTCCTTCCCGTTAGAGATATATGACATATTTTTGTAAAAGTAATCAAATAAGTACTAATAGATGGTGTCTTATAAAACACGTTTATTTCTAGTTCTTGTGTGATTTCCTTTGGGCACCACTTGTGGATTAGTACTCCACACATTGCTTTTTTCATCTGCTGTTAGTTTTCACCTTGGCTCTGCCTGTGTGTGGTTCTTTTGGATAAGTTGCACAGGCAGTTTGTCTCAGGGTAATGCAGGGCATTTGAGAGGAAAGCCCACTTTATTATTTGTCAGTCCAGTCTTTCTGTCTAACATCCATGTGAATTCACTCATGACCTTTGTCATTATATAATACAGACAGTGTTACAGTGTCTCATTCTCACAGCTCATTAATGTGTGTTCTCTGACCTGCTGTAATAGGTCCCCGAGTCACCTTTGCTCTCCAAAGGATGGGTTCGTGTTAGGCCTTTGCAGCAGCCCTGTGCTCGTGGGTGCTGCACTCACTGGGTTTGCTGCCAAGCAGCTCAGCCCTGGGCATTGATTGTCTGCTGTGCATAAATATGAGTTCACTCAGATTCTCTGTCACTGAGTCACCATATACAGAAAATAGCCTGTTCATGTCAGGACATCTTTTGGAACATTTTCTCTTCAAAATTATGTTGTGCTTTAATAGCTCCATTTTGTGTAGTGTAAGCTGACACAGAGTACGTATTCAAACTAAGAGAATATACCCTTATTTGATTACTGACCAGTAATAAGTGGGATTATCTTTTTTGGATTGGGATATTTTATGATTTTGACATTAGTACTGGTCATTTGGGAACATTTCTAAGCAAGATGAAAAAATACATACTAGTACTGGAAAAATGAAGTGAAAGATAATGTATGTTTAATGAAAAAAATTGGTATTATAGTGTATCAGGAGGTTTGAAGTACAAGAAATTAGCGGTTTAAGGTGGAGCATGAGTATACTGAGGCATATTTAATTTGAATAAATTGTTCTATGGTAAAGATATTTTTCTTCGTTTTAATAATTTACATACAGAAACTTCCTTTGACCTGTCTCTTCAGGGCAGAAGAGTATACTCATGCATGCCTGGAAAGTGACATGACCTTGGGTAAAGTCAGCATTCTGCTACAAGACCATTACTGAAAAAAGTTACTCTATGTGAAATGGTAGATCTTTTCATGCTAGGGCTGAGTCTTCTCTATAGCATTATATTGTTACTGGACTAACAAAATGTTCTTTGCTTTATGGCTCAGGGGAGATGGAACCATAAAGAGCTTATCACAGTGTAATAAATTCTTAGTCTTTAAAAATTAAAAACAGTGTTTCATGGGGAACATGTCTCAGGAAAATTAAAGTATTTGGGCCACTAAGGTATTGTAGTATATCTAATTGCTATTCTGCTGCCTAATAACTTGCACTGTTATTATTGTTGTAGATCATATTTTTATTATATTTATCCTTCTACCATTTTTTAATTTGAATGTTTTCATTTTTCATGAATGAAAGCATCTAGGAATAAAGAGCAAGAAGTAGTGTTACTGTTCTGGTTTTGTGTGTTCTAAAACTTCAAGCTTTTTATGTGTCAGTTGGTTGCAAATTGTACAGTATTGCAAAATTAAATTTTTTGAAATGTTTCATTCAAAGTTGATTTTGCATAGTTTACTGTTTATCATGGCTTTGTCTTTTGGAA
Organism: Vireo altiloquus; assembly: GCA_013396875.1. Classification (NCBI taxonomy): domain Eukaryota; kingdom Metazoa; phylum Chordata; class Aves; order Passeriformes; family Vireonidae; genus Vireo; species Vireo altiloquus. The sequence goes on from VZRF01007811.1 coordinate 2,171, forward strand.
AAAGGAAGTGAACTATTCCCCTTCATTCTTTTGCAACTTGTTACAGAGAGCAGGTAATTAGTATGTGAATTTAACAGTAACAAGATAAAATTCTAGGTTCTTAGGTTAAAAAAAAAGTTTTGCATCTTTATACCACTTTTCATATAATGCCAGTTTTACTATTTTTTGTAATTAAAAAAAAAGCATTCTATCTTACAGATAAAAAAAAAAAAAGTTTTGGTTTTACCTGCTAATTGTATTCGAAGCTATAAAGAATTTCTGATGTATGTTTTAGCTGCTTATTATGTGAGTCTTCATACCTTTAGAAACATCTGCATCTTTCAAAAGCCTCACATTGTACCACTGCAAAATTTCTGTCACACACAACCTCCCCTTCCCAGGCTGGTCTCTGGCCTGCTGTCAAAGGAGATCTTTCTGCAGTCTGCTGTAGCAGCACTACTGCTGTCCAGACCATTCCTCTCCTAGGGGAAGCAGGATGGTGGAGAAGGGTGACAATCTGCACATATATTGGGGCAAGACTTGAAATAACATATAACATGAGTGCTTCTAGGTCCTAGGGTTCACAAATAGCCTGTGATTTTCAAAATCCATATATTGGACCCCTAGGAGGGACTGCACTTATTAACGGCAGTGTAAACAGTGTCTAAGAGTTTATATTTACACATGTATGCAAATATACTTTATATCAGTTTTCGTGTGGTGTCTTGGTCTCCCAGAGGATGTCTTAGTTTTGCTTGCTTCCTGGGAGGTGTCATAGCTGTAGAAATTTCTGTATTTTATGTATTTTCTTGTTTTTCTTAAGACTGCGCTCTAAATTCTGCTGTTATTAGATATGGATATATGGGTATCATTCCTTGGATATATTATGTTAGCGTTGCTTTTGTCTCAAATACTTTTCATAAATAGAACGTCTTTGAAATCTTCACTATAGTGTTAGGTTTTCTCATTACAATGTTAGGTTTTCTGTATTGTTAATTCATTTTTTGTTCTAGGTATCTGTTTGTTTTACACACTGTAAAACTTTTTAAGTAATACTCCTTATGTTTGGAAATTTTCCAGTGCTCACCCTACAATTCCTGTATAAAGTTTTAGAGATACAGGTGATGTCTTTTTATGTGTGTGTATGTATACAAAGGAGAGGATTCTTTCCATTTAAATAACTATTAAGATAATGAGGACCTCTTTGGTAACTCTGAAGTTGTCAAAGAAAAATGCCTTAAAGATAGTCGAGAGCTAACAGCAAAACTGGATTATAGGGCTTATGTTTATATAGGCCTTGTTTTTCCCTTATCAAAACTCCTGGACTGAAGAGTTGCCATTTCAGGATCTGTAGCTGGTACCTGTCTGCATTGCACTGGTTAAAGTGCTCTCGACAGAAATCCTCATGTCTTCCCCACCTCTCCCATAGGCAATAATACAGGATGTTAAATTGTGTGTTAGCATGGGTTTTCTCTCCTCATTCCCCTGGTTAATTGAGAAGTGGCTTTATGTTCTAACTTAGAAGTTTCTACTAAAAGGGGAAAAAGAAAAACAATATTCTAAGATTTATCACAAAACTGAGGAAGTTATTTCTCTCTTAATCCATTCCCTTTTCTAATACTGTAGATCAACATGGAATAGATTCCTGTTTTCTTTTTCTTCCTTCTGTTAATAAAGTATTCCTGTTGACCCAGATGGTTCTGTATTTGTATGTAACAAAAAAGAAGACATAGAACTTATTTTCCTCTGGGTACTTTTCAGTAGATACTTAATTTACGTCTCTCTTCATACTATTTTACATACTAAAATTGTGAGCTTTGGTTCTCTGCTTTACATTCTAATTGGATGTATGAGAAATTGCATTGTATTTATGAGAATCTACATTGATAGTGTAACATTCCTAAGTATAGCTCAGGAGACTTACAATATGAAAAGTAGTTTCAGTACCCATTCATTCTTTCAGGGTTGGATTCTACATGTAACTTTCTTCTCTGCTCCTATTCTTTAAAGTGTTCTTGTGTTGTGAATTAAAAACAGGCTTCCTTTAGAAAAACAAAACAACAAACCTCTGTAAGTTTAGGTTCAATTGAGATTTGATCTGATTTTCTTAGAAATTATTCTCACTACCATCTTGAAATTCTCATTTTATCTGAGTCGTCTTAACTTAGCAGCTGATTTGATAGTGCATATCAGTAACTTTTCCCAAAACGCATGTTTTTTATGCCATTCTTTTTTTTAGCGGTGAGCATCATAGAAATACATAATTTAGAAAGACTGTATTTATGAGTGGCTGCAAGATGCCCAATACCTAGGTGGAGTAGGATATCAAATGTGTGAATGGAGTATGTTACAGATACTGCACTTTCCATGGGTAGAAGTAAAGGTGTTGGTTAAAATAGCATATAGTTCTGTTTAAATAACAGTAGCTACTCCCTTCCTTCAGGTTATAAAAAAGTGGTATTGAAAATGTAGGCCCAGAAGCATAAATCCTATATTCAACAAAATAATTTACAATTATCAGTGATTACAGATATTGTATAACTGTACTTAATAACATCTAATTTTAGAAAATGTACTACCCACTTTAAATGTTTATAGTGGAGCCTTGGAAACAACTGCAGACTACCAAGGAAATTATTTTTTCTCAGAATGATGATGATGATGCAATTTAATGTACGCAGTACTGACCATGTAGATGCTTCCTATTTCAAATTCAAGAGCTACTTAAGCTCCCCGGTGAGTCCACTGAAGGGAGTTAAATTCTCAAGACGTGCTCGACTTTTTATAATTAATAATTAGGGTAGAGAGTACTGTCGGAAGAAATCCCTGTCCTGAAGAAAACAGCTTTAATTTGTTGTGTAATTTCAATTTTATTCATTTGTCACTGGCAAAATTTTAAAGCTGAATAGAATACAAGTTTGTAACAGAAATTATGAGAGGCTGACAGCTCTGTAGCAATACCACCATGATCTGTCAACCTAACACAAGGAGAAAATCACCAGTCTTAGCTTATGACAAAGTCAATGACTAAAGCTACCCTTTGTATTGGAGGGTAGACAGTTGCCATAGTCAATAGTGTTCAGTTCTATTTTCTTTGATTGCAATGTTCTATACAATTGGATTCTTTTATTAATAGTTAGATTTGCTCTTCAAAACATAGAAGAAAAAGCTGTTTCTGCTTTTTAGAGGAATACCAGGTTTGCATTTTTGTGCAAAGTTTTTGATCTCTGAAAACTACTACCCAGAGGTTTTTAGAAGGATGTGGCCTACAGTGCATGTGCCTATTTCAGAAAAGAAAGGTCTTTGGTTGACCCTGTTTTATTATTGTTGCAACTTGTATACTTCATAGTTATTTTTTCCTTGCATTTAGAAAACATGTAAGTTACCCTGTTTAACTGGTTATGCACCTCTAACTATATGCCTAGGATGTATTCTAACAGTTTAAAAACATAATGGGTGAAAAAGTATAGGACTTTTTATCTGAAAGTCATTTAAGTTCAATGGCTTAGTTGAATGTATTCAGCCAATAAATCAGACACTTTTGCTGATTGTGGGAGAAAGGCTACTGGATTTTTTTTCCCCTTCTTTAGGTTTTAGATAGAGTGAAGATTTTATTTTTGTAAATAAAGTAAAAAAATCTCTTCTATCTGCTTATTGAGCATATAATTTCCCAGCCTGTCTTTTGCAAGCACTGTTGCAGTAAAACTAAGCACACCCCAGTGTAGTATCTCCTGTGTCAGGCTTATTAAATTTCAGCCACAGGAGAGTGAAGCTGTTTGTATCTCAAGACGTAAACTTTGACCTCAGCTTGCAGAACTGAGGCAGAAGGGAAGAAAGATTGAAGGAAAGTGGAATGACTTCTAGTTCAGTTCTCAGTATCTCTTTTTATTTTTATCACATTACTCATGTGGAAGAATGAAATGATGGACTGAAATTTCTTGCACTCTTTGAGTCTCTGAACACATATCTTTTATTTCATTTAGTAGGATACACAGCAGTGTTTCTTGTAGCTCTAAGCTGTCACACTCAAAACAGTCATAACATAATATTTCCATTACACCCAGAACCACTCTCTACAAAAGAAGATTCAGCCTCTCCCCTTTGAGATGGCTGAAAATATAACCCTAATAGCTACTGTCAGAGAGTCTCCTTCCAGCTTTCTATTTCTCCTGTAGTCCTCATGTGAATTGGGTTCACTGACATGTTAGTGAGATTCTGTCTCTGAACCTTTTTGTAATTATGGTATTCTTTCAGGATTGCAGTGTGAATAAGTTTTATGTCTTCTTATAAAACATCTCTGATACTGTTTTATTATTTTTCCCCTGTTTTAAAAAAGAGATAGTAGTGTTTAGGTTAAATGGATTTTGATGTTTGAAGACCTTATGCTAGTTTAAAGTTGTTATGTGCTAAAATAATACAAGGTCAGTTTGACCCAAGCATGGAAGTTAAGATTTCTTGATCATCTCCTCTTTGCCAAGGAAATGACACTCTCAGAAAAGCTATAAAAGCTAAAATATTTTACTTGAAAGTGAACGCTGGATTCAGTACTTCAGCCTTTAGGTACCTGAGCTGTGCCAAACGTTTAAGTGTTTGTGTCACATCTACTACACTAAAATAATTGTGTGCAGTTATTAAAATCTGATTATTGAGAGATGCCTCTATCCAAATTAAGGTGCAAGCAAGATCATATGCCAAAGTCAATAGTACGGATTTTATTTAACCGTAAAATGTGAGGTAGAGAGATAGAAATAGAAAAGAGATGAGAGGGAGAGACAGACAGAGAAATTAAAAGGAATATAGTCACCACCCATGGATCCAGCAGAATCCGATTGGTCCTTCTTCACCTTGGGCTTCTTGGTAGTGAGGATCCCAAGGCTGTTGAAAACTTCTCACTATTTATACATTTTACCAAACAAAGGAATTAATGCTCCTTGGCTACACAGTTCTCTTACTCTATTGGTTATTGATTCCCTCACTTATAATGCTAATTAATCCCGGCACTCAGTCTTTCTGTGTTTCAAGTTCGTGGGTTTCTTGAGTCCGTGGGTTCTGATCTCCCCCTGCCGGATTTAGCCTGAGCTGATTTTCTCCCCCAGCTTTATTTACCTCCCTCTAGTCTGAGATAACACTCAGATAATAGTACCACCTTTATCTTTTCTCAAGTTCCTGTCAGGTGCCTTAATTTACAGTACAAGTTCCAGGAATCAGTGCAGGTGTATTTGGGGGAGACACCTTCAGTGGTTGCAGATGAGCAATTGCTTCTTTACACAGTTTACCACAATGGGCAAAGTCCTTCGGTGGTAACAGTATTTGAGTGATTTAAATCCTTACAGCAGCATAGAGCTTGAGGAAGTTTTTTGCAGATGAATATTCCTGAGATGGTTTCAAACTGAGGTGACTGGAAATCCTTTGACAAGTATTTTGCATCAGATGTTTTAATTTTGAAGAGTCTCTTCCATGTCTTACAGGAACTGTAGTTGATGCCTCATATTTGTATTTGTTCTTCAGGCTTCCTAATCAATCTGCATCTGCCATATTAAGTAAATATTTTATATGATGTGAGTTTGAAATTTTGGACAATAATTTTCATGACAGAAGGCTAACTTAAAATATTCTTGTAAGATTTTTCAGTTAATGAAAGCTAACTTAGTCTATTTTTAGTATAATTTTCTATACTGGTATTATTAGGTAGACTAAATCATCTATGCAGAGAGGGTAAAGCTTTTCAGCAAAATTTCAGATACATACTGGGAGGAAAACTATGCAGCTCTTCAGCAGCAGGACTGAGAATTAGTGTGTAAATACTCATGAAGAAAATGAGTGCTATTAAAAATCTGTTATTGCATACTAAACTCTGTAAGTGGCAGTTTATTGGGGAATATTGTTACAAAGACAGTACTGATACAGTCTGACTGCACTTGAGTATCAGACTGGCTTAACTTCCTGGGAATAGAGGTTCCTTTTGCCATATGAGGTGTTCTCTGTGCACAGCATCTGTGGTTCAGATTCTGTAGTACAAAGGGTATTTTAGCTCAGAAGCACAAAAGCATTGTGTGTTGGATGGGACTATGAGCAACCTGATCTAGTGAAAGGTGTCCCTGCCCCATCAGGGGGTTTGGAGTAGGTGGTACTTGAAAGGTCCCTTTCAACCCAAACAAATTTATGGTTTGCATACCTATCTTTCAGTGGGTTCGATGAGGCTCAGTTAAAAGCTTCTATGGCCAAGTATAAGTTTTCTTTCATCCTGCCAATTATAAACAAGCTGATTATATTCTAAAGCAAATTGCAGTCTTCCAGTATTTCTATGCTTTTACCAATGGTGTTGGGAAACAAAAAGACCGTAATTTGTGACAGTTCTAACTTTGTGTGGTCCTTCTCCGGGCTGTAGGCTGTATTTGATCTAGGACTCATTTAGGACCTGCCTCTGGCTTGGTGCCGAGTCTGGAGGCAGCACAGCTCTTGCTGTCATGTGAGGCTTTTCAGTACTCTGTGAGAATAGCCCTCTATTCTGATCCTCAGCCCCACATGGGAGGTGAGGGCTGTAGTCATGCATCGTCAGAGAAGCCTAAGGCTCACCTGTGTGAAGTCCACTGTTACATCATGTTGGAAGTTCCTTTTATTGGTATCTATATAATGGGTTTGAGGTTTCTTCTACAGTGTTCAAACAGTCATTGCAGCTCATAAAACATAATTTTCAGTTTGCTCTATCACACTTGCATCATGAATCTCAAAGGTCTAATTCTTTCTTGTGTATTTTGGATTATAGTTAGTATAAGGAGTTCTTCGTATACAACTATTAAAGAATTACTGTGATCAGGTCTTCTGCAGTATTTGACACTTTGCTCTTGTATGTAGGTAGTCAGCCATGATGAAATGTCCTCACTCTTGGAAAATCAACCTGTTTGATGATGTTTTATTTTCTGCTCTTGGTGGTATTACCACAGAGAAATTACTCCATCAACAGATTTACCTCAAAAATTGTATGCGCTCTTGAGTGGACAGAAGAGATTCTCTATTAATTTGTAGTTCTCAACAGTTTCTCTATCCGTACTACTTGAGGTAGTATGTTTGACACATTGCCACCATTAAGTTTAGAACATTGTCCAAGGCCACAGTGGAAAAGTAATGGTTTTTCTATTGAAGTCACTTTGTCTTTCGAAATGTTTCCACTGTTAAGGAAGCAAACATTTTGGCAGTATTAAAGAAAGTGATTTATAAACTTGTAAGACTGAAAGTCAAACATCTTGAATTTACAACTTGATCAAGTCTTTATATATATATATATATATATGTATATAAAATCTCTCTTTCTGAGAATATATGTATATATTTCTGGAAAGATGAAAGTTTTCTAAGAATAAGGAAATTGGTATTAGGAGAGACCTGTGGTGAGCTGAAGAGAATTTTCTCTATGGCCTCATTTTGTTGTGTTTCTTTTTGAGGAAGGAATAAAGTTTCCTGACCCTTTTTTCTCTTTTCATAGGTATTTTTTTTCCATTGTTGCTCATTTAGGTTGTGGGTTAAACAGAACAGCTCTGGGATATCTGTTTAAGGAAGGTCATGTTTCTTATTGATAGCTCTTCCCAGAGAAAGTGTATATTTATATTGGGTTTGCGTGGCAAGGCTTTAGTGGTGGAGGAGTGGGGTAGAAGGGTGGGCTATAGGGTTGGCTTCTGTGAGAGGAAGCCAGAAGCTTCCCCGGTGTCCAACCGAGCCAATGCCAGCCAGATCCAACGTGGACCTGCCGCTGGCCAAGGCTGAGCTCATCCAACAATGAAAGCAACTCTAGGATAACAGATTTAAGAAGATGAACAAAACCTGCTGAGCAGCAGCAGCCAGGACAGAGGAGCTAGAATATGTGAGAGAAACAGGTCTGCAGACATCGAGGTTGTTGAAGAGGGAGGGGGAGGATGTGCTGGAGGAGTCCTGCTCCTGCCGGGGAATGCGCAGAAGCGATGTGTGATGAACTGACCACAACCCTTCTTCCCTGCTCACCTGTGCTGCTGGCAGGATAGGAGGTAGAGAACTTGGGAATAAAGCTAAGCCCAGGAAGAAGGGACGGGTGTAGGGGAAGGATTTTTTAAGATTTGATGTTACTTCTTATTTCCCTACTCTGATATAATTTCCCCAAATTGCATCTGTTTTGCCAATGATGGTAACTGGTGGATGATCTCTCCCTGCCCTCATCTCAACCTGTGAATCTTTTGTTATATTTTCTTCCCTCGTCCAGCCAGGGTCCACCCACCAGACTCTTAATTAAGATACAATTAGCTGTTCTTCTGCTGACTTTGATAACACAGTGACCCTTGTGGTTTCACCTACCTTGTGTGATAGTGGTTTTGTACAAGTGCCTTGGAACATCTCATTTCAAAACAACTTTTTAAACCTTGTTTTGCATTCCTTGGGCCAGTGAACTGCTGCTCTGTGTTATCAGCAAGGTCTGAAGAAGAGGAGGCATCCCATTGTTGAAAGACTAACTTCCTTGTGAGCGTGCTATAAACTGATAGGGTGTTCAGAGCTGGTAATTGCTCCTCTGGTTGAGAGCATTGCTTGTATAAATTTCCATGATATAGTAGCTAATGTACTCATGACAGTGTAACTGTTGTCTGACTTGAGTCTTGCCATACACATTTTAAGAAGCTGTGTTCCTGTAAACCTTAGATCTCCAGCCAACAAGCAGGGTTTTGCAGGCACCATATCAACTGCTGTTTGCATAGTTCTGTCTTTAATGGTTAAGGCCCTGTGTGAGAGCATAAGAAAGTATGTCAGGCATTTTCTATGAATCAATAGCTTTTCCATTGTTAAACAAATGAGATGCTGTCATATCATGATGCTTAATAAGTACAGTTTTAGAATATTTTGTAGTAAGTTATGTATATTGCTTTTATATTTCAAAGTTGGATTCCCTTGTGCTCTGGAACTGAAATACAGATTTCTCTTTACGTTTTCATATACTATTTTGCATTGGTGCCAGACTACTTGTTTACAGCTCCACATTGGAAGAGTTTGCATGCTTTATTCGTGAACTGCTTCTTTCTCTTCCCTGTGGCATTAAAAAAGAAGAATAAGGTATATATGTGAATACAAGATAGCATTAAGATATATCTGCTATATTAACGTAAACTAAAAGCCTTTTGAATTTGTTCAGAAGCTTCTTCCTCTCCCCATAGATGTACCATGTTTCTCTGCATATAAAATGAGGTCTAGGCTTCCTCTGTAGCTGCCATTGAAGAATTCTCCCAGTAATATAAGCCCAGAGGGGCAAATACGTGATTCTCATTTGGGAACTGTTTCATGCAGCTGCTATTGTTTGAGCATCAAACTTACTTCCTTTTTAAACCTGTTAGCAATAACTTGAATTCATGGTAGGATGTCTCATGTCAGAGAAGGGCAAACAGACTGACAGCAGGCACCAAGTTAGCCTGTGGCAGCATCTTTCTTTGGGCTTAATAAAGTAATCACAATGTAACATGCTCATCTACCTTGGAGTGTAGTTATATTAATATTCAAGTACAACAGAAAGAAGTAGGTTTGAAAAAAATTAAAGCTCCAGAATAGACTTATATCTGGTCCTTACTAAAATGAATAATGGATCTTTGCAGTGAGTTTTTCTAAGTGCTAATCAAAAGTATAATGATTTACAAGTCATTGCTCAATTAAATTGGAAGCAGTAATTTTAATTTTCAGCAATTATAATAATTTTTTTCTTTATCTTTGGAAGTTATGGTTTATCAATCATGTAAAATGGTTTACTGAATAACTTGCTCCTTATAACTAGCTTATGATTTTGAAGTAGCCATTATTTGGTGCTTGACGTTTATTTTAATAGATGCTTCAACTTCCTTTAACTTCCAGGGAATAAGATGAATTTAAGTGGTACTGGTTTTGAGCAAAGATCAGTGGAAAGGTACGAGACATGAATACAGCAACAACATTTCCCTTGGTTTGGTGGTTCAGACTGCCTTTAGATAGTCTGCCTGGTTGGGTACATCAGCCTTGATATTTAAGCATGGCTCAAATATATTCAAATATATTTCGTATATTGGGCATGTATGAAACCAGTGCTTATTTCCTCCTGTGGCAGTGAAGTGGGTGTGTCTAAGATGATAAATTTAGATTTAATTTTTCTTCCTAAACAGGTTAATGGAAGGAGTGGGGGAATACAATAAAGAACAGAACATTCCTTTTCCTTTCGTACTTTCAGTGCTAAGCATTTTGAACCACATTCCATTAATATGAGCCATTAAGTCAAGAGGCTCCAGGTTGATTTGTATTCAATGGCTAGTCCTCATCCTGAAATTTATTCTTTAAAAGACACTTTTGCCTGTAAAACACAGTTCTATACACACACTATATATAAGTAAATATATAAAAATATACGCTTGTATGCCTTACATATATATGTATAAGCATATAAATGGTTTATGTTTTAAAAGTATATATATGCATCTAACATACTAGCCTAACAAATGTCAGGGTATGTTAGAAAAACAGTCTCAGGCCCTTAGGATGGATTGAAACTGAGTTTTGTTTTCTGAGCTAGTGCTGTAACAGGCTACTGTGCAAAAGGTAATTTCTGTTGCCTGCTTTTTTCACCCCTACTTTTACAGGGCTGCTTTAAGTGATTTTGAGGTCAGCTGTTAAATTGCTGGGTTTTTTCTCCTATTAGCCATCATGGGTAACCATAGTCATGCATTTTTAAACTAGCTTTCATAGTAATGAAAGTGTGAAATGGGAGGATGTTGGGGAGGAAGTGCAAGACTGACCTTTTGACACAAATTGCAAGATAGTTGTCTACTATAGATTGTTTATTAAAAAAAAAAGAAAATCTCCATTATTTCTGTTTGCTTGGCTAACTCGGGAGGCTTCAGCTCTAATTCTTAAGTGATTCTGGTGGTTTAAACTAATTTTTGCAATTTCAGACATATTTCAGTAACAAGCATGCTTACTATTGTTTTGCATTGCTCATATTAGCTTATCTGTCTTGTTTGACTGCTGATACTGTAAGAGGAAAGTCTCAGATTCTCTCTGAAAGAAATGAGGGAGTAAAAAGAATGGTGAATAAGTTATGCAGAAACCTTTATTCCGTGACATAGACCATTGCTCCCTCAGCAACCATTTTTGGTTTTGTAGAGTTTTGGGATCTTTTTTGAGATGGAGCTGTAATTTATAAATTGTGGGTAGTACTACCTTGACTTCTTTCTGTTGAGGGTTTTCCTTGTTCCATTCTAAGTTTGCTGTTCTGAGGCCATTGGTTTCTCATTTTTTTTCTCTTTCCTGCTTACCAAAACCACCAGTAGAATCTTGCAAATTTTTGGATAGCCATGTGGCTTTCATTTTGCTAGTGATGCTTTGTAAAATCTGTGATAGTCCACATACCATTTGGAAATGTGTTGAATGGCTCACTGTTTGATACTCACATTCTCAGTTGTTGAAATTCCCATATTTCAAGAATTGGTTCATTTTTGTAACTGAATGAGCTAAGAGCATGTACTGCCTCTGGGGAAAGAGGTTGTAGAATGGCAAGATTGATGAGAGATCTCTTTAGAGTACAGAGACTTACTGAAAGACATCCATTCCCTGGCTTTCATGCAGTGCTGCAGCATTTGTTTTACTCCTGAGTCTTACAGACTTGACACAACTGGTCAGTGAGCTGCTCAGCCGTGTCTTTGTGCTTGGGAGAGGGAGAGGAAGAAGAACTGTGAGTACATGATTTTGCTGATGTTGAAATAGGTGGGTATGAGCATCAATGACTGAGCATGTGATACTCTGGACTAGACAAAGCTAGTGTTTCTGATGGGAAATCTGTCAAAATTGGCTTTGCCATTGTTAAAAACCCATGTTCTTTAACACTGTTTAACAGTGGGAGAATAAACATACAAAGGCCTGTGTTATATCTAAATCCAGAAATGAGAGAAAATGTGAATGTCATTACTATTACTCTATATGTAGAGGAAATATCTAATCTTGATCTAGTCCCAATTGCCCCCATTTCAGCTCTTGTATAGATTTGTTCACAAGTTAATAGTTTATACTGGGCTAAATGTCATCAAATGAGTTGCAAAAAGCAAAGGAAAAATTCACACTTCTATAATTATATTCTGGCATATAATTATATTTATCTCTTGTACCTCAGTTGAGTGTTGCAGTAATTTGTATGTTTTTTTACACTGTTACATACTCTAAAGAGATTATGGGAATAATGTGAAGACTGATAGGAAAGCAAAATCATAGTCACCGATGTGTTCATTCAGTATTGATGGTGATAAAATCTTATGAGTTTTTCTCAGTCCTGGGCCCAAATGTTGGTAAAAATTACTAACTGTGTTTAAATTTGGCCAAATTGAATACTGAAAATTACTTTCTTCTACATTTGAATAGAAATCTGCCTCACAGGAATGGACACAAGAAACCTGTCTCTGAACTTAAAATTGTTCTCTTTGACTGCTTTTCTATCCCTTAAAAAAACAAAAAAAAAAAGGTCTGATTTTGAATTACTGAAATATATTGAATGCACACAATTAAAACTCTGTTTAAGATGGTTTAGGGTGCTAGCAGAAGGATAAATCATAGCTGTATTTCATTTGGGAAGCTTAATGCAAAATTGAGATGGGTTTTTCAAATAAAGAACTCAAAACTAATGATTAAGATGAGCTATGGCTGAAAGGTTTCATACCTACTAATCTCATTTCCTTGATAAACTAGAGATTATTTTAGAATAACAGTAACATAATATTAAATTAGAAGGTGTATAATCTTCTAGAAAAATGAAGTTCTGTATTCATGAAGTCATAATTTTCTCTCTTAAGTTGTCGTTATGTGTAAGTAAGTGATAAAGGTGAGGCTTACAAACTGCTTTGATGTTTGCTGTACCCCAGCCTAAGTAGATCTGCACATCTAATTGTGACTCTGCACCGATTCAAGCAGATCATGCACTCTAGATATTCACTGTGATGTGTTGCCAAGTGACCTGTAGGTCTTTCTGGATACATGTCAGCATATTTTTGTGCCAGATCACAAATTGAGTAATCCAGTGCCTCTGTCATTCTTGTCACTTTATTTGTATTTATTGTGACTGGCTTTTGCATGCTCTAAACAACACCAGTGGAGCTGACGACACGTTTATGTAGAAGGGTCACTATAAAAATGACTAGAAGATGATATGTGACTAGGGAATGAATGTTACTCATTCCCAGTGAAATGTAGCGAGCAGATGGACATTATGTTGTGCTGATAATGTCCATGTAAAAGATATTTCAAGAGATGAGAGTTAGAAATAAAAAGAGTGTTTTGAAAGCTTATACCTTTACTGGAAATTGCAGGAGCTAAGAATTCTTGCTTTTCCTTCCCATTATTAGAACAGGCCACTGCCACGTATGTCCTGTTGTGTTCTCAGCTTGTATTCCTGCTGGCAGCTGGGGCTGGATTCACTTGCTGAAATGTGTGTGTGAGTGTGAAACACTTGGGATGCTGTAGGGCATCTGGCTGCTCATGCCATGAAGTGTGAGTCTAATTACCTTTTTAATATCAGATGTGTATGAATGTCTTGGACAAACAAGAGTAAATACCAGTAGGTGCCTAAAATTAGGCACTTGAGTTGAACTTCTAATTCCTCTTGCTTGTTTCATTTCATCAATGGGTTTTATTCATGTGTGGGAGTTAGATATAATTTCTTTTGTATAGTACATTTATAACAGTATGAAATAATGCTTCACTGATAAACTCTGATCAATCCTTTGAACTATGTGTGGTTTCTTTCTTGTTACAATGGTGAAAAAGCTAGCCTGCCTTTTTTTTGAGATTGCTCCTTTCCAATAGGAATCTTGAAGTTTAATCATTATTTAGTATTTATTTACTGCCCTTTAATTATAAGGGGAACCTATGGATCTTTCTTTATCTTCGATTAAGAAAACCATGTCTTTATCTGTTATACATGAATGCAGGAAATGCAGATTTATCAGCAGTGACCTTCTCAGATTCCAGTTGGTGTATGTGTGCATAATTTTTTCCTCAGATTTTATTCATGTGCTGTAGTGAAACATATCTGTTTGAGCAAGTAAAATGTCCACATCCATGCTTTTGTCATCTACTCAGGAAAATTAAAATCATGGTAATTTTCAAGCAATACAAATATGGGGAATCCTACAAGAGGTCATGAATCTTGAAATTATGTTAATTTTCATTGCAACTATGTCAATGTCCAGAGTCCACATGCTAGGACTTAAGGTAGAGTGAAAATGATCTCTTTCAAAGAAAAGTTGAAGGTTTTGTAAGTCAAGTCTTTTAACTATAATTAATCAAGGGAGGGAAGGAAAGAAGGCTACCTGGCATCCTGCTTGCTCAAGCATATACATTGCTTTGTAGGACTTAGATATATTTAAATTAAATGTAGGTTATAAATGTGTTGACTAATTTGGGGCTATTCTTGTTTTTTTGGTTTGTGTTTTTTTTCTCGGCACCTAGAAAAATATGTTCTAACACAGTATGAATAAGTAAGCAATTACCTGTTTTAATAGGTTTGACTCAAATTTATTCATGAGTGCTCTTCCACTGACAAACTGTTTTTAGTCAATATAAAAACTGTTTTTAGGTCTGCAATCTGGACATCATTAGGCTTTTTTTAAGGAAAATAAATAAATAAATAAAAATTCATTCACAAGTCAGCTATGTAATATTTAAAATATGGGAGACTGTTAAAAGTAGTATACTTAGCTATAAATTTGAACCTTTCACTTTCAGATAGATTAACATGTAATTATGAGATCCATAGGAAAATTTTCATATTCTAGAATTTTTTGTTTCCTTGCTTTGTTTTAATTCTGCTTAGCTTGTTATGTACTATTTAATAGGAAGATGATTGATTTTGAGTTTCAGATTTAAACTTGGGGTAAGAATATTACATCCATCACCTGGTGAGTCAGAGATATAGAAGAAAAAGCTAGTTTATTTAAAAAAAAAGGGCAGTGACAGCTGTGAATTTTAAAAATTGTATTCTTAATTTACCTTCCTAGCTTGCAGAGACTACCACCTGGCATATTCAAGCAAACTGGAGGAAGTTTTGTTATTCTTTTTTCTTTTCTCCTTCCTTGTGTTACCCAGCTTAACACTTTTCAGAGTCTACTTGCCTTGTGACACCTTTCCTATGTGTTTGAAGGGTCTCCAAGACTACTTGTAATTTTTTCCCCTTAGGTGTAGTTGTTTAAAGAGCATTTACAAAGAGTAGTACAGGTGGAGTTGGGGTTTTTTTGCCTCTATTTTTAAGGTTAGAGGTTTTTGTGAAACCTTTGCTGCTCTGTTAAACACTCCAGACAAGTATGTTGAGTCTTTATCTGATCTTTTGGCTCAAGATCGCGTCTAGTTACTGAAGGGAGGCATGGACTAGAGCACTCTGGCAGGTGGCAGAGAATGTATTCTACACTACTGTATGTTCATGTGATGGTGAAATGGCCCCTGTGTTTCTCATTTGCTTTCAGATCAGAATCGTCTGCTGATCTCAGGATGACAGATTAGTGTGGTGAAAGCAGGGAGGATTTGTCAGACTGCAGGGAAGGGCTTGGCGTGTACTGTAGCCATGGGCTCTGTGCCTCTTTGTTCAGACTGTTTTCTTCATAGTATCTTTGTTAAAGCTTAAAGTTTAATCACTCCTGCATAATTCTTATGTATTCAGAAAGTGACACAATATCCCCATGAATAATTCCACTATTTTATTATCTCCATTAAAAATATTTTTACATGGCAAAGGACATGTTGAGATAAGTGAAGTCCCTAGTTTCTCTAAATAAGTCTCCTAAGAACAACTTCTTTTTTTCCTTGCTTTTGCCTTTCATTGCTGAAGTGATAATAATAAACATATCTTTAGAGACATAGAAGGCAGAGACATGCATGAGAAGGAAATTAAAGCATGGTTAACAGCAGTAGCTGACTTTTCAGAAGAGACTACTTAAAAAGATAAACAGACTGATAGAAAAGCCAGCGTTCAAGGTCTTTGCTGAAATGAAGACAAGAGCTGAAAGTACATTTTGTCCCCATTTTTAGTGTTAAATTAAATCTTAATGACCTTCTTTTTCAAAAATTTGTTGGGGGAGGAGGGGAGGAAAGGAAGAATTGTTTGTTTGTATTAAAAAAAAATAGCTTTAAACCTAAAACCACCTTTGGCATATAAGCTCATAGTATTGCTGCCAAAATTCAGTCTGAAGTTTACTCGTCTGAAATCCCCTGGAAATATAAGTGAGTGTGTTTTGCTTGAGTAATCCCTTGTAAATACAGTGGTGCCAGCAGCACTGTAATAATGACCATAATGTCTTTGAAGGCACTCAGAAGCTTCCGCTCAAAGACACTCTTAAATAATTAAATCTTTTCTTTTTTCAATTTACATGGAATATGTAATGATATCCCCCCAAGTACCAGATTTCCTTCCTTCCTTTCTTTTTTTTCTCATGAAAAGCCTAAATAGAATATTTTAATTAAGACACTGCTTGCTCACTTGGATAGTAAGGAAAGGTGATGAAAGAGCAGGTCCAGATACTTATTTGTTAAGACCCTAAGTTACCTTTTCTTAATGCACAAATGGCAGCTTGAAAAACCTGGGTACCTCTGAGGTGATGATAGAAGCCTGGGTCCCCTCCTGCAAATAAAGGGATTCATTTTATCCTCTGTGCTATGTGCCCTCTGGCTCCTGGCAGTTCATTCTGACCATTTATGTAGTCTGTTTGCAAGACCAGCTGCCTACCTGTCTGTACATAGGTTTAATTTTTTTTTTTTTTTTTTTTTCAGATACTGAGCGTCTCTATTCAGTAGTGTATGAAGAGATCTGTGGGCGTTTTGGAAAGATCTATAACTGGGATGTGAAATGCTTGGTTATGGGTAAACAAGCCCCACAGGCAGCAGAGACTATTCGAGAAGTTCTAGATCTTCCAATAACCAAAGAAGAGTTATTAAATGAAAGTAGAATAATGCAGGAGAAGATATTCCATACTGCTGAGTTGATGCCAGGTATGTTTCTTTGCAGCCTTTATAAACTCTTTATGGAACTATTTAAATGCTAATCAAGGCAGAAGTTTGTAATCTTCCTTCCACAAAGCAGTTGCTCTTACAGATTACGTTTCATTGCTCTTGTTTTAGAAAATTTACCTAAATCTATCTATTTACCTCTTTAAAAGGATATTTTACCTATTAAAGTTGACAGAATTTTTTTTCCCATTTACATGGAGAAAAGCTTTTCTTCATTGTTTAAAAGTACAAAAAATACTAGATATATGTGCATGAATTCTGTTTAGTAAACTAGACATTTTTTATAATTGTTGTTGCCAGCTGTGTTTTACCTGGCTATGAGCATAGTCTGACTTTGTGAAGCACAGATACATTTACTGGAACCTCTAAAAGTATGTGGACCCATGGGTTCTTTCTGTTGGGATTGATCTCACCTAACCTGAAAATTGTAATTCAAGTACAGTGTCTGAGTGTGTCAGTGGAGAAGGAGGATTTTTCAGGTTACCCTAAGACAGGTGAGTTTCCTTACCTTCTGAAGATATGTGACTTTTACCAGTGATAGTGCAGGATGCTCAAGTGAGTAGCTTCAATGAGGTGACTCAAGATAAGGAAGAGGATGAATCTTGCCTGTAGAGAGTATGCATACTTTTATATTCAATTACATACAGATTTTGAAATGCTTAGAGAGAAATTCTTAGCCATGCAACACTATCAGTTCTTAAAGCTAGGATTGCTGCTAACTTTATGTACAATGTTAAACTTTCTGGAGAAAATATCAATAATTTATGAAGGAAAAAAAAAGAGGAGGAGAGGACTATTAAAAACGTATTAGAAGTGAAATAACTGCATGTCAAAGTAAATGTTTAACAGTTATTTTTTTTCTATTTGAATGTGTGCTCATTTGTTCTGACAATTTCTACAGTGCATTAATGTTTTAATTTTTAGTTGCTTTTTTACACCTAGTTTCATAATGCATTAAGAGGATGAAAGTTAAAAATATATGATATGTTAGGAATAAATAACAAACAGCAAAAATAATAGCTGTGATTTTTTCAGCAGCTTAAAAAAATTTAGTATATTGCGTGTCTAGCTTACTTAGTTATCTCTCTAATGTCTTTTATATGCAAGATTTCTCAAATAGCGTCTCTCTCACTTACAGATTCACTTTGAAACTGTAAGCCTAGTTAAACTTCCCAGCAAAATAAGAAAGTTGCATTGATGTGTTTTTCATTTTTCATCTCAAGCTTCTGGGACTGACTTTTCAAATACATCTTTTGCAAGCCAAACAAAAAATCCTTATCTGGGTTTAGAAAATACCAGATGAACAGACCAGGTAAAATGTTAGGTGGCACAGAGAAGAGTTGCTGTAAAGAAACAGCACAAGTAATTGATGCTATTAAGTGGATACTCTGTGCCTGCTGAAGACTGTGATAATGTGACTGAGCTGCCTTAAACAGAGTTAGAAAGGTGGTGGAACAGATTAGCCAAAGGCAACGTGAAGTTTTGTAGTGTTCCTGCCTTCAAAAAGTGAATTTTGGGCACACTGAAGCTGGACTATTATGGAAGACACAAGCAAAATTCGTACTAGGAAAAGCAAGTAAACATTTTCGTCATCACCAAAATTGTTCAACTGGTTATCTTTTCAGTTCAACTAAATACCTGTGTTAACTTTTTTCAGGCTATATTCTAAAGTAGAATTGATGTGAACTAGAATACTTTACGCTCAGTGGCCATTGTAGAGAGCAAAGGCATCCTTGGGCACTGAAGTGATGTGATCTGTACTTTACTTGGTCACAGCATATAAGATACAATCCGAATTGTCATGAATTTTGGGAAACCAGGTTGATGACAGCTATTAAGCTAGAGAAAAATGGCTCCAGCTACTTACTGTTTAGTTTCTTTAGGAACTGTTCTCCAGTAAACCAGATTTTTTTAATCCCATTCTGTATCTTTTGGTGTCTTCTAAGGATGTTTATTAATGGATTGTGGATTTATTCTACAGTCACCTAATGTTCTTTAATTAAGAATGGGCTCTTTGCATGTGTTATGCAAAATGTAAGATTGTGTCTCAGTTCACTCATTAGGANTGGTTACAGGTAAATACAGGAGAGTGAAAGTTAATTGTCATATTAACAGTGTAAGATGACTCTAAAGTGATGTGTCATCTGGCATAGGTTCTCGTGGGTGAGGTTCTGTTTTTCAAGCAGTTTGTAAAGCTCATCCAAAAAATTNGAAGGAATGAACGAAAATACAGAGTCTCACTTGACGCTCACCACAGATCTTTTTACTGTGACAACTTGTCGTATGCTGAAAGGAGTATGCTGAGAGTCTTCTCCCTGAGACCTTTTCGTTCCTCTTCCTAGTCTGCTTCTGCCCAGATCTCCTCAGCCAGCTAACCCATGCCCCTTTATACCCATCTCTTTGGCAAGGCTGTTCCTTCCTTCTGGTAATTAACTCAGCTGTGCTTTGTCAGGGGCAGGGTTGCTTACAATATACCTCTCTACAAGATTGTGGTAATGTTTTGAGTTTACATTGTTCTTTGACTAAACTGATCTTTCAGATGGTTACAGGTAAATACAGGAGAGTGAAAGTTAATTGTCATATTAACAGTGTAAGATGACTCTAAAGTGATGTGTCATCTGGCATAGGTTCTCGTGGGTGAGGTTCTGTTTTTCAAGCAGTTTGTAAAGCTCATCCAGGAAATTGGATTGAAANGAAAATACAGAGTCTCATTTGATGCTCACCGCAGATCTTTTTACTGTGACAACTTGTAGTATGCTGAGAGTCTTCTCCCTGAGACCTTTTCGTTCCTCTTCCTAGTCTGCTTCTGCCCAGATCTGCCCAGCCAGCTAACCCATGCCCCTTTATACCCATCTCTTTGGCAGGGCTGTTCCTTCTTTCTCGTAATTAACTCAGCTGTGCCTCATCAGGGGCAAGGTTGCTTACAATATACCTCTCTACAAGATTGTGGTAATGTTTTGAGTTTACATTGTTCTTTGACTAAACTGATCTTTCAGATGGTTACAGGTAAATACAGGAGAGTGAAAGTTAATTGTCATATTAACAGTGTAAGATGACTCTAAATGATGTGTCATCTGGCATAGATGGGCGAGGTTCTGTTTTTCAAGCAATTTGTAAAGCTCATCCAAAAAATTGGATTGAAATTTGATTTGATTGGTGGAGAGCAATGCTAAACAGTTGTAGCATGCCAGGATTGTTGCTAATATCAATATGGTCGATGGCAAAGAGGCAGGAGGGTCTTTGCTTGAGTCCACAGAGATGTTTATTCCAGCTGTGCACGTGGAGGGTTCAGTGACAAAGACCAAGCGTCATGGGAAGATCCAAGGTTAAGTATGGGGTGGTAGGGGCAGAGAGAGCATCAGGGATGTTTGGGGGCAGGGGGCAGTACACAGGTGGGGTTGGAGTATGGGAGCCACTGGTGGAATAGGTGGGTCTGGCTGAGGACCAAGGGGCTGTGGACCAACGGGGCCGATGGAGGGAGCAGAGCAGGGGTACGTTAGCATAACAGAACAGGGGATCCTGTGAGAGAAGCCTCTTGTGTCTCGCTAACTTGGAGAATGCCTCTCAGGGTCCCCTCTTCCCAGGGGGGCTCCCAAAATCAGTGACCAATGATGTTTGAAAAAGTGACTCAAACAAAGTGGCACTTGTTTCTGGATGAGCAATGTATATGGTCTTGCCAAAGATGATAGCTCTGCAAATTCCTAAATCAAGTAAATGACACGTATGTCAGTGATGGTTAAGGATAGTGTGGAAGCTGAATGAATATTTAATTGGAAAAGCAGGTTTTCTTCTGACAGGTTAGAAACCTGTCCTTATTCTGGCTGAGATTGAGTTTATTTTCTATTTAGTGCCATGTGCAGTGCTGAGTTTTGGATTTAGTACAAGAATAAAGTTAAATCAAAAAAATCAAAGATTTTTCATTTTCTCATGCTCTGCCATTGAACAGGTGCACCATAAGCCGGGAGGGAGCATGGCCAGGACAACTTATCTAAACTGGCCAAAGGGATATTCCATACCATAACACATCATGCCCAGTATATAATCGGGAGTTGTTACCCAGGAGAGGGGCCAATTGTGGCTTGATGATGAGCTGGGCATCAGTCAACAGGTGGTGAGCAATTGTATTGTGCATCACTCTTCTTAGGTTTTATGTGTCTCTCCCCCTCTCTCTTTCATTTTACAACTGGTAGTATTAATATNGGTTAAGGATAGTGTGGAAGCTGAATGAATATTTAATTGGAAAAGCAGGTTTTCTTCTGACAGGTTAGAAACCTGTCCTTATTCTGCCTGAGATAGAGTTTATTTTCTATTTAGTGCCATGTGCAGTGCTGTGTTTTGGACTTAGTACAAGAATAAAGTTAAATCAAAAAAATCAAAGATTTTTCATTTTCTCATGCTCTGCCATTGAACAGGTGCACCATAAGCCGGGAGGGAGCATGGCCAGGACAACTTATCTAAACTGGCCAAAGGGATATTCCATACCATAACACATCATGCCTAGTATATAAACAGAGGTTGTTACCCAGGAGAGGGGCCAATTGTGGCTTGATGATGAGCTGGGCATCAGTCAACAGGTGGTGAGCAATTGTATTGTGCATCACTCTTCTTAGGTTTTATGTGTCTCTCCCCCTCTCTCTTTCATTTTACAACTGGTAGTATTAATATTGTCACTATTACTTTGTTCTGATTATTAATATATTCTTATCTCAACTCGCGAGTTACTTTTTTTTTCTGATTCTTCTTCCTGTCACTGGAGGACACACACACTAAGTGAGAAGCTGTGTGGTACTTAGCATCCAACTGGGGTTAAACCATAGCATAGGCTATATGACAGGCATACAACACCTCTGAGACATTAGTGGCTGAAGGCAGAATTTTGGCTATTTCAGCACACCAAACTGACAGACAAGCTTGAATACATCAGGCTGTGATCAAATACAAATATCATCTAAGAAGAGGCTACATCCATTTCTAATATGGAATTTTCTGGTAACTGTTTGAGAGTTTTTCACAGTTAGATTTATTTTTAGTTGTGAAAAAAATCTTAAGGGGTGGTAATTTTGATTCAGTGGAGAAAAATTAATCCAAGATGATAATTACAAAATGACAGGATTACCACTGTGCTCCTTTTCTAAATATTTTTTTCAGAGTACAGACATTGTTATCTCAAAGAGAAATGTAGTAGGCTTTCTGTTTCTGCAAGCATTTTGAGCATTTCTATGTTGCAGGAAAGTGCATAGTCAGAAAATGAGGGAATGACAAGCAGAACAGAAGAAAACCGTGCAAATGTATTTACCTATATATTTACCTAGACATATATAGGTGTGCTGTTGCATAAACCTAAGAGATATACAGAGTGAGAAAAACTGAACTCCAAATTATACAACTGCCAACAGTTGCTATAAACATGTCAGGATTGTGAAACAACTGTTATTCTTCCACTGTAGTCTCTGGGTTTTGGCTCATCATCATTATCACAAAGCACAGATCTTTAAGGATTGTGTGGCTGTGTATACCTTTCAGACATTTTCCATTCCTGGGTTGCTTTCACGATAACTGCGATTTTGTTGTTGCATCTTCTGTTCAGCCAGTGCAGAATGTGATGTGCAAGTTATTTTCTAGTTCAAGTACAGTTGACTGTCTCTTGCAGCCATGAGGAGATAATTTCATGCCTCAATTTTAGTACCAAATGAAGCCAGTTAGAAAGCACAAAAAGAGAAGAAAGGAAAACAGATAGAATTTCAATAGCAATTCACTCCAAATTTTTTTTTTTCTTGAACAGTTCCATTCAACCAGCAGTCTAGTTTGCTTAACTAGTGCTTCCTTCATTCATGTTGTGCTCTTGACAGTTAAACAGACTTCCTACCACTGTATCTTTTATTTTCCTTGCTGTTTTTGTTTTAATGGTAGGAAACTTTTGTGAGTCCATGCTGGGCTCAGTGAGCCTGTAACCCCTAGAGAACACCCAATTAGTTCAAACTCAGAATGATGCTTCCTGTTCGGCTGATATCAAACATTTGGCCTTTACATCAAGTCCTTAAAGACTGCAACCCAAACATGCTTTCATCAGAAAATCAGCAACACAGTTGATGCAGCTTTTGAATTGTGTAAAATTTAGTACTTGTATTCATTCTGTGGGCATGCATGTTTCAGTATGTCCAGACTAAAATGAGAGTAATGATTTGATGAATAGGAAGTCTCTCCAACCAGAAGGATCTCTGATACTTTTTAGGGAGCAATAAGATGATAAAATTCTTTATTTATAGTCATTGCCTTCCAAAGTGGGGGGTAGGCTGATAGTTTCCACCTCCAGTCTTGTAGCTTGGAGAGAGGATAACATATCATTGCAGATAGCATTTCTGAACAGTATGTCGTAACAAATAAAGAAGCAGGTTGTGTTTCCATAGATTAATGAGATTCAGAAATGGAATCGAATAGAAATAGGAATCGAATAGAATAGAATAGAATAGAATAGAACTGAGCTATTTCAGTTGGAAGGGACCTACAAATGTCACAGTGTTCTTTTAAAAAGTCTGTAGCCATGTTATTTCTTGTTCAGAATTTGCTGCATCTCAGCTACAAGACTTAGCAAGTGTAGTTGTATTAGCATGGGCTACATGGTGTAGACAAGCTCTGAAAATATAGCAGGGAAAGAAAAACAAACCATACATGTACATCAGCAAAGGAAAAGAGAAACAGGATAAAAGAGGTAGCAAATTACAGACTAGTCAAACATGATATGAAAATAAAACTAAAAATTATTGTGTTTTTGAATAAGTAGTTTAGATTAAATAAATAAGTTACACCACCCCCAACTACTCCTCCCAAGAAAGCATAAGCATATATAGATGCAGTAAAATATACATAGGGAGAGATCTAGTTGCCCATGAAATACACTTTTTGTTCTTTGTTAAAAATAATTTTTAAACTTATTTCCATACCCCACCCTATTTTTTTCAAACCACCACATTTCTAATCAAAATGTTTGGGGAGAAGATCTTTCCTTTGGCTTATAAAAACTAATTTGTCAATAAAATTAATGTTACTAATAGTAACATTATTACATAGTACAAAGGAAAATTGTCTGTATAGCTTATTGAAATAAGGAGAATGAGTATCTTTTCTAAAATTAAAACTAACTGGCAACTAATTTGTATATTGTGATTATAAAATACAGACAACACAGCACAGGAATGTGACTGGATCAATTACCAAATAACCAGTAACCACCTGGAGAGAGGGATAAGACAATCTGTAAAATGTCCTGAATACCTCACTTTTTCTAAAGTGTTTTTTTAGTCCCCAAAACTATGTCAAAGGATACACAGCAGCAGTCGGTAGCACTAAAGATGTTACTTAATCATAATGATTTGAGGCCTATGTGAGTGAAGGTTGTTGGACTCAATGATCCTTGTGGAACCCTTCCAACTCAGCCTATTCTGTGATTATGTGAAGTGAGAAGTAATATTTTTTTTAAACTAATTAAAGTGTGGAGAAGCTTTTGAACATAGTAAGTCATCTTCATATCAGTTTTAATATACCCATTTTCTATTTTGAGTTGGTTTAAGAGTTCACATCTGTTTTCTTTCTGAAAAATACTATGAAGAGAAAGCCACAGAATAATCTCTAAGTCTAGCCAAAGTTTTTATCATTTTCATACATGTAGCCTTTAGCGTTCTGTAATAATTTAACTTGAACTTCCACTTGAATCTGAGGGAGAATACACAGAATCTGTGGAAACTTCACAATGTAACCTGATTTCATTGACTACTTAATGTTTGCATTTAATTAGTTTAAGAAATATACTGTATTTATGGTGTTTTGTTTGTATGAGGGTATTATTGTTCTTACTATTATTGTTATATTATTTAGTGTCTTGAACTAAAATAATCCTACATTATACTATTTCTTAGATTATTAGATGTCGGACACTGTAATTGCTTTAATAAGGACAATCATCATTTGGAAGATGAGGTATTACTGTATATGATGGTTCTCTCTTCCAGCCTGTTCAAAATGTTTTACAGTTGGTTAACACTTTGACTAAATTAGTTGTAAACTATAACGGATGATGTATGACAGTTGGGGCAGATCTGAAAGCCCTGTGAGCTGTTTGGATTTTGTTTAAGGATGGGAAAATGTGAATATGTCTGCTATATGTCCTTACTAGCAGAACATGTTAGCTTTCAGATAAATTAAGAGCAGCAATACACACACACATTTTCTATTTCTCTATTGCCTATTGATTTCTTGGTTTTCTTTCTGGGATTCCATAGTGGATAAAGTACTATTAAGCAAAAATATGATGTAATTGGTACCTAGGTGCCACTCAGGGAAGAACTAAACAGTGGAAAGAGGGGTATAGTATGCTGGGATGTTTGTGAAAGGATCTGCCACTGAAAATGCCACTCTTTGTTTGTTTGAGGCCTTCTTAGGTCTTGTAATGTAATTTTGAAGCTTAATTTTCATAGAATCTACCTTATAAATTCTAGTTTAACTTACTGTGGTCCTGTTTCCAATGTATACTTTATCTTGAGAGAAGGTCGTGTGAAGTTCATTTTTAAGGGCTTTTTCTTACTTAGCTTATGTTCATCTTTTTAGGATTGAGACATTAGAGAAGACAGGGAGGCTGTCTGTGTAGGCATGTGACCTTGCTCCTGCAGTCTGTGCTGACAGTACACAAACCAGCTGTTTTCCTGAAGCTGGAAGACTGTAGGACTTTGGCTCTGTTTATAAGACCATCAGACAGTGGATTTTCAGGCTAAGGTACTGTCAGATCTTGCTGTGTGATTGTCTGTATGATGGTGTTGTTATGCCTTCAAATGAATGAACTGCAAGCAGAAATATGAGCACCAGACATCATTCAGTTGGGGAGCAGAGGAAACTGAAATTAAGATTCAGTCCTGAAGTGGCATAAATAATTACTTTCTTTATGCCACGTGTATGCCCAGCTTGTCATGGAGATCACTTTTTTTTATCTTGAAAAACATTTTTATACACTACTGTAACATTTTCATAGACAAAAGTTTGGTTGAAGAGTAATAATTTGAAAAAAATAGAAGAGCTTTATAGTATTTCCTTCTTTCTTGCCTTTTGAAAGCATTTCAAAAGAAATAGATCTGAATCTCGACATATAGAAGTAATACAAGTTAAAAACAGTGTTTTGTTCTGGGATAGAAAAATACAAGAAAAGGGATGGTAAAAAATTTGAAATTAGATCAAATAAGATGTAGCAAAAACATATGTGCTGTTCACTGTTCTCAAGTATTGTGTATGACACAGAGATCATGTTCGTATAAAGCAAAAAGGAAAATAAAAATTCGTTTTGCTTTTCATCGATTTGAGTTAGCTTTCAGGAGTTTCATCTTGTTAATTTTCACTTCATGATCAATAGTGTCATTCAATTATAAAATGTGATAGCTTAAAAGAAGTAATGTAGAAAACAGTTTTGTAATAGCATGTAAATAATTAGATAGGGATTCTCATTAGATCATTTTAGTGTAACATTATTTGATTTCCTGAACTCTTGCTGTACATGTTTGTATTAGTCAATGAGAAGGAAAATGCAACAGTTAGCCCAAGGGTTTTGTTGTTGGTTATAAGTCTTATTTTTAGTTTGTCAGTTGATCCAATGTATTAGTCATCACGCTATCAACTGAATCTAAAAAGAACAACACCACATTTGGAGTCTAATGGAGGAATAAAAGTTCCTTTTTCAAAAAAATAATATATATGTTTTTCTGCAATTTTCAGAACAAAAGAGCCAATCTTTTAAATGTGTCTGTGGTCTCCGAAGAAATAGGTCCTTTCTGTTGGTTTAATTTGTTTTCTTTTTCTTTTCTCAAAGTTGATAACTTCAACATTTGTGATTAATTGGGTTTTAAAGATGCTGACATTTAAAGCTGATCCTTCTTTGCAGCTTCTGTAACGAAACTCAGCTTACAATTCTTTTCACCTATTGTTCTGTGCAATAGTTACCAATGTTTAACTATTGTAGTTAGTATATATTAAGCTTCTATGTCTGATCTAAAACTTTTTATTTAAAGAGATAGCATAAAGATACAGTACTTACCTCTTTGACTATCTGAAAACAAGAGTACATTCGTGGGATATTTATTCCTATTTTTTTTATAATTACTTGAAGAATTGATGTTTTTCTACATAAGATATTTCTTGCCTGTGTTCCACATTTGGAGTGTATTCTTAATGCTAGAAAAACAGAGATCTTTATTTCTTTTGATCGTTCTTTAATTTTTATTCTTGCTGTGTATGACTAAGCTTCAGGAGAGGTGAAAGGTAGTCTCAAGAAGTCTAGCAGAGGAGTCCCTCTGGGATGGATGGGGCTTGGTGTCTTACATGGTAGCTACAAGTAAGTTAAAAGTTAGGCAGATCACAGGAATTTTCAGTATACATCTTCATAGTTATTGAGTTTTGAATTGGTTGGTTTTGATTGTCATTTGATTGAAGAATTTTTGTAGCTATAGAAGATACAATGACACAGCATTTGCCAGGGGAAGTTTCTTACAGACCTTTAAAGCAGTTCCTCAATTCCCCTTCTGTCAATGTTTTCTTTTAAAAAAAGCATTGGAAGGATACTAAGAAAGATGTTATCTTCTTAATGAAGAATTATATGCTGAATTATTACAATAATTGTGTCAGTAATTTGATGTGGAGTCAAAGTGTCTAGAGCTAAACTGGTGGTAATTGATGCAAACAAAAATGGATTTTCCTGATCTATAGCTTTTACAAAGAGGAAGGCAAACCTGGAATGAAAATATTTTTCAGCTGCTACTGTTGTCAAGTTATGCTAGCTATTTTTCCAAATGCAGTTTAATTTTTTTTCTGGGCAGCTGATTTGCCCCCTGCATTTTTTTTCTATCTTGCTCTATTTACGTGTATGCAAATAATAATTTTTTAAGTGGCATATTCTTATTAAAGTGCATTTTCTGATTAATGTAGATATTTGTCTCTCTGGAGATATTAGGGATGACTGCATTTTATCTCTCTTGTTGTGAGGGAAGCCGAAAAGAGAAATCAAACACACATGCAAACACATTTACACACTGAAACCATGACATGATCTCGGGGAACACAAGAGAGAACCCTGAAGAAATAACCTTTCTGCAACAATGCTTTTCAGTGGCTGACTACTTCCAATAAAAACATAGAATAAACATACCCAGTGAGAGATTAACTGAAGCTGTGATGCAGTGTGACTGAAGAAAATTAGCTCATTGAAAAGAACACAACTTTGGAGAAAACTAACCATATCACAGCAAGGGTATAGGAAATAGGAAGAGTCTTCTGCTTATCTAATCTTCGGACTGCTTTATATTACTACACTTATGTATGCTAGCCTTGGTAAACATTGCAGTTTATTAAGTTCCTTAGAATGAATGCATTTTATTTTAGGGAAGAGACACTTATGCTACTGCTTTACATTAAGGAATCTTAGCGCTTCCATTAATTTAATATAGACTTACTTCACATGATTCAGAATGAAGATACAAACTATCTGGAATAAAAAGTTGGCTTGTATTTGCCATCGTATTTCAGTGAGAGGACATAGTAGCATCATTTAGGAAAATATGCACTTGCTTAGTATAACCACTTAAGGGAGCGTAGGAAGGCTTTTAAATGGCTGAGGTATTGGCCTTAGAGGAGCAGTAGTGCCTGCTGTGTCTCTCCGACTCAAAATCTAGCATTAGAGAAGTGCACGTATTGAAAGTTAAAGGCCATCTTCAAATACAAGCCTGGAGCTGGAAATATCAGTTATTAATTCTTTGATTAGATTCTGGAGAATAAATGAGAAATCTCCAGAGATTTATACCTACAAGTCCTATTTCTAGATTGGTAAATCAGTTACTGCACCTATTTACTAATCTAAACACTTTATTATCAGTAGTAATTACAACTTCTCAAAGTTGGACATAGAACAATAGAGAAAAATGTATGGCAGATAATATGGTTGTTTATAGAATTGAATGGCTGGATCATGAGGGAAATACAAATCAGAGATCCTGAGGTGGCAAAGGAGGAGTAGGAATGGTTTAAGGGAGCAGACACTGACGTAACTATGACAGTGAATCAGGCAGAAGGGAATAAGATTATTTTTATATAACCAGGCATGAAAAATCGGATAAGAATTCATGTAGTTGGAACATGAAAATAGAATTGTGCTCAAGTTGTTTCAAAGAGCCAAAAGTCGACTGGAGTCTACTTGAACCTAAACTACCTGAAGCGAATATCCTGTGTCCAGTACAGTTGGGATTAATGCCAAGAAGCACAGCTGAAATGATTTTACAGGTATAGAGGATTTTCACTTGTGAATTGATAAAGACCAGACATCCACACTTGTTCTTCATTAGATAATGCGAATTGTTTTGTCTGGGAGAGGTATCCAGCATTTAGAATGCTTCAGCAAAGGAGCATTAAAACCCCTTCATAGAAAACTCAAAACTTGCACTGAATATCAAAGTATGTTTCTCATTTACACAGACTGTTGTGTTTTCACTGTTGACTGCATTAACCTTCCCTAGAAGACTGGATCAGATTGAAGTTTCTACCCATTAGGTTTGAGATGTTCATTACTCTGGGTTCACAGCATCAATAGATAAAGCTCTGGTATTAACAGCTGTGACTGACAGCTGCTCTCCTCTGTCCAGTGCTACTTGCTTTAGTAATTGCAAAACTAAAACAGAGAAACTGAGCTCTCTTAGGGGCTGGTTTGAGCCAGCTGGATATCTGCTTCAGAAATTAAAACTGTGCAATCTTTTAATTTTTCTATATTTCTTTGATTTTTTTTTTCCAGGATCATAACTGTATATGAAAGAAAATGTTCTCCCAAACTCTCGGAGTTTCAACTAATAAACTTACATAATGTGGGGACCTTGCTTAATGAGTTTCTCATGGGTCTCATTATGTAGTGATGTTAATCACATTTTTGACATATTTTGAGAAAAGCCTTGTTTGATAGCAGAAAAAGTGTATATGTAACTTACAGAATGTTCCATGATTTTTGAGTGTAGAAGGAACATTTGAGATAGAGGAAGAATTTTCTTTTACACTGACTTTTTAAAATAGGTTTATTACATTCAGTAAGACAGCATTGTTTAAGTATTGCTAAATGCTTTGTAATGTAATTAATACATATATCAACTTACATGCATATATATAAAACCTGAAATGTATATGTTTGTCTTGCAGGGGTCAATAAGCTGATCCGTCATTTACACAAACACAATATACCCATCGCTGTTGCCAGCAGCTCAAGTGAAGTGTCATTTCAGGAGAAAACAACCAGACACAAAGACTTATTTGGTCTTTTTCATCATATTGTGTTGGGAGATGACCCTGAGTTGAAGCGTGGCAAGCCACATCCCGATCCATTTTTACTTTGTGCAAAGAGATTTCACCCTCCTGCACCACCAGAGAAGGTAAGAGGGAGAGAGCACAAATTAAATTTAGGAATTTTCTGTTTGGACTATATTTGGATTTTTTTAATGTGATAAATACATGGATTAATATAAACATTATAAAAGTCAGTGACCCCTGTTTTCAAAGATGTTTGTGCTGTTAAAAAGAGAGATTTTCCCGCACTACATCTAGAGTTAGTTGTGCAGATTGCTCTGACTTGCTACATGGTAGCAAGCAGTAATAGGAAAGTATAATGATTTTAAGTATACATAAATCTGCAAACTTAACTTCACTATTCAGACTTTGGAAGCAGTTATTTAAATATAGGTCAGTTTCTTTTACATTCATGGCTGATTTACCTCTAAAGTGTCGAAACATTAAATACAGTTCTTTGTGAAGAGGACATATATTTTTCCTTAGCTACATCTTTCCACTAGCAGTCTAAATCTCTGGGATCATAGTTCTTGTTTCTGATTAAAAACTATCAGTTTGAGCAATCTTTCTCAAATAGTAGATGTGTTTAGTTTTTCTGTCTTATATATAACTTTCCAAACTTTATACTGAAATAGAAATCTGTTGGGAGAATATTTCACATAAACTGAGAGTTAGTTAAAATAATGTCTTCATTTTTATTTTAAATTAAATTGCCTTTATCCCTAGAATATTTTTCTCACTTCTTCTCTGTCCCAAGTGGAACATAAGTCCTGAAGTTTTGGAGTTTCATTACTGCGGAAAAATGCATTACATGCTAATTTTAAGGATAAAAATTAGGTAGATTAGACTCTGATTACTGTTCTCTCAGTAGAGTTATTGGGAAAAAAAGGCTACAAAAATACATACAGAATGATTAGCTAAGATTCCTCAGCCTTTCATACTTCAAGTCCTCACCCAGAGTCTAAATAGTATTTTCATTGCCTGGCAATACAAAGTGAATTAAGTTTGATGTGGTGTGGTTTACTGTTGAACAGACTTAACCAGACTGGGTTTAGGCTTTGGTTTGGTTTGATTTTTTTTCTGTTGCAGTTTCTCTTTATGTTCTGTGTATGTGAATCTATTTCATTTGTAAGCTTGCATGTTCAGAAATTATGTACCAAATGTACATAAACAAGAAACTTGAATGTCAGCTGTGTTTAATTTCATATGAGGAGCAGAAGGGCGGCTTTCCCAAAATTTTTAATTTATGTGATTCTATTTCAGAAAACCCACAAGGCAGTAATACTTAAAAAGAACAAAAACATTAAAAAACAATGCAAAAGCAAGCAAAAAACCAGTGAACCAGGGACACTGTGTAGATAGTTGTATTTGTTCCTTTAGTTATGTTAGCATTGAAAAAATATATGACGAAATAGTAGCATCTGTAATACACTTAATATTTTTAAACTTTAAAGGTTTGTTGGACTAAGTCACAGATTGTTTATAGTAGTTTTGTACTTTTAATTTTTTTAATTTTTCTTTGAAGAAGAGCATAAATGTTTAAATCTCTATTTTTCCTTTATAAGTTTACAGCATCAAATTCCCTTAGTGCAGATAATTTAGCTGAACTTTTTTTTGTTGCATCTACAAAAGTCACAGATATTAAAGTATGGGAAATTTGCACATGCACAGAATTCCCAAGAGGGAGGAAATGAAAACAGTACATGCAAAACTATCCAAAACATTTGTGACAAGTTTCAGTGTTATGGTGTCATCTTCACTGTATTGTCCCAAGCAATGAACTAATAGAGCTACAGGTTTGGATTTCATATCAGCAATCAGTAATGTCCAAGGTTGCAGCCAAGTATCAGGAGGTAAAGGTAATGTCTACATAAGCAAGTAATTGGACTCAAGCAAAACAGGTTGATAGAGCATCATAGGTAGTGCTTAGGCCCATACACCTGTGCTATATATTATTTGAATGTTTTCTATTGGAGTAGATTTACTGTGATCCAAGGCCAAGGTAAGGTTCTTTGGAGCTTTATGTATTCTTAAGCATTGGAGGTTGCTTGATGAGTGCCTGGAGAGAACTTTCACTGGAGCTTCCTGCTAGAGCAATCTAGTACATACCTGTAAAACTACGCAGTGAAACAAACTACCCGGGAGCAAGTGAGAGCTTTCAGGTTTGCTTCAAAACTTTGCTGCTGCTCTAAGCAAAAAATGCAATGAGAGAAAACCAAATCCAGAATTTAGCTGTAGTGGCATATCAGCCAGTGGCTACTGCTGTGCAGGCATACTTCTGCAAGTAGACCAGTATTTAAAGTGATTTATAAATGGATATTATATCTGCTTAACTGTCATTGAAGGATGTCATAAATATTATCTTGAAATTCCTTTTGATTTGCAGTCTTTGGTTAACTAGCAACTTAATCAGCATAATGATAAAACAATAGCGCAGGAATTTCAAAAAAGATACACCCTGCAAATTCAGCCTAGGTCTTCTATCTTGTGCTGCACAAAGCATTATATGAACTTCCAACACTAGTAACAATTCACAGTCATATAAATAATTAAGTAAATCAGTCAGGTAATCAAAATATGATTTGGAAATTAAATACCAGAAATTTTGTATTTTACTTACTTTTTTTAAAAAATATGTATTCCAAATTCTGCTCCTAAATGCATAGATGCAATTTGTATGAAAACCATCTGGAGCTGTACATATGTAGAAACACTGTGTTCTTGAATGTTATAGAAATTTCAGGCCATAATGTTCAAAACACTGTGTTCTTTTTCATACATTTTATTTAGATGATTGAACGACTTTTCAGTGTTCTTCTGTTTGGATTCTGGTCAAGGAATACTTAAACAAACTGGTCGTTAATAAATCCCCTAATGGGATGCACTCTCAAGTGCTGAGGGATCTGGCAGATGTCTTTGAAAGACCACTTTCCATAATCTTTGATCTATCATGGCCATTGCGAGAAGTGCTCAAAGGCTGGAGACAGAAAATGTCACTCCTGTCTTGAAGCTAGACAAGGAGGATGACCCAGGGAGCTATAGGCTTCTCAGCCTCATCCCGATCCCTGGAAGAAGATGATGGAACAACTAATCCTGAAAACCATTTCCAGGCGCAGTAAGGACAAGCAAACCATCAGGAGTAGTCGATATGGCTACACCAAGGGAAAGTCATGCTTGACAAACTTGATTAACTTCTTTGATGAAGTGACTGGCCTGGTGGATGGGGTGAGAGCAGTGGCTGTTGTCTACCTGAACTGCACTAGTGCCAATGACACTCTCACTCGTGTGGTGTGGTTGAGCAGACAGTGAGGTGGTTTGAAAACTGGGTGAGTGGCTAGGCCCAGACGGTTGTGATCAGGGACATGTCTAGTTGGGTGCCAGTGACTAGTGGTGTGACCCCCGGGCAAATAGTGGGTACACCCCTGTTTAACATCTTCTTTAGTGGTGTGGATGTAATTAGGAGGATGCTCAAGAGGATCTTATTAATGTGCATGAATACCTGAAGAGTGACTGTAACGAGGAAGGAGCTAGACCCTTCTTCAGTGGTGCCCAGTGATGGAACCAGAGGCAATGGATGCAGACATACACAGTAGACTGAGCACAAGGAAACACTTTTTTTTTACTGTGAGGATGGCCAAGCACTTGGAAAGGTTGCCCAGAGAGGTTGTGGAGATACTCAAAATTTGTCTGGACACAGTCCTGTGCAACAGAGGAAGCTGGACCAGATGAGCTCTGGAGGTCCCTTCCAATATCACTCATCCTGTGATTCAGTGTTTAACTTGACAAATTCGGTCTGGGAAAAAAAAACGAAAACAAAAATACTTCTGCTTAATAATAGTTTTCTGTTCCACTTTAATTTATAGGACTCACATTATTTAAAATCATGCTTTTGGAATTTGTAATACTAGAATAATATTTTTTTAAAGAGTTTATGATAACCAAGCCATTTGTGTGTATTTATATAATTTACACGTATATATTTCTATATCGACTATAACTTTTCAATACTATTTTGAAGAAGTTTTGTTTCATAATAACGAAAATGGTATGCAAGTAAATTTATTTTAAATATGGCACTGAATCAGAGTTTCTGACATCCTCATGCCAACATTTATACGTATTTCCAATATATTTCTAGCATCAAAAGCACACAGATTAATTACTTCCTGCTTAAGGGTGTCGAAGGCTAAGGCATTTCTTTCCAGTATTTTCGTTGATTTGCCTATAGCTTTTCTGTAAAATAAAGGACCTTAGTAGTAGTTTAAAAGCAAATAAATCTATTTATATCCACTTTTTAAACAGAGGGATAGATTGTAGTAATACAAATGGTCATAACTCTCTTATGAAGAATCAATCTGTTCTATTTAAAAAAGTTCCAAGTTATGTAAATCATTGCCTTAATTTAAAACACTATTTCTTTGCAGTTTCTTCCATTTCTAATTAATTAATTGATCCCATAGTTACAAATAATCTCTGTACCAAATCTAGAGAGAGCTCATTAAAATTTTTTCAGACTTATTAAATGGCATTAGGATTTATGAGTCTCAGTGGACATTTTGTCATAGAATGGAGTTCAAAGAGAAATTTTCTGCGACTTTTTCGCTATAGAAGATGTAGTGAAAGAACACTAGATTCAGAACATTATGACATTCAAATATTTTGTAATTTTATTCTATATTGTACAACAAAAACAGGAGAAAGAAGGGCTATTTAGCACTTAATGTGACCATCGTTATTGTGAGCTTTTATAAAAAATGATGCTAAAACCTTTTTCCGTATTATTCCCTCCATTTTTTAACTTTTTTGACTTTTTTTTCCTGCCGTTTAACTCCACCATTTTTAGTATATGCATGTGGTGTATCTATTTTACTTACTATGGTTTTCAAGCAGGTATTTAATTAGTGATGTTGTATACCTGGAGGTTGAATGTATTAGGAGTACTTTATTTAAAATACAGAAATTACAGACATGAACAGCCATTCTAGGTGGTGCACTGAACTGTAAATTGGAATCTCTGCTGTTGAAATTGCAGATTTTAGTCACCATAAATATGTTCCTTTTCCATTTTATTAATTAATTGGCTTATACTCTTTCCTGAATGTTTGCAATTAACTTTTTTTTTTTTTTCCAAAATAAAAAAAGCATTAAATGTAAAAACATGGACATTTTTCAGCTTAGTTCAAATCTACATCAATGGCTGTTTCATCAAGCTTGGCTCTAGTCTTTCTTTGCATAGGCCTACATTACTAATTTTTCCTCATCTGAAACAGCCTTCTAAGTAGCTGTTCATGGTATAAACCATTCTGATTTACCCAAGCCCTGCTTATCTCCTTGGACTCACCGTTCTTACTAGCTGTTTTAGCATATTGTTAGGTATTTGATTTTTTCCAGTGAATATAACCTGTGATCATAATGGTCAGAATATACCTGACTTTAAAGTGTTAGGCTGCATTCAAGAGGGCAGATGACAAGAGTTTGTAAATGATCACTGCTGTTCTCAGACAGTGAGGTCTGAGAGACAGATAAAACACATGCCAGTGGCTGCTTTCTATGAGGAGGGATCAATGTTGCTCCACAACTCTTTCTGGCTGGAGGTGCATTTTGAGGTTGAAAGCAGAATTTGGTCTTTCTTTTCAGAAGTCACTGGATTTTCTTGTCTGTACTGATGTATTAGAGTTCATTAATTAATTAGGCATTTGATGGGCTAGAGTCAATAAAGAACTTCTTGTCTAATTTGTTGATGCCAACTCTGGTGTAGCCGTATGGTTAGTAGACTAAATGAATGTCTGGGTTGTTTGTTTCTGGGGTGTGTGTATTGTTGTCCCTCAACTGCAAGGTTGCACTCTGTCGGTGTTCCTGTTAGCCTTGAATCCTGTGCTACACATTGACCGGCTCCAAACACAGCAGAGAAGATTCTCCTGTGGCAGGAGTGTGTTGTGGTGGGGGTGGTACACCCTGGGAGGTGTTGGGACAGCTGAGCAACTGATTCAGTGCCATGAGAGATTGAAAACACTGCTCCTGAGTACACACACTTTGCTTAAGTGTTTTGCAGCAAAAGGAGAGTTCACTCCCTTAAAACAATGTATATTGCACAGATTTAGATTACATGAGTTTCACTGTTACTGTACAGAGAGTGAGTGAGAAGCGAATGAAGTATGTCCCATCATTTGTGTATGCCCAGAGTAGTTTAGTTCTACCTGCCCCGAAGTTTTGAAAATGGATAGCAGATGAAATCTGGAAGGGTGTATCTATGGACTTGGGGACAGAACATTTCCACTTTTCTGCCTTCTAACCAAGATGAGGTGTCAAGTCCAAGGACCCTCCCTTTTTCTGATTTTATTGCTTTTTGAAGAAATGGGATTTTTTGTTTTTATGTATACATCTAAAATTGCCCAGTCTCAACAGCTTGAGTCTTTTTATCAGGAACTAAAAATATCTTGTAGTTAGTCTTTTGTAAAGCATAATTGGAAAAGTAGTTCCAGCACATTTCTAAACTGCCAAGAAAAATTTTCCTAGAGAACATAACAGCAACTCGGGACTTCTGTTTTCTTTTTAAAGCAGATCAGAAGACGATTTTATCCTAGTCTTGTCCACTCTGTGGACTACTTGCTGAAAAAATGGAGTAAAACATCTTTTTGTGCATTTTTGAACCTGAGAAATTCGGTCTCCCAACCTTTGGCCTTCCTTTGAAATTTTCCAAGTTAGCACATGATACATCAGCTCTTTGCTCAGAAAGATTCTTGGCTAGAACTTCTTCCTGAATTCCTGAAGCCTTTACTTTTCTTATTCTGCAATGTAACTGAGGACTTATTTCTGGACGGCAACTTGTTTTTTGACTATTTACTGTATTTTGCTGGACTAGTTCTTGAATTCCTGCTATTATGGGGCACTGCAAAATAATAAACAGCATAACTTTTTTTATAGGTTCCTCTCCCTTCTAGAGAAGCTATTGATTTCAGACAAACACTGGAAAAATTTAAAGGAATAAATTATTAATAAATCATACTTCTAAATTGTGTATTAAGCAATTCAAAATAAATAGGTATTGAACAATATAGTTTTGTGTGTTAACACCTCCATCTTGAAGTATTTCTAGAAGCTTTACAGCTTGGAATGCAAAGATACAGCACTCTACTTTCATTGTGATATAGTGCTGAACAGACTGTTGGCTGAATCCTGCACCTTACTCAGCTGCTACATAGTCTAAGCATGTAGTCCTTACTTGTGTCCCCCGGGCTGGATGATGAAGTCTGTTATTAGGAAGCTTGCCTTCCAGCTGTAGAGAAAAGAATGTGAGGTATTTCACCATTTTCACCACAAGCTGGGATTTCTGAAGATGTGCTTGTCACAACCCACTGGTAGAGGGTGTGATGTTGGTTATAGGTTCCTGTCAGGTGCAACAAAGGCACTGGACCACATGTCAGGGAACTCTTATGTTTTATTGTCCAGGCTTCTTAACAGTGGCAACCAACCCAATGTCGACACTCAAAACGTATTGGCTAACACACCCTTAAATTCTTACAATAAACTTCCACAAAGAGTATCAGCTAACAAGCCCTAACAGTACACTTCACAGCTCCCACAAACAACTCTTCAGAAGGCGCTGGCTCACAAACAAGCCACCGCTATACACAAGTAGTGAGTTGAGGTGGGGGAACTGAGCACAAGTCTTAAAGTGGAGCAGGAGGTCAGCTCAGGACATCACTGCCTCACCTCCATGAG
Source organism: Vireo altiloquus (assembly GCA_013396875.1). NCBI lineage: Eukaryota > Metazoa > Chordata > Aves > Passeriformes > Vireonidae > Vireo > Vireo altiloquus. The sequence continues at coordinate 40,232 of VZRF01007811.1, forward strand.
ACCCTCTCCTCTGATCTGCTATTTCCTATAGCAATACTCTGAATATTTGAGACAAAACATGCCTACGTCCTCTATATACGCAGACATCTTTTCCCTAAATTCATAATAGGCCACTATTTTTTACTTACAAGATAATTAAAAGAAGGAGACTGTTTGTTTGTTTGTTTGTTTTCAGGGTTTTTTCAATTATCGTGCTCTCAGTTCTTATGGTTGATTTATTTCCTGCCTTTTCTTTTGAAACATGTGTACTTCTGTGTTCACACATGTACACGTCCACTCTGCCAACCTACCCCTCCCCATGCTGGCAGTCTTTGTTATAAATTTGTGGAAGAAAAATGAGATATTGCATGGCTTGCAAGTAATTTAACTTTTAAGTGTTCCAGACATTGCCCTTGTTACTGCAGTGCATGTTTATTTATGGATGTATTTATCTTGCAGAGATGAAAAAAGTCATTGAAATTCCATGCAAAAAGGAATCTGCTCAAGGTTTACTTTCACTTAAGGTATCTTAATGATTGGAAGAGAAAAGAAGGATTATAATTAGTTCTTAGTCTTTGGGGTACCCTACTTTGGGGGGTGGAGAGGTAGGAATACATTTTTTTTCCTTGCATTTGTCTTGATAATGTATCACGTTGCTGCTAAGGGACTTGATGAAATGTGATGCAGAATAATAAATTATGCTCTGCAGCCTTCTTAGCTTCTACGTGAGGTGGGTGTGTAAGCACAGAGACTGGTACACCTCCAAATTCAAAAAGGATTGTATTCAGATTAGCAGGTCACTGGAGATGCGTTGCTAATTGTTTGAGGGAACTCATTATGGTTATTATCACATATTAATTATGCATGGTAAGTAGTAAAAAAGAGGGGGAAAATCCTTGTTTTATGATAACTTGCTCACTGAGTTATCTTTTCTTTCTTTCAAGACCTTGAGCATTTTCTTAGAGATGCCAAACAGCAGTCATTGAATAATTAGATTTTAATTAACAAGAATTTTCACAAAAATTGTTTTTAATGTCTTTTGAGTTATAGCGAGCATTAATAAATCCTCTTTCAATAAGATGAAGTGCACTGATCCTCTCAGTATCTGGAGTTACCTTTGTAATCACCCAGAGCTTGTTGTAACAATGATTTTCAGCAGTTTCAGGACAAAGAATGAAGCCTGAAAGAAGGAATTGCATTGTTAGGAATATTTCTGGTTGTTTCTTTGTAAATTATTGTCGTGGTGAAAACTCTGGAAACCTTTGAAAGACTACAGTCACCTATGTGTTGTTTTAATGCACTAAGGCTAGGGAGTGGTCAGTTTATGGTTTTGCTATTTTTTTGTTTAAGTTACTTGTTCTTTGTGGAGATGTGATTGTAGGCAATATTCAGAGAGCTGGTATTACGTGATAAGGTTCTTCTTATTCTGCTGTGTGATGAAGAATTTGTAAGAGTCTATCTTTTTGGCATGGGTGCTGAAAACCTACATATAGAAGCATCAATTAACACTGGTAAATTATTTATAGTCTAAACAGGGCAGAGCTTTTTGCTCAGACTGATTGCTGCATCACAAAATAAGTGCACTTAGAAGGTGATTAGAAAGTGTACTCCACAAAGCAGTATTGGAGATTTTTTCTAAATTATTATTGTGATAGGTGTTATAAAGATAAAAGGCCTTGTAGTATAAAAAGAACTGAAGACATGAAGACTTGTCTGCTTAAAAAGGATGCTTAACATTTTCGTTTCATCATCTTTTAATCTTAGAATAATAGCATAATTCAAAGCCAAAAAGGAAATGGTTCAAGTTAAACTTGAGTAAGACTGAAGTGATTCTGTTTTAAAGTAGAATACAATTTCAAGTGGTAGCAGAAATGCTGCCTTCCTATTCCATTAAAAAAAAGCTTTTCATTTTTGTCTAAATGCTACCGAATATAGGAGTTGCTGTTCATGCTCAGATTCAGTGTCCACCTTACTTGGTACCATCTCTGATGACAGCTAATAATCACAGCTTAATAATCACCTCTTAGCTAGAGGGCGTTAATTTACTGACTCAAATTCTGTTGCTTCCATATCAAGTTGTTTTTCAACAAAAACAGATGAAAAAATATGCTATAGTAACCCTTTCACAGGATCTGTGGTTTTTCTTGGTACTGATGTTTGCCTGGGACCATGAATTCTGTATATGTTGCATATGTTCCAATGTCAGCTTTTTATATGAGTGAGAAAGATAAGAAGTAATTGATCTGCCACTCAGTATTGTAAATGCTGCTTGTCACATCCCTTTTTATTTTTTGCTCCCTAAATAAAGCCCTTTAGAGTCTGTTCAGAACCTCACCATCTGAAAGGGTTGTGTTTGGGATTTTTTGTGGGGGCAGGGGCAGCGATATGGTTGTTTGTTTGGACTTTTTTCTCCTCATAATCATTCTGATTGCATTTCTTCAGACCCTTCCTATCATAACATTTTAACATAGAATAATGTATGTGAGATACAGTACATAGAGCATTCCAGATGAGACTATTTTATATATGTCTGTGAATTTAAATATCACCCAAGCTCTAAATTTTCACTGAGCTGATCACCCAAGTTGTGAGTTTTCACTGAGCTGTTTACAGTGATGTCCAGTATATAAACCAAATGTTAAAAAATGTATATGTCATTTATTTTCTTCCAGCTAGTGTGTCCTGCCACGTTTCTTGACCATTTTATTTCATTTGACACTTGACTACCCAGTAGACTACTCTGTCACTCCAAAGTTCTTACAGATGTTATCTCAGGTGACCTACAAAAGTTTGTGTTATCATCAGATTTTACCGAGTACAGAGATACGGATTACTAGTCAATACTTCCCTGAATAGCACCAGAATTATTTTAAAAAGCAACTGCAACTATTTTCTAAGACAGTGGCACAGTAATGGAAATTGCTTTCAATGTTAGTAACTCCTTCAGTTCATAGGTTAGTTCCTTCAAAGCCTCATGGTTTTGCTGACTAGCAAAGACTAGTTGATGAGATTTCATCCATTGCTGAAAATATCTTCTATTACAGAACATGTTTTCCTCCATAAGAAAATTGTCCTCTTTCTCCTGAACAGACACCTGGTCACAGTGATCTGTTCAGTTTGTCTCCAGAACATGTTATTGGATCCTGTAACTCAGACTGGAGACATTAGAGGTTGCCTATTGTCCTCAACTTCGAAACTATTACAGACTCAAAATATTACTGATTCAAAAAAGTGCTATGGGTAAAACGCAGAATAGTATGTAACTTATCTTACTGCTTTTCACTCTCAATAATGCAGTAATCCCAAGCAAATTCAAAGAGAACCTTTCATTTTGCAAAGAATGATCATGTATCTAAAGTAGAATGCATTTGCAGTCTTTGGATTAGCTACGATATATCATTTGAAGACTGATATTAGTTGTGACTTTTTAAATTTCCAGGCCAAAAATTTTCATTGAGAAGATTTTTTTTTTCTTGAATTTCAGCAAAAAATGTTTGCAGTTTTTTTAAGATGTTCCTCTGAAGATAATACTTCTGCAATTATAGTAATAACTAGTAAAATGGTCATATGATAATTCCATGAAGAGTTATATTGTGTAGAGTAGGTGTTTGAAGTTTGGGAAGATAGAATTCCTGTAGTCAGGTGTTCTAGAAACCAGGAATAATGTTATGACTCTACCGTACTGTGACCATTACTGCATCTGGGAATATTTCCCTGGTTTCCTGATGTTTGTGTGCTGCTCAGTGTGGTCATCATATTTACATTTAAGTACACATTAAACCATGAGGGGATAAAAAGCATCATATTCATGTATGCTGGATCACAGGCATGGAGCCCACTCTGGACAACTGTTGTAGCACTATGAAATATATGTTAACGTCTAAGACTATAAGAAGTACAGATGTAGCTTGTAGAAACTAACCACTATACACACAAACTGATTGGCACTTGTTTAATGAACATTGTGGCTTTTTTAGTGAACAAGATTCCAATTTCTTATTTTAGATGGCAAGCAAGTATTGTCCCTCAATTCTCCTCAGAGTTGAAGAGTCAACAGAGGTCATTCCTGATAGAAATAAGAAGTAAATCAGACGGCTCTGCTTTTAGCTGTGTTCTCTGCTGCCCTGGTCCAACAAGGAGCAAAAGCAATTTAAGCAAGACAAATTTTAGTTAATAGCCCAGCAATAAGAAAGGGAGGAAGAAGAGCATGTACCAATGATTCCTGAAAGAGCATATTTTTAAATATACTGCTGGAGAAGGATGAAGAATGTAGGCATGAAGATTGTACAAGGCACAGAGGTCAGCATGATATAAGACATACAGCTGAAAGTGGGAGAAAGAGATAAAGAATGCAATTAAGTGAAAGGATAGAAGATGTCTAGGGAGTAGAAGGAAATAAAAGCAAGACATAAGTAGTTGTGGGTAAGATAATATAGGACCTTGAAGGTGAAAATGAAAACTTGAATTTGTAACTGCACTAAGTAATTTATATACCTTCATTATAAATTACAAAGAGCTAATAGTGTGCAGTAGCCCATTTGTCCTTATGGCTTTCTGAAGCAATTTTTAGGGAGTGTAGATGAAGAGTGAGGAAATTGTCTATAAGTTAATGATGTATACACTGAAATAGTAAAAACATTTACTTTTTTGAGGCTAAGCATTCTGTCTCAGGAGGGTTGGTAGATGATGTGACAGGGCTAGCATTTCAGCAAAAACTCTTCCAACATTTAGGATGCTAAATGTCTAAATTTAAAATCTCACTAAGATAGTGGAAAGAATAGTCAGCTGCAAGTGTGCACTTTGTCATGTCTCTCAAATTAAAGAAGTTTTCTTTAGAAACACTGATGTCAGAGTTTCATCTTCTAGTATTGCATTAACTAGTTATTTTAAAGTGTTTGGACTATTTATTACTGTCCCTTTCTCCTGTAATTTGATTTTTTTTTCTTATCATTTTAACAGTCAGCTGAAGAGCAAGTATGCTTGAAAGATGATTGTTGACTTTGAGTAGGTTGGTGGAAGACTGTTTTAGTGTTATTTTTGTATTTACAGCTCCTCTTTACAGCTTATATTAGTAAATGACAGTCTTAATTTTCTTTAAGATGATTAATATTTAGTGGCGTAACTTTCTTGTTTCTCTTATTTTGTTTAAATAATATAGTGCTAATGAATGGTGAATAAAATGTTCCATAAGTTGAATACTTAGAAAAGGCCTTCAGTGTAGTTTTTCTCAGAAATTTTGAAATATGTCTGTTCTTTGCTAGAACAATTCAATCTCACCAGCTTTCACACCATTTTTAAAAATCTGCGAATTGAGTCCTTAGCTTCTCTGTCTGAGTTGAGTATGTGATCTGGCTTTGTGTAAAGTGATTACTAGTAAGAGCTTCAGGCTCAATGTCAGTCCAAGGATGAAGAAACCCATCACAGAATGCTATATTTTAATAAAAGGATTTCAGTTACTCGGCAGTATAAAGACTTAATAATGCTTGTGACATGCTGTGGTGTATTGCTTTAGGATCAAACTGAACATTGGAATAATAGCAGCATTGAGAAGAAAGGAAAAATAGGATGTCTGATTTGAGCATCACTTTTTCTTCTATTGATTTCTATATTTAGCGTAGTGTATGGCATGTCAGGCCCTGGTTATAAAGACCTGTAAAAGAAACCACTTGGATTCCTGGTCTTGCATGTTAGGACTCAAGCAGCATGTGATGCATAAACTTGTATAGAATTGGATAGATCCTAAGGAAGATCCACTCCTGGATGCAGATGTTGGGGTTTGTGTTAAAAGCTTTTTTGCAGACCCACGAAAGAGCTGAGAGAGGTGACAGCAGGTAGGGGATCCCAAATCACACCTGCCCAATGATTCCCACACCTGCCACAGAAGTCATCATCCTGTCAGATGCCCATCTGCATATGGCCAGGGCAGCAGAGAGTCCCAAAGGCAGATGGGAGCCCAGATTAAGGACTCAGAGGGAGGGACAGCCTATTCGAGCCCTCCCAGGGCTGTCCCAGAAGCGCCATCAAGGTGAATCAATGCTGGATCAATCCTTTTGGAATGAGGGGACATGCTGCCTAGGGTGTGACACTCAGTGTGGGATGCAGAGGAAAAATATTTGGGGTTTGATCAGGATTTATTACAGAGAAATAGAGGGATAAGGATGAAAAGCATAGAATGTGTAAATAGGTGACACATTTGTCTGGCCATGCACTACACCTTGCCAGTGCAGTGTGTCCTGTGTTAGCAAATTCCACTTCTAACTCTTCCTGGCTGAAGGGCATCTGGTCTGTGGTCTGTATGTGTGTGACCAGGAACTGGAACACAACCTAGGCAGAGGCCCACGTGGCAGCAGCTGAAGCGAGCACGGATCTGGGTGCTGGCAACTGGGCAAAATGAGTGCCAGCCCCCAGCCTGGGACTGCAGGTCACAGGGGCCCAGCCCAGGCATCTGCAGAGCCAGTGGCCGGGCTGAGTGCAAGCATGTGAGCACTAGAGAAGAGGCAGCTGAATGACCCTGTGGCTCCTTTGGAGTGCTGAATATAACTCCATTGATATATGTGTCTAGCCTTGTGTGTGTGTATATATATATATTTATGTGTGTGTTTGTGTACTAGTGCCTGCTGGGAGATATGTGCTCAGCCTTGCTACTGTTTGTCCTGGGGACACAGAGCTGTGGCTACCTCCCCTTTGTCAGGCTGTTAGATGAGGCTCTATCCCCAAACAGCAGTAACCCATTCCCTAGCGTCACATGTTTCTCTCTGTAAAGGGAAACTGGATTACCTGGTCATGTTCCAGGCAGGTATCATGCTCCTTGTGTTTCAGTCTCCTAATAAACCCCCTCCTTTCTAAACATCTCTCAGAGCCGTTGAGCTGAGCTGCATAGCAAAAAATATGCAAAGTAAACGTGGAGCTGTGCCCCTATTCTGTTTCTCCTTCCCCTCTCATCCATATTGCCCAAAGGTGGGGGATGTGTTTTTCAGTTGAGGTACTCACCATAAAAGTGTTTTAATTTCTAGCTTTATGCTTTTTATATATTTGTGCAAATAAGTTTGTAAATCCTTCTTTCTTTTTCACTTAGAATTTCTCTTACTCCTGTGCCTTCCTTCTTGCTTCAAGAGGAAGAAAAGGAATAGATTGTTTAAGAAGAATCTGGATTTTCTGTTTACAGAGCAATAAATGTTCTGAAATGAACTACAGTTGGATATGTTGTAAAATTGCTTTTGTTTGACAGGTTAATAAATCTTAGTCGAAGGTCTGAATGACTAGAGATATTAAAAGCTTGTGTTGCCTGACAAAACCAAACAACCCAACCATCTTTTTGCATTTCTTTATAAACACAGCAAAGGGCTCAGTATTATTTCAGTTGACCATGGTTCTCATTTTATTTGCAAGGCCTTTGACTATGGGTCTTCCACACAGTTTGTTCTTTTGACCTTTTTGGGGGGGCTTTGTTTGTTTGGTGCGGAAAACATAAACCAAAATCACCTTAATTGGCAAATTTTTAAAATGCTCTAATTCTTCAACAAGTACAGATGTTCATGGTGCAGACACCTTCCATTAACTTTTGCCGCTATGAATAAGCCTAAGAATTTTAGAGAATTTAAATCTGTGTTTTCAAACCTGTACCTGTGTTGATCTTGAAGGGGTCATCTGTTATGTCACTTTCATGCATAAATGTATGAGACAAATCTACCCTATATTCACCCTGCAATATGAATCCTTCCAGCAGCTGGATTTAGGTACTCTGTTGTCCCTGGATCCCAGTCTTGTGCTTCTGTCGTTCCACAAAGTCTCTCCTGTGCACACACAGACAGATCTCTTGGACAGCCCGAGATGCCACAGTCTTTACAGCAGCTGGCCAAGGCTGTCCTGTGCCTACCCTGGCCCTCTAAGAGCCAGGACTGATTGTGCTTTTGCCCACAGGGCCGTGCCTATCTTCCAGGACACTTCACCTACTTGCCAGCTACTCCAGCATGCTCTTGGCTAGCCCTCACACCCTCACTTGCACACCCATCCTCACTGCAGGTGCTGCACTGTGGGCACGTGGGACTCCTGATCCCGTGGCAGCACTGACGCTGAGACCTCTATGCACATGTGTGTGCACAATAGTAAGCCCTTGCCCAGGAAAACCATTTGAAATGGAGTTTAATTAGAGGAGTCAGGGCAGGCTGCACAGACTGGTGCAGGCATGGCCGAAAACATACTCATACCCCACCAGCCCCTTCTGTCTCACATTACCACAGGCTGCCCTGACCCATGGAGCCTCTCCTCTTGGCATGTCTGTGTGGGTCTGGCCTTGTGGCACCAGTGGTGGCTGTGCCAAAGGCTCATGGGGCTGCTGGGCTCATCCTGCCCCATCGGGCAGCACAGGAATGAGCTTCTGGTAGGCTGGTGACTGCTGTGATGTGTCTGAGAGCAGCTGGCCAGGGTGTTTCAAGCTACCCTTGCTGTTCCTGCCATTCTTCCTTTGTGCAATTCTATCACATAAACGAATGTGTGTGTGGATATATGTATGTATTTCTGTATATGAAATATACAGATACCTCTCCATAGAAACTTGGCAATTTTAAATGCTTATGTTCCATACATGCTCTTTGGACTTAGTCATATGATGTTTCATAGCCACAGAATATTTGGGAGGCCAGAGTCTTATTAATTAAGATCAGCCTACCTGAACTGTGTTCCTTTTCTTCAAGGAAGGTATTTAGGAAGGCAACCAAAGTAGAGAGAAAAACTTCTAGTTTATAGGGGAAGTAGGAAAACATGAAGAGAATCTTGGCTGGAAGCCTGCAGCACTACCACTGGTAAGCAGTAGAACATTTGAGAAAAGCATTTTGAGTGTCATGAGCAATGTCTTTACTCTTCATCAAGGTGCAGGATACTGGGTATCTATATGAACTAGCTCAAAAGGACAATTGTCACTTGATTTTTTAAGATTTTCTTCTTGTTTCTTTTGGTAACAAAGTTAAAATGTGACCTAATTGAGCATGTAATGACAGTATTTCTAGACAGAGTAATTTTTCTTTTCAGTTTTGATCATCATCTTGATATCCAGTAGAACTACCTGTTAAATTCCCACTTTTCTTATCAATGAGGAGACTGTTCTTTATGGCTTTAGAAGTATTGAAGTGGATGCAGGGTCAATGGAGAAAAGAAATTTTTTGTGTTTTTTCTCACACTGTTCTGCTTGCTAAGACTAGAACTTACAAACCTTTGAAGACTATGAAACAGGTGCTTTCAGCCACACCTTCAAGATCTGCAGATCAAGAACATAAATCCCAAAGTCAGTCTTTATGCATAGATGACACTTTCAGTCCTCAGTCTTTAGACATATTTGCTATTTGGTTTATCAGTTTTCTCTATCCAGTAATGAATCTTACCTGTAACTCACTAGAAGCAGCTGGAATCAATTAGTAAAGACTTGAAATATAATAGAAACCACTACAACTGCTAAAAAAAAACAAAGACAAAAGGAGAAAAAAATCACCTGAGCCATTTCCTGTGTGCTGAATCACAAAGTTTGAGATTCTATTTTGCTTTTTCATCTAAAAGTCAGCCTGTCCTCTTTTATTTTGTAGCCACAGCATATTTTACCTGATAGTCAGAATAGATAATTCAGTGGCCTGTGTTGCAGAGATACTTTGTCACCTTGACACACCTGCTGCAATCTGGTTTCCCTAGGGAATCCTTATACAGTGTCTGGGTGCTGAAGCTTCCAAGTTATCAGTAAAATGCTGCTTGTAACACCCAGCTGCTTGTCAATTTATCCAGATTCTTGGCAATATCTTGGCATCTATTTCTGAACTGATTGTATTACGATATTAGAGGTGCATTCTTTCAGGTCATGTGTTGTGATGATCAGAGCAATGTAAAATCACTCTTTTCCAGTATGCCATGGTAGTCTAACTAATATATAATCACACATTATTTGTTTTAAATAGAAGAAAAGAAGAGTGGACTGTGCTTAGGCAGAGATGACTTTGATTTTTTTCCCAAACAAATGTGTGTTATAAGCACATTAACTCTCATTCAGGTGCTGCTCTGTAATTTGACTGCAGGCATTTGTAGAAAGGGCAATTTGTCTTTGACTTAACTGTGAAGAAATGTGTTTATATCAGTATTGGAGTGACTGAGACACTTCCTAATGGAGTGCTTTATATTCTCATCATAGGTTTTGTAATGGTCACTTAGCAATAAGTTTTGTGTGTATTTTTTGCACATTTGTCATTCAGACCTTTAAATTTCGAAGTTCCATTACAGTGCCATCTGTCTCTGCACCAGTGAGTCGAGCTGCACACTTCCAAACGGGAAAGAAAACCCAATTTATTTCCTATAGTCTGCAAAAAAGGTAATTATAATGGCTGGTGGACACAAAGTTGACCATGAGCCAGCAATGTGCCATTGCAGTGAAGGTGGCTGATGAGGAGGACTGTTTCCAGCAGAGTGAGGGAATTGATCCTGCCCCCCTGCTCACCACTGGTGAGGCCATACCTGGAAAATACTGGGTGCAGTTCTGCACTTCCCAGAACAAGAGACATATTGAGCTACTGGAGGGAGTCCAGCAAAGGGACACCGAGATAATTAAGGGTCTTCAGCATATTGCATTTGAGAAAAGGCAGAGTGGGCTGCAACTGCTTAGTTTGGAGAAGGGAAGGCTCAAAGAATCATTAATGTAAGTAAATACCTGAAAGGAGAATGCGAAGAGTCAGGCACTTTTAAGTGGTTCCCAATGACAGAACCAGAGGCAATGGACACAAACTGAAAGACAGGAGGTTCCCTCTGAGCGTATGGAAACACTTTTTCACCATGAGGGTGACTGAACACTCTTGCAGGTTACCCAGAGAGGTGGTGGAGTCTCACTGCTTGGAGATACTCAAACACTGTCTGGATCTTGTCCTGGGCTGTAGGTGTCCCTGACTGAGCAAGGAGTCGGCCCAGGTGACCTTCAGAGGTTGCTTCCAGTCTCAGTCATGGAATCACAGAGTCACAGAGTTGGAAGAAACCCAGAAGGAACATAAGTCCAACTCTTAAATGTATGGCCCATGCAGGGATCAAACCCACAACCTTGGCATTATTAACCAGCCATCCTGGAATCATGAGATTCCGAGTCCATACAATACTTACATTTTATTTGCATATTTTCTGTGTATAGATGTATATTGTGGGGTCCATTACATAGCAATAAGTAATTGATAATTACCTAGCAAAATAATGTGGTAGCAAGCTTTAGAGTAACAGTTCCAACAGTCTGAGAGAAGTGGGAAATCAGTCCTCATACCTTTTCTAAAGACTCACTTAAACTGTTGAAGGTCAGCAAACACAGGATGGTTCAGATCAGCGGATTCACTAAGTGATGATTCTTAGTTTTAATATAAAATCATTATTGAGTTGAATGAACAAGTAGTTTTGACTTAAGCATATGGCCTATTAAAGTGTTTTGAGAACTTTGCCTATGAGAAGTTGTTTTACAGGCAAATAGGTGGTAGTTTTCCTTTTGAATTAGTCTGCCATCTGTCAACGTTATACCCTGTTGAATCTGAACATGATTTGTGGTTGAAATATACAGAATGGGAGGGGTTTTTAAATAAAAATGATATTAAGAAAAGCTGATGAGAGCTCAGATACTGATAAACTTGTTTCTTTGAAGAACTGAGTACCCAAAAGAAGTTACTCATGGCAGAAGTTGTGTGACAAGCATAGTAACTAGTTGCTGATACCATGGCTGGTATTCCCAAAATAATGTTCATGTTAAGCCAGTGTCATGGCTGTGTTAGTTACTGATCTAATATATATCTTAAACTGAATAAGCCTTAAGGCACAGAGACAGGCTATCTGTTTGGAGACCCTATATACACTGTGTATTTATCCACATGCGTACATACACAGGGTTAAATAAGCATGTTGTTCTTTTTTTGTCCATTGTTTGCTCTGATGCTGTCGTTATATTTTGTGTCCCTCATTCCTTTCATGGAAAATGACCTGTTACTCTTCCTATAAGCATGCTTGAGTCAAAATAAGAACTGAGAGCCTTTGGTTGAAGTGACTGTTAGGATTCTCTTATCTGGTAGAGCTGTTCTAACAGAAAAACAGCTTGATAACTGTGTGTCATCAAAGCATTTAAAAAAGTGTTTCGGTGCAGTATTTAAGATAGCCAGATCATATTAGGGGAATTTTGACCAAAGCACATGGAAATGTATTGAGATTAAGAGTTAAATAACTTTCTACATGTGAATTAAAGTGTATATTAATTTTCTTATTTACAGAAATATTTGGACTTGGAGTTTACAGTAGAAAGAAATTTTCTAGAGGAGCAGTCTGTTTTAATGATTGATTCACATATAACTGCTTGATATTCACTGGCTTTCCTTCTCTGCATTTTTCATAGCTTGAAATACCCAGGTAACTATTGCTTCCCTAAAATAAACAAAGGAAGCTGATAGAAACAAGCTAGACATTAATATGAAAAACACGACTTCTCTACTGAAATCTTAAAAGAATTATTATGCCTTTTTTTAACTTTCCTCTTAATGCATAATACATTCTTATAAAAAAATTTTTTTACAAATAATAATTGTATTGATTTAATAGAACTTGCCATGCACTTACAGTTAATCCCTCATTCAGGGTTAGGAAAGTGGTTCCATTGCATTAATTATTTCTCATAATAAATAGTTCAAAAAGGGTACATCATACATAATGTAGTAGAAATATGGGGTTTATTATTAATTCTTTTCCTTTGGTGGTAAATTTCACATTCTTTAGAAATAATATGTTTAGCACACAGAAATAATTTCTCAGATCAAGAAAATTATGTAAGAAATTATGAGTTTGAGCTCCATTTGCTTGCACAGTCAAAGCAGCTTTGCAAACTAAGAGGCTGAGAAATCATCTTTTGAAATCACAAGGACAGTTACTTAAATAGATCTTATTATTGACGTAATGAGGCTTTTCATTTCAGATGTGATATTTTTAGATTGCTGTTGCAAAAATAAATTATGGAATTATGACATTCCTAACCATAACCCAATGCCTACAGGTGGGCTACTGTTGAAAAAATCCTTGCACAGCTGTTTCGTGGTTTTACACACACAATCTGCTTTAGGCATGCCAGGTATAAAGATGGTAAGTTGAATGGATGAACCTGTATGATTCAAATGCTGCTCAACAGGAACATTTCTATTCCTCAAAACTTTAGAAATTAATATTTTTTCCAACTTAGTTTTGTACATTCTTCTCCACTTTCCTTTGAAATTATATATTGAAAAGAGAGAATTGCCATTTTTAATGTAGTTGTATTTTTTTTTCTGTAGTTGAAATATATAGAAAATAGTAGAATTATGTTAGTGTTTTGTTTATTTTACTTAAAGGTGGTAGTTTCTGGCTTTGTGCTTGGAATTTTATGTTAATAATCTTAAATATTCTCTTCAATAACTTTCAGCTTTGAATTTTGAAAGAAAGGCTCTTTTTTTTCCTGATTAGGAAGAGTTAGAGTGTAACACAGCTATATCTCACTCCAGGCTGGTGACATTCCTGTATGCAGTTCAATGAGAAGCTTGTCCTGAACAGAAAAGAGGACCTTTCCATGATGCATTTGCACTCCCAATAAAAACCTGTTTAAAGGTTAATGCCTCTTCTCAACCTTTCTCTCTTTATTGAAGAAATTAGGAAATGTCTGTATGTCTGAAGCATATCTGGGCTGTTATTAACGCTTCTGTCAAAGATTATACAAAAATTAAATAATGTTTAGATCAAATTCATTTAAATTTCACAATACAGGCTGATCTTTCTGTGGGGGAAAATAACACTGGTCAAGGAGACATTATGGAACAAAAACAAACTATTGCCAAAATAGCTTTTTAAAAAATTAGCTTGCTCTATGAGAATCAAGTACCTTCTGCAGTGCCTGCTGAGGCAGTTGTAGTCAAGTTATGGTGTCCAGCTACACAAAACAAACAGGAAGAGTACCTGCTCTGGCAGCCTGCACCTGTGGGTTTGTCCACATTCCCTGTGGCAAAAAGGAAATGGTTTTGGTGCCTACTTCCAGTTTCAGTTTGAGACTTAGAATTTGGACACATCAAAACAGTTCCTCCTGTGGGTGTATGTGCTTCAAATCTCTGATGTGTTTGCTCATGAGATGGGCCCAGCCTCTCCTCCAAGGTGCAGAGTGATCATGCAGTAGGCAACAGTCACAAGCTGGAACACAAGAAACTCCTAGATTCTTGCAAAAAATTTTCACCAGAGACATGGTTTCACCATATAGTTTCACCATATGGGAACAGATGTCCAGGAGGCATGTGGAAGCTGCATACTTGAAAATGCTCAAAGCTCACCTGGCCAAGGACCCGAGCAGCTTGCTTTGACTGGACATGTGTTGGATGGGGTGTTTCCAAATGGCCTCCAGGGACTCCTCTAAGTGTATTTTGTCCTACTGTTCTGAGCTCTGCCTGCAAGGTGCTTTGCTTGAATGTGTTGGGTATTACATGTCAAGGAAGTCAGTGGGTTTGGTAAAGATAGTTCTCTGTGGAAGGGAAGGCAGCACAAATTAACTATTTCATTGTGCAGAATTACTTTTTTTGGCCACTTTTAGAGATAAGTGACATAAAACTCCAGCATGTTATGCAATATGAGTAGCCTCACTAGAGAACATCTTGAGTATTTGCCTTGTGTTCTCTATCAAAGAACAATACCCTTCTATGGCTAAACCAAGCTGCAGTTGATTGAGTTAGATTTCTGCTGCTGGGATAATCGGACACTGTTTCCGAAATGCCTGGGAATTTCTTGAGGCCTGTAACACAAGTTACCATACAAAGTTCCCAGTGTGCTGTCCTCTAAACACACAGGGCTCTGTGAAAGGAGTGCTCCAGCCATCCGGAATGATCAGAGTAACCCCGCATGTAAATGTGACCTTCTCCCTGCCTCACAGAGCCGCTGTGTCTGGGGCTGACTGTCACTCACAGAAACACTTTCTTTCATTTGATCAAGTCTTGAAAACAAGCAAGAAATATGAAATTTCTCCTCCTTCTTCCCCATCCAAACCATTTTATTTCTTCTGGCCTTCCTTGAGATGACATTCTGTGAGAGAGGAACTGCAGGGGTGGGCTGAAATGTAAAGTGGCATTTATGCAAGAGCTAGAAACAGAGTGATCTAATTATGTGCAAATTTAACACATTTCCTTTTTTTTTCTTTTTTCTTTTTTGAAATTATGCTAATGATTTTTTGGTTTATGGTAAATAATTTGATTCTTATATTGGTCTGCAACATACTACTACTGAGTTAATAAAAATCTGAATTAATAAGCATATGTGCATGTAATTTCCAAACAGTTCTTAATATGAATCATTGACTCATAAAGAATGGTGGCTGTAGTTAGTATTCTGAATACTCTGGTGCTAAATTCATTTGATTTTAAGTTTCCAGCTTGTTTATTCATTGTTATAGCATTTTAAAAACATCTTGGCTTATTCCTCATTTTCCTTAATGGAGCTAAGTTGTGGGGCTGTAAGCTGCATTACTTTCTTAACAGCATATTTAATATGATTCTGTTATCCCTGGCTGGTCAAATTGGCACATGATCTTAAAATAAAATGAAATGTAATTCATTACTGTATTCACTATTGGGATTTTTCCCAGCTATTTCTGGAAGGAGTGTAAGTCCAAAGATTAGGAGAGAAACATTAATCACATTATTTCATTATTATTGTTTTTTGTTAATTCATCAGAGAATTAACACAATGGGAGACCAAAGTTGCAAATATTGCAGCTGCTTGAAATGGATTTATTCAATAATGTTAAGTAACTCTGATGGTAAATGGGTCGCCCGGAAATACATTTTCTCTTTGTTCCCAGGTACCTGGAATATCAAAACATAAGAAAAAGAAAACAAGTTGAGCTAAAAAATAGGCCAGCATCTGTGTTATGACATGTTAATATTGTTGTTTCCTCTCTCTTTTTTGTGAATTTCCACCACCTCCCATAAATTACAAACAGCATCTTTTCAGCATCTCAGTATTTTGTGTGGGTTTTGGATATGTCTGTGATGTATTCTGAATTATATTTTGGTTCATGAAAATTTCTGGGTCACTCACATGACTAACACGGTTAGTACTGGAATTATTGTGAAAATCTGAAGAAAATTGAGCAAGGAAAAATTATAAAAGTTGCTGAACAAAACACAAACCATGATTGCAGTAGTAATATCTTTCAGACTGATAATTTATTTCTTAGATACTACTTAGTTTGGAATTTTAACCATATAGTATGGGCTAGTTTTTCACAAAGAAAAAAGTAAAAATTCTTCTGGCAATGAACAGTCAGCAAGTTTTATGTAGAAATGAAAGGCCTGATCACCTTCTGGTTTAC
Source organism: Vireo altiloquus (assembly GCA_013396875.1). NCBI lineage: Eukaryota > Metazoa > Chordata > Aves > Passeriformes > Vireonidae > Vireo > Vireo altiloquus. The sequence goes on from VZRF01007811.1 coordinate 56,568, forward strand.
AGAAATCAACAATGTCATTCTGATATCCATGTGACCTTTCTGTACTTGGTGAATTTCTTCCTGCAGACTGTTTTGAGGCTATTTTAGAGATATGATGAAATTTGAATTAGTCCTTAAACACTTACAGAAGACTGTGTTGTGCATATATACATAAATTAATGTGTAAGGATACCAAATATTTCTATATTGTGCAAATTTGACAAATAACCCATAATGCTTTTGACCAGTTTATTTGATTTTGAAGGGGGAAAGCATCAATTAAAAATAAAGAAGTCACAGACCGTAACATGCAATCCATAAGAAGCCCTAAACATATTATGTCACATTCTGATACCTAATGTTTCTGTGTCATTTGAGGACAGATGATGAAACTTGCTTTTCATTATTTTTTTACAGAACAATAGATGGTAGTGTTAAATTTGCAGATGAATTCTGTGTGTATAAATCATGGCATCTTTAGTATCATCCTTCAGTCTTTTTAGAGCCAATATAGTAATGGCATATGTTGTCAAGGATACTTGTTTGATAGGCATTCCCTATGCATATATATTACCTTCACAGGTTTTCCAAAATCTTAATTTCAAAATGGATTTTAATCTTTAATCCTTCGAGGCTTCTTGGTTATCACTAATAGCAATAACACTTAAGGATATCCCTGTTAGTCACATAATTATTCCATCCAGACTTTTGCAGTATATAGGTTAGAGAGGGCTTGCTGTACATACCAAGAGCCTAACTAACACTTTTTTCTTATATTCTTACATTTCATGTAGGAAGATGAGGTAGTGAGGTGCTGCAGTGTTATTATTTCTTGCTCTGGTTAAGTGATTAATTTTTCTTTTTCTAAATTCATAGAGTGAAATATAAATTAATATACTTTGCTACTTTACTTTTTTAAGCATTTAGTTCATTCCAAAGTTGGAACTGTCCTATATTAGTATGACCTTTTGAGAGATCTCATAGCAGTAGTATTGATCTGTGACACAAGTTTTAGAAATAATGCAGAGAAGCAGCCAGAATCTCAGCTGAAGTCTGTATAAATCTCATCTGTCTCTCAGTTGGAGTGATGCTGATGTTGCAATACTTAGAAAAAACGGGAAAGAACTTGGCTGCTTTCATATCTCTAAATTTAGTGTGTGGATGGTCCAGGACAGTGAAGAGTTTATAACATTTTTATTTTTTAATAAATCCATTTTGTGTGTGAACCTCTGTAAACCTTTTGTCATCCATTAAAAATGACTGTGCTGTTGACAATAAGTTTCAGTAGAAAGAAAGACTTAAGGAAGACCTAGTACACTTATTTCCTGTAACATGCAAGACACTGTAATTATGGGTCATTTGCCTGGCTTCTTTGGTAATTAAGAGTTTTAATTGTGTCTAGTTCCAGGGAATTAGTTAAGCTTCTCATTATGCATATTGCCTTCTATAATCATCGGCTCTTCTCATACAGTAAGCTTAGTGACATCATGGAAGTCAATTAGGTCTTTCAAGGCAGAGCAGTGAAGTACATTCTTTTGTATGAGCTGGATCAGAAAAGGTTTCTGAAAGGCCTTGATAATGCTCTTCTGTGCAACATTTAAGCTTATTCTTCAAAAAGCAAAGTCTGTCAGGGTTTCGTTTATTGTCCTCAGAGTGCTTAAGGTCATGAACTAAGCTATTGTTAAGAACAAAACCTATATGCAGAGCCCTGCTTCCATTCTAATAGCAATCATACCAAGCTTTCCAGGATCAGCTGGTTACATATTTGTAGTTAGTAACAGTGATAATGATCAACATTTGAAAGTATCACATTGTTCAAACTGGAATACAGTGACTGTATGAAGGAAATGAGCACAAAAGAGATTGATGTGATTCCTTTGGCTCACTAAAAAATCATTAATTTAGTTTTACTTTATTACATGCATGGTAGAAAGCACCTTTTGCTTTTCTCTTGACAGACTCCAAGTTGTCGCTGACATATTGAAAGGCAAGAATCAATATTTTTAAAAGAAAGGAAATCAGGAGAGGGTTCTTTTACTTTTCCCCTTCCACAGTCTCTGATAGATGAGTATATACAGGGCAGACCTTTAATACATCTTACAAAACTGTTTTCTTTGAATGTAATAAAGTTTTTGCAAGTTGCAACTTGGTTCCCTTAGACCACAGCCAGAACAAACACTGTGCATCCTTTATGTTCTGCAGTGAACTGGTTGTGTGTTTGAGAACCTAAAAGGAGCAGTATGCTCCTTTTATTTTGTATGTTCATAGAATCATAGAATATTCTGAGTTGGAAAGGACTCACAGGCATCATCAAAGTCCAACTCCTTGCCCTGCACAGGACAGCCTCAGGAATCACACACCATGTGCCTGAGAGCATTGATTAGTAGATGTGAGGAAAATTGCCCTTACCATCCCAACATCTGTTTTCAATTACTAAAATTACTTGTGGCAGTGATTTTGGCATTAGTAGTAGTAGCAGTGCTAATAATATTGATAATAAATGCAGTATGAATTACAGAGGTGTTAGAAACCATGTGTCAGTATAGGTCAGAATTTTTCAGATCGTTGGATGCCAAAACTTCCTTTGGTTTGTCCATGGATAAAAATCCAAACTGAATTTGCAGGTCATGGACTGGAAGAGGCAGGAAGAGATGCTTCATTAAATAAATTCTGAAATGAGCTCCAGAAACATTATCTTTTAATATATAAAATTTCAGACCATATGATTTTTATCTATTTATCTTATATGTTTATTATTCAGTCTTCTGGTGTTAAGTTACAAAATCCGCATAAGTAATGTATGACTATTTTTAATAACTTTGTTTTCAAACTGCAGTCTTTTGATTGTGACTGTTGTAAGGCATGGAACTTCTACCTGACTAAACTGTCTCTTCTCTAAATGTAACCTTCCAATTGCTTATTTTCTTTCTCATCATTGATTTGGAAGCAATAAGCAAATAAAGCATGGCTTTGACAACACTCTTCTGATAAGTGGTGTCTGTCTCTATTCATCCAAAGCCCTACTGTTGACCTAGGTAGTTTAGTGTTCCCCACCTTGTGTATGTAGGAAAAGTTGAATTCCCTGCTTATAAAGGTATTTAGTCACTTGCTTAATTTTACTTTAAGCTTGTGATTAAACCCATCCCTATAAAATAAAGCATTTAGGAACATCTGGATAACCTGTTTCTGGGACTTAAGTTAGTGTATTGATGTTTTTTGAATTGAATTTAATTAAAGGTTAATTACCATGCAGGTGTTTAAACAGAGAGGTTTGCTCTTGTTCTAATTAGAGGTGTCTAAGCCAATAATGAAATTTAGTTTTCCTAGTAAGTTTCGTTCAAGATCATTCTCTCTTTTAAAACAAACTATTAGAAGTTCATAATAACATTATTTTTTTCCCCTCATCTCCTTGTTTCTCAGTGTCTCGTGTTTGAAGATGCACCGAACGGAGTCACAGGAGCGCTGGCAGCAGGAATGCAAGTGGTTATGATTCCAGATGAAAGATTAAATCCAGATCTTAAAAAGAAGGCAACACTGGTGCTGAAGTCCATGGAAGATTTCCAACCAGAACTCTTTGGTTTACCAGCATATGATTAATGCATAATGCCTATGAACATCTACTTGACTGGAGATAAATTAAAAGTGAAAGGAAATTTTATTTTGGTTCTATGATATTTTTCATCTTTTACTCTCTTCCTCAAAACTAGAGCACAAAAATCCTGTTAACACCCAGACTTTCACACAGTATTTTTGATAAATTGTCTGGAATATTTATGATTTGTTCTTTTGATAAATGCTAAGTTAAAGCAGCATCTTTCTGTTAAGTGAATCAAACCTTGTTCTAGTCACATCATAAGGTTTTCTGGGAATATTATGAAACTATATAGCCAATTTAGTGTAACTGCATTGGAAGTGTCTTGTTCTGTTTCTACTTGAATTACTCACTGTTTAGATCTTAACCAGAAATCTGTTCTGGAATGGTTTTTATGCCATTATAATGTTTTTGACACCGTTATTGTTATCAATATGTTTATCCTTTCCCTCCTCCCATACTTGTCCATCTATTCCACTTGTGTTGTCTTTTTTCTTTTTTCCCCCATTTTGCAACAGGGATTCTGTTATACTTTCTGTGTTTTGGTTTTTTTTCTTTGTAGAGATTGAATGAGATGATTTCCAGACATCCCTTAAAACCTCCATTATTTTATAATTGTCATTATCTTTTCTGATACTTTGATCACCTGCTAGGAGCTATACAAGGTTATATGATCTTAGAATTTAGCCAAAATGCTTTGCATCTTGTTTCTTTCATTTCCTTATATCCTTCTTATTTTCTATGTGCCATGTAGCCTTCCATTTCAATCTTGCAAAATTAATGTTTTCTGTCTCTGTAATTCAATTCTGATAAAGTTATGGCCCTAACTCCAGTTACCCAAATAACTTTCTGTAGGCTGTCCTTAATTTCCATTCTTACCTTGTCTTTGATCCCTTGTTTTCACCAATTTCCCTACAGAGAATTTTGCTATGTATTTTTAAATGGTTGAAATTGCAGATTTGGTTTAGATAAATACTTTAAATTTATTTTCCTGGTTACCTTAATTTCCATTAAATGTTTATGTTGTCATCTCTCCCTCTTACTTCTGTCTCTTTCTGGCATTTTGTCAGTACAAAGGTAAAGGCTTCTTCATAAAATGCTAAATCCATAGGTTTTGGTGGAGTCCACAATTACATGTATGACATGATGGAAGCAATGTCTTTTACCTTATCTAAAGAAAGCTATAGTATGTTTGTAGTTTTATGACAGTTTTATAAAGTTAATTATTGTATTCAGCACTTAAATCCCTATATTTCTAATGAGTATCCATGAGGTACTTCACAGTCTTGATAAAATATCAAATAAAAACAAGAGATGTGAAATATGTCAAATCAGATCATTTCCATATATTATGAGAAACCTTCTCTGACCTTGTTTTTTTTTAATATTATATGTTTCTAGATAATCTTCCTCACAAAAGTATTTTCTAGGCATTCCTGGTGTTTAACTGTGTTAGATTTAAAGATGTTTTGTCAGGAACAGAAATTAATGAATTATAGACTCTTCAGTATTCATGTTGAGTTTCCTTGGATTTTCTTCCTCTTATATTTATAAAAACCTCAAATTTTTGCATCTTTTATTTAGACTGTTATTGTTTATACCTCAAGAAATTAAGGACATTTTATTCCCTGTGGTCAGTCAGATATGACCTTGATTGTACCATAATCTTTTTACATATACAGTATAATGCTTTTCAGTTAAATGCTTTCCATTCTAAGGATCTGGAGGCATTTTTTGGAAAAAGAGTAAGTATCGATTCCGTGTAAGTATTCTCCATATTATGTTGTTTCCTTTGGCCATGGATATTGCAGTCATAACTGTTTGTATAATGACAACAACCTGTCCCATCCAACCTGAACTCCATTTGTGGTCTTCCCAGACAAGATAACAGAAATATTGCTGTATAATTCCTCCTTTGACTTATGTTACATAGCACAAAGTTTTACTGTAGAGCAGTAATTCTGAGCTTTCAAGTGTAAAAGAGGTGCCTGTTGGGATCCCCTTCGTTCATAATTACTGAATTTCAACAAGGAAGTTACTAGGTAGAAGAATCTTTAATAAGCTGTAATTAATAACTTTTTCAAAGTTTTGCATATATTTAATTTAACTGGTGAGTTTTTGCAAAAAAATAGAAGTGAGACGTTTCATTTATACTTTGAAGGAATTGTTGTCAAAGTCACGAGTTTTGTTTTTAAAGATGTAGAGACTTTAATAAATATATCACTGAAAAAATCAGAATTACTTCATCATGACCACCATGGTAAGATCAGCATATCCTGTACTTCCAATTTAATAGCCTTATCTTTCAATGAAAATTAATAAGCAGAAAAGTTACGCTCCCTAACTCATCAGCAAATCCTATTGAGTACAATGATTTTTTCCATTTATTTTGTATCCCACCTGACAATTGTCAGTGAGATTATGGCCCCAAACTGAAGTCTGTGAACCTGAGCCATATGCCATAACCTTCCCATCATTCTGGTAAAATTCTCTTCCATGTACTTTTCAGCTTGTTCACCAACTTCCTGGTCCTGTGCTGAACCATTTAATTGTTACTAATGTAATTTTCATTATTGTTGTTCGCTTTTCTCTTGACTGAATGAGAAATCAAAACAGCAGACAAAAATAAATCCTTCTTCTACAGTAGCCCTAAAAATCCTGTCATCCCCATTATATGCAAGGGAGATATTCATGTCAGCAGTAGATGACTGTAGCCTGCCTGATTAACCATATACCAAGTATCAACATATGTTTGTATATATTTCTTTACCCATTTTTTGGTTGGATTTTTGGCTCTCTAGCTCAATCATCTCAACAACATCTGTTCAGAAAAGAAAAAAAAGAGAAAAAGGATGAAAAACTTGGATCCCCTCCCTTCCTTCCATCTGCTGCTTTCCAGATGAAGTCCTGTTCTGTCTGAACTGAAAAAAATCCATACCAGATCCTGGCTACAAATCATGAGAACATGTGAGCAATCAGGACATTTGAATGCTCCATCTGTGTTTTTATGAAGAGGACTGTTAAAAACTAATCCAAAAAATCTATCCTCTAACTCAGCAAGCAGACTTCAATCCCAGTAAATAGTTAACACATGCTTAATTCGTTTTTGTTGAGCAAAGAGTAAGCACCAGCTTAATTTTAAGGATACATTTAATTTTATTTGGCTTAATATAGAACATGTGCTTCAGGCATATCCTGAGAAGGATTCCAGCCTCCAGAAAATAAAGGCAAAAATTAATTATCAAGTTTTTATCATTGGAAAATAGGATCAGTGCAGCAAGATGGAGCTAAATTCAGTCATGAAAATAAATTAAAAGAAAAAAAATTATGTACAAACTATTGTATTGGAACTTAAACTCCTTTCTACCTCCCAAGTGAATTAGGATTTACATTTTACTGGAACTTCAATGGGATTAATTTTGGTAAAATTTCCAGGTTGCAAAGATGTACATAAATGGGGGTTTCATTGAATATATTCAAATAGAAATTCATTGCCTTGGAACAGGATTAATTTTAAAATGCAGTCTGACTTCTGTGAAGCTTGGCTTTTGCCTTCTACAAATAAAGATCAGAGAAAGCTGAGATACTCATTCCTCATTTGGATTAGATGTCTTTCTAAAGAATGCTGTACTTAAATCAAAGAAACCTCTGCCCAGAAATGCTCATGTTGCATCTATTCCAAAAAATGTCGTCAGTAGAATCCAAATTAGAAAAAAAATGGCAAGAAAATTCATAGTAAGAAAAAGTGTAATTATTTTCTACTACATTAAAATTATGTGTATCTTTAAGAAACAGAAAATGAAGCTTGAAATTTGCTGCTTTCTTGCTAGCTCTACGTCCTGGTTATCCATACAGAAATCTGACTTTTTTTTTTTTTTTTTTTTTAATCTATATAAATTTGGACACCAAAAACGCTAGCTAGGCAGTATTCCACAGGCCATATGAAAAATTTGTTTCTAATTTTTTAATATTAGAATAATGTTAAACAATAAAAACATAGAAACCCTTTTTTTTCCCAATTAATTTGTTTTCATGTATTTGTTTCTAATTTAACCAGTTTGTGTCTTCACTGAATTTACTGGGTTTTGGCATTGAGAAGGTGGGACTTTTTTTTTTTGTCAAACTAATGGAAATAAATGGAATGGAGGAAAAGGAGTTCTCTCAGAACGCTTCTCTGTCCCAAGGGAAACATGACTCTCATTAACGCTTTATGTTTACCTTCCCTTTGGCCAACAAGTCTAAGTTGTGGGTCTAATTACCTTATTGCAATAAAGGACAGAAGAAGAGCAGGAACTCAGACTGAAGCCCCTTCCAGAACTTCCAAGAGCCAAGGAAGCCTTACCTGGCAGGACGGCTCACTGAATGTGCCAGTGGCTGTGTTTACAATAACTAGCTCAGTGTAAAAAAAAAAAGAAGTATAAGTATATAAGAGGCCGTTGGTCTCTTCTGCTCTTCAGCCCTTTGATTTATGGGTTCTAAGACATCAAAATGTTAGGTGCTGGCTCACTCATGTGATTAAAACAAGCTTCATCAGAAAGAGAGCATTCCAGCTCTTGCTTCTCTCTTTGTACCTTTTTCCCCAGATTATCTGCAATATGAAACTGGAGCATGAAATAAAACATTAACAGGATCATGGTTAATATCCAAAGTTCATTCGACTCAAAAAGTAGCAGAGAGGGCATTATTTAATGAAGAAGAACAGAATGGTAGAAGGAGAGAGTTGGAGACAAGGACATGACCCATGGTATAAACCATCTAGGACATAGCACTCCAATGAAATGAAACAGTAAAGTGTTCCATTTGTCCTTAGCAAAACTGTAAAAGCAGTAATTATGATGGGAAAATTTTTTGCATTGACAGAAGCAAATCTCAAAAACATATGCAAAGACACTTTGTTATGAAACACAAGTTTCTACAGGTAAGTCAACCCCTATGGCAGCTTGAGAGCAGAGCAATTTGCCCATCTGGAAGGATGTTGCTTTTGACTGTATTTCATCCATGATATCATGGTTATTTAAGTAAAGCGTATTATGGTAGTGTTACTGACTCCTCCTTTCCAAAAGCTATACAGGCAACAACTTTTCCTTATTTAGAGAACTTTGGAAGTTGGAGAACTGAAGTTAATAAGTTTCCTGTAAATTTGACAAAGCAGTTTCCACTGTATCATCTGGATGTCTTGCTAGTAATTTAATTGATTAGTTCTACCTACATGCCTAGAGTGTGGGCAATGTGTCTAATAGTAACAGTATCCAATCCAAATCACTGTATAGCTGAAGGTAAAACTGCTATCTTACACTCAAAAGTGATAAAATGAAAAGCATTAGCAATTTCAAACTAGAGGTTCTTTGTCCAGATAACCCTCTTACTTTTTGTGAAAAGGAAGTGTTTAGTAGGAGATCACATAGATCTGCAACTGATAGAAAAATACACTTTACACCAGCTCCTCATAAAATTATGCTGCTTGTTTGGGGAAGAACATAAATATGGTATTTCTAGAAAATAGTTTATTCCCAATGACTTTTTCCAAAGGTAGGGTGGATGGAAACATGTAGGGGCAAGAGGAAGACACACACAGATCAATCATTCTGAGCCTCCTCTGATTCCCTGCCTGAGGCCATGAAAAGGAGTCGTTCTAGCTGTTAACCAAACAAATTCAGAAATACACAAGTTTTATCTCTGTTCTCAGTTTTTTCTATTGCACATGAACTTTAGAGATAAACAAAAATATGTGAAATGCAGTTAGGCTTAAATTGCAGAAAAATCTGTGTACACTTTGCCAGAAAAGCAGAGAAGTGACTTTGTGACATACAAGAACAGCTTCTGTTCCCAGTGGTTATCTCAGCTGCTGCTTCTCATGATCCTGAGTTAATCAGCTGAGATATGGTCCAGCACTGGACCGTGATAGTTGTGCTGAAGAAAGAGAAGGTAAGCACTACATGAGGAATGTTTTTCCTTTTCAGAAAATGCTGTAAGACATTCAATAGTGTTGTACCTTGTGAAGTGTCTTTTTGCTAAAGCAGAATGTAATTTCAGCAAACAGTAGTTTTGTCATGTAGAAATATTTCATGTATTTAACCTGCTGCAGAATATCTGCAGAGACATGGATATCATAATCTTAGGTAAGGAGAGAAGAGTTTTCATTACAGTACCAAAAAATGGGGAGGAACAGGGAACGTGAAGGAAAGCAAGTGTTAATATTTGCTAAAATAGCATATTGATTTAAAAATTCTGAAGACTATGCAAAATGTATTGAATCGTTTTATGACTATGTCTTCATTCTTGGATGTGATCCAGAACTGCTACATTTTACCAGAAAAATTGGAAAGCTGATTAAGTCAAAATGGATTTCCTGGAGGCCTATGACTGCAGCCTTGTAAACTGATCCATTATAACCCTCAACATTGTTCTTACTGATGGCTGCATCTGAAACATTGCAAAACCCATGACATTCATTTTTTTCAGACAAAACACATTAGGTAACTGGTTTCATGTTTTTCAGTGCAATATGAGACAGAAAACCAGGGTGGATTTTCCCCCTCTCTAAAGCAAATCTTACTGTAAGGGGATTTATTAATAATGTGATTTCACCCTGCCATATTTCCTTAGCGTATGTCATGTAACTCTTAGTAATGATTTTATCAATGTTACGGAGCACATATGTATGTGAAATCCATGTTTGGAAATTTTTTTTTTTTGTCTAGAGTGTCCTAAACACTTTCCATGTGTCCTAAGCACATTCCATTAATCAAATAATTGTTATTTTTGTTGATTGAAGGAATTTGGTTTGTGAAATTGTCTAAGGTCCTTTCAGTTCTGATTTTCTAGTGAAGACTCAACTGTATCAGGAACAGCTTGAAAACCTCTTCTGGTACGAAGAACTTCTTGACATCTACATGACATCTACATAAATTCTGTATCTGAAATGAAATTATTACTCTTTATAACCTCAGCAGAGAGTGCTGTATCCTTAGTGAAGTTCACACCTGTGTGAAAGTTTGCTGATAGGAGAGGGAAGGGGAGTGGAGGGGGGATGGAAGGAAGGAAGGAAGGAAGGAAGGAAGGGAGGATCATAAGGCCAGCCTGCTCACTGCATTGGCATGGAAGACATTTCTGATTATTAGATCTCTTTGGCTCTTCTTCCAAGCTTTAAAAAAACCTGACTATTTCTCAGTGATATTTACTTAGGTTACCAACCTTCCCCAGAAAATGGAAGAAACTATCACAATAGAAATTGTGAAACTATCACAATAAACTCTGCTTCAAAGAGACACTGCTTAAAGGACTAAACATTTAGAATGAGCATCCCATGGGGAGGTTTACATTTCCTTTTCCAGTGATACTGTAGGTGAAATTCAGGTGTAGACTACCTAGACTGATGGTTAGCAAGTAACAGCAACCAACATGAAGCATCCTTTGCAGAGCAAGCTAACTGCATTAACATTTACCATGGACTAAGATTTATTTTTATTTAAGCTCTAATCTTCTGTGGTCCAGTCAGTACCAAATATAACTAACCTGTAAATAATCTGCACTTCTATTATATCTGCTTCTAATTTATATATTGAGCATAGTAAAAATTGCACATTTAGAACAGCCTATCTGGGAGGGATTTCATACTGAGTATCTGAGATGTATTCTTACAAAGGTGACTGAGACCATCCTTTGGGAGCTCTCATGGTTATTCATTCTAGTCTGCCTGTTATTTTTACACAACAGACCTTTCTGCTTACACTTTTTCTTCTCTTAAACCATCTAAAGGTACTACCACACTATAGGCCTTGTTGGTTGTTATTAAAATGTCTTTTTTATAGGAGTATTAGTTGGTTTAGTTTTATGGTTTTTTGGGGGGGTTGGTTTTGTTTGGTAGGTTTTTTTTTGCTGTTGTTTGGTTCATTTTTGGTGTTTGTTTATAAGAGTTAAGTAACTGCCAAACAAAATAGTCACTTCAGAGACGCGCCAATGGTCATGGTTTAGGAGTGGTATTCTCCAGTTTAGTGTTCCCACTGCTCCCACTCCCATGCTGCCACTCGGTCCCCCCACTTTTCCACTCTGCTTCTCCTGCAGAGGGTGTGAGAGGAGAATTGGAAGCACAAAAAGTAAAGACCATGTATAAGAACAATTTACTGGCAACAGCAATAAGACAAGAAAAGACAGCAGCAATATTAATAAAAAATGGTATAAGAAAAATAATTATTCACACAGAAAATTCCCTGATAATAGACAATATCGAAAATCCTTTGCCACATTTTCTCAACCGGAAGAAACACCTTCTCTCCTGGAGGAGAAAATCCCTTCCTCCTGGCCCCGGCAATAACATGAGGTGGATCTCAGCCATGCCCCCTCCTGGCTGCTGCAAAAATTACCCGTCTTGTTAGGAACCAAAACAGAATAAAATTATTTTCTCATATGTGCTGTTTCTAAGACCTTGATAAGGACAAATTACCATTAGAGACTCGAAAACATCTGGCTTTAGGAGGGTTGTGTTTCGCTGGAAAACTTCTATTAGTCCTGTGAACTGAATTTTTTCTGTAGCTAAATGTCCAATCCACTTTGTGCCATGAGGCTAGGCAAATTTCATCAGCAATTAATTGATGTTAACAATTCTATAGAAAATTTAGAAAAATACTGCAGACTAGAATGATTTACAAAAAATTATGATAGCATCTTCCTACCTGTTTTGGTGGCAGTGATAAGACTAAAAGTGTGCCACACACATTTTTATTTTGACTAGGATGGCTAAACTGAAGGAAAAATATCCCTCATGAGAGGCACAGGTAATTGCGGCTCATAAAGTCCTCTGTTAAATGGGCTATACATCACACAAGTATAGGCAGGCAATCTCCTTTTAGCCCATCTCTCTCTCTCCCCTGTTACCTTCCTCTTCCCCTCCCCCTGCCAGGTATAAACATTTAGGTTTAGCATGTGCTTCAAGTTAAATGCAAGGATTAATGCAAGGATATTTAAATCCCTAACAATAGATTGATATGTTTGACAAGATTGAACACTATGGTTCATATGAATTCGTCTTTGCAGATAAGAAGTCATCAACACATATATGACTCTAATAGTGGTGATTAAATACCATCTTCCCTGCTGGGTTTTGTAGCTGAGATGTCATTCTTGATATGGTATTTTTAAGTTCTGTTAGGTTTACATACAAAAAAATAAGATAGATTCTCTCTTCAAATGTATGGCAATACATCTGAATTAATGTCACTTGCCTTGATAATCGAAAAACCTTCAACTGTTCTTGCCAAATCGGTATTATTTGAATAGTTGAGGTTTGTACACATAGAAAAAGAAAAAAATTGTTGTTTTTATTTGTTTTGCTCAGTAACTTTTCTCTTTAAAAATAAAATATTCAAAGAAACATCTGATAAAATTTTAAATAATCTATTCAAAATTAAAGAGTCCAAAAATTCCGAGTACCCATGATTGTTTGCACTTGTGAATTAGGCAGAGTCCTTGTCTTTGATAACAGACTCTGACCTAAAAAATACTCAGGGAAAGCACAAGCTACTCCAAATGTGGAGAGGGAAAATGTGCATTCTACTAATTAAATGAAAAACAGCCAGAGATTTATTTGTCAAAAGGTAAAATTTATCACCTCATCAATGATTTTTATGAGGAAGTACTACCTAGATCTTTGTTTTAGAGTGAATCTTATTCTCAGTTTACATCTGAGCATGCTGGCACAGTTATGGCTAGTGATTTGGACAAAAATCACTTTAATTGTTGAAGATTAAGGCTAATTCACTGGGACTCCTGAAATGCAAAGCCAAACCATTTCATGGACCACGTTTACTGTGTACAGTCAGGACAAATAACTAGACTATTGTAAGCTAGGGAAGCTTTTCTGTGATAAAGTAGCTGACATTAATCATGTTATCCTAAGGGAAAAGTAGGAAAAAAGTATCAATGACTACGAGCAAAGTGTGCATATGATCAGTGATGGTGTGATTGCTGCAGAGTGGCCAGATGGCAATTCAGACCTCACTGAATCCCCTTTGGTGTCAGGAGCCACCTTCAGTGCCCAGAGCACCTTGCACCGGGAATGCAAATTAATGTGTATTCAAAATTCTTGGAGTAAGAATCATCACTAGTCTTACGCCTTTCTAAAGTCCAAAGCAGAGCTGAGAAATCTTCAATTATTGCTCACTAATGATTCTTCCCCCCCCACCCATATTTGCAGGGGGCTTTTTGGGAATGCACATAAACTAGCTGAGTTATTCAATGCCTTTAGTTGTCTGATTGCACAGCTGATTACAGACGTAAACAATCAGTAGACATGAGCTTTGCAGATGGAATTAATCACAAAACACAAACAAAAAAGTGTAAATCTGTGTGATAAGTTAAAAACTTACAAGCCAGAGTGCAAACAGCATTTGAAATATTGGAAAAGTATCAGTGACGCATTTCAGCTTTTTTAAGGAAATTTGCTTTAATATTATTATATTTTAAGTAAAATGTTTGTAAATATTTTTCATAAGACCACTGGTGTCAGGAATATTATAACTATAATCCACAACTAAATGATAATTGGAAAGGAGATGTCAGATCTACCAAAATGTGGTATTTTGCCTGTGGTGTTTCCCCACCCACTTTTTCCCTCTTCCCGGCTAAACCCTGGTCTGCTCCCTTGATCTCCTCCTATTGTTCTCTTGGGGACCCCAACTCCGCTCCTCCCCGGGTCCTGATAAAACCCCAGACCCTCTGCCTTTCCTTTGCCTCTGCCCCTGGACATCTGCATAGCAGCATGTGAATAAAGATCTTCCATGCTCTCATCGCGGAGGTCTCTTCTCCTCTCCTTTGTCGCTGCATGGTTGTGGAGAGCACGAGATGCCTGAGCTAGCCTGAAGGCTCCCTGGCTGGTGAGAGCCCTGTGACCATGCCTTCAGAAGGAAAGCATGGAGCACCTGGGCCGAGCCCGGCTGGGCAGAGATGCTCTCTCGCACTTGTTGCACATTGCGGCTAGCAACAGTAGCCAGCAAATGCAACATTTGCCATTTAATTTTACAATTATGGCAGTATATTTTGCAAAGAAAAATTTCCATTTAAGATTTAAAATTAAAACAAACCTGTAATAGCAAACAAAAAAATGGATCCTAAATAGAATGCACGTAAAGCCCTAGCTGTCCATTCTCTCTGCAAAGAGAAGAGACCGCTCTTTCATCTCTTTTTCTCTTTATTGCTCTTTCTCTTTTATCCCTTCAAATAGGGAGCTTAATAACTCAGGATTACTAAGTGTACTCCCTCTGGTTAGCACAATAAGAAGTTAGCATCTCAGAGTTATAAACAAGTATTACAGACTGAGAAAAAAAAAAGAATCACTTTTCCTAGATAAAACCAGGGTAAGTGGAAGCAATGTTTTTGAGCTGTCTTTCTGCACTGTGAATGGGAGTAGTGGCTACATCAGGTCTAGGGTGTGTGGAGAAGGGGTAAGATATCCACCAAGTGGGTTTTGTTTGGATTATTGATTCTTCTTTTTCCCTTTTATTCCAGTCTAATTGTCACCAATCACCATGTAAAGACACAGTAAAATGTAATTGCAGCCCTTCATCTGTTTAGTTAAATTAATATCTCTGTGCCTTTTCCTTCTATGTATTGTCTGTGGGTTAATGTGATTGTAGAGCATCAGGAGGCCTCCTGAGAATTCTCCCAAACCATGCCCATAATGGCAAAGCTGTTTCGACACACTGTCCTAAGTCATGGACCCAAAGCTTCCAGGGTAGCAAATAGGCAAGGAAAATATGTGGTTCCTTTTCTCTTTGGGGCATGGCTTCTTTGTGTTTGAATGTGGAAAAAAATAAAATATAATTAATCCACAATGATTATCACTGGGCAAAGTAAAAGGTTTCCTTCAGTATCTCTGTTCTCTTTTGGGAAACATCCAGGCAATATAGTCCCTTCATAGTTCACGATAAAAAATTTCCATTACAAAAGTTACTTTGAAGGATTTTAACCTCTCCCTCTCCCTTGGATGTACCATCAGCATGTCTATGTAATTTGCCTCAAAGAATTATGATAGAAGTGTCAGAGGAGTTCTCTGCACTGTCAAGGTTGATTTTCAAAAGTATCGAAACGTGGAGGACATTCAGGAAACATCTGGAGCAAAAATTAATGTTGTGCCAATATATAAAAAAGACTAAATGGAATAACCTATTTAGTTGTAAGCTTGTCATAATGAAATCAGACTTACAAAAAAAATTAAATTCCTAGTATAGGACTGGGGATAAAATTAGAGGAAACTGAAAAGTTTTATTTGCATCTTAGCAGAAGTTACAATGCTACAGGGATTATAGGGTAATCCCTGGATTGAATTTGGTTGGCATGCTCAAAAGCTACTCCACAATAGTCCCTCACACCCACCCTCTGCATCCATAGCACCTGCTAAGGAGGATGGAACAGAGGGAGGAGCAGAGTGGAGACACCGTGGCCAGGTTCTGTTGAAATCCTTGCAGGGAGGGGAACTCGATGGCACTTTGCAGCTGAGAAACAGCCCAGCACCTGTCAGCCAAGGCAGAGAGGGGGAGATGTCCTGCTGGTGAGCTGCAGCTGTGGTGGAATCACTGTCCTCTGATGAGCTTGGTTCATCATAACCTAATTGTAATATCAAGGCAAACCTCCACCCCAAAGTTACCCACCTCCAGTACACTGGGGATGTGCTGTATATTTTATTGGCTGTATCTTTAAGAGTAAAGTGAGAGAATTTTGCACCAATCAGTAACAAAAGTGTTGAGTCACTTAAGCGCCACCTGAATATAAAGAGTCCTTTCGCACAGAATGAACTGTCCTGGTTAGCCACAGCTTTGAAAACACTTGGGATCATATGAGGCAGGTCCAGAGGACATGAGTTTCTGGTGCAAACATATTGGATTGGAGATGCAGATCTAGGAGAGAGCTGAAGCTCCATGCCCCCTATTCCAACCAGTAGTGAGCCCACAGAGCTCACATACACACCACATACATTGTTCAGTACATTATTGTTCAGTAAACTGCCAGCTGCAGGTAACACAGACAGACACCCAGAGCCCTCATAAAAACAGGCAGTGCCAAGGGACTCATCCTGCCTGTCCCACTCTGCTTCAGCAGGGTGAAGGTTGGCTACAGAGAATAATAAATACCTGTCAGCACTGAGGATCGTTCTCACAGCTGTGCTTAGCCAGGCTGCCCACAAGAGTTTTTGTCACGCACACAGACAATATCCTTAGTCTGGACATGTTAATTTTTGACATGTTAAATTTTGAGCAGTCTACAACTTCCTCATGAGGGGAAGCAGAGGAGCAGCACTGATCTCTTCTCTCTGGTGACCAGTGACAGGACCCAAGGGAATGGAATGGCCTGTGTCCACATTTCCAGCAGGTGTATCCTTGGTCCCCAGGCTGGAAGGCACTCGCCATGTTAGCTCTTCCAGTGCACAGAAAGGTGCCTGTTCTTGAGGGTCTCCCTTGTGCACCTTTCTTGTATGAGAACCAGTCTTGTGCACCTGTTTAGAGGCATGTCAAGTAGAAGCAGAGAGTACCCTCTACGTTTGGTTCTGGTGCCACCTCTGTGAGAAAGGAAATTTTCAGAAGCTCTTCAATTTAGCAGGGTTTTTTTTTAATCTAGAAGTCTTAAATTTCAAGCTAAATAAATTCAAATGAGAAAGTGCACATGTTTGGAATGAAATTTTGTTGCTAGGACAACTTGTCAATTGGTGTAGTGAATTCATTATTTTTCAAAATGTTGAAATCAAAACTAGAAGGTTTTTTGGGTTGGTTTTGGGTTGGGGTTTTTTTGTATGGTTGTTGTTTTTGTTGTTTTCAATTAATGCTTAATTCATGTAAGACCTAATCCAGAGAAATATTTCATTGTCTGTAAAAAAGTAGTTTGGATGTGAAAACCATAGTAATTTTACATTGCCTTATACTTTGTAAAAACAAGCTTTAGGAGCTGTTAGGTCCTAGCTGAAAGATGCTTCCAATCTTTCATTCTGCTGAAATACTGAGTTTCATCCTTTTACATCCTGTCCAGGTCTGCTAAGTGAAGGGAGTTTTTCTCACAAAACCCAGCCAGACATAACATTTCATGCATTTTTAGTACCACGTGTATAAATCTCAAAAGCAATTCATCATTTTTTAGAAACCATAAGATAGCTATCAGGACAACCATCATTCTTTAAGGACTTTAGGGACACATGGCTGTATTGTGAAATTTTCACTATAAACTACAACCTCACTTTTCCAAATTTGACCCAGCTTTAAATCTCCTAAAGTAGAAAGGTATAATACATCAGACACATTCTCTTGGGAAATGCCTTGACAATGAATTTTCATAGTTTTGGGTTTTGTGGGGTTTCTTTGTCTAAATAGGAATTTCAGAAACACCCCTTCCCACAAGAATGCTGAGGACAGTGGTGGCAACGTAACCATCAGCTTTGCCTTCCTAGACAAAAACAAACCACTATTTTTTGAGTTCAGAGAAAGAAATAAGAAGGCAAATGAAAGGATCACCTCCATAGTGATCTCATGCAAGCACTAACATAAAAGAGCTATGAAAATATTAATCCTTTTGCTGTTGCTTTTAATAGGATACTAACAAAAACTGAAAAGTGTGACCAGTGGGAGGGAAGGCAAGGACTCCAGGGATAATTTTCTTATTTTGCTTAAAAGCAAAAATCTCCCAAACCTCTTATTTATTTCTATTACAGTAGATATAGTTTAAAAATGCATTAGAAGGTCATGCCATAGTTTTTGAGAAGAGGAAAATATTTTATCTAGCTCATGCATAATGATATTTAAAATCTTGATGAATGTGGCCTCCTGTTTCTCAACATTATCAAATTCACAGTATTGTATTAAAATTAATCAGGTTAATATAACACTAAATAATAATTCATAAATTAAATAAATAATTCATAATTCAACATAGGAAATACTATGTATGTACTCAGGGGAAAAAAAGGGGAGTTTATGACCTTTAGAAGAAGAAGCAAGCAACTTGGAAGGACTACAAGGATAGCGAGAGATTATGCAGGGAGAAAATTAAAAGGGCCCAAAGTGAACTAGAA
The DNA here is from genome assembly GCA_013396875.1 of Vireo altiloquus. Taxonomy (NCBI): domain Eukaryota; kingdom Metazoa; phylum Chordata; class Aves; order Passeriformes; family Vireonidae; genus Vireo; species Vireo altiloquus. The sequence continues at coordinate 75,188 of VZRF01007811.1, forward strand.
CTTAATATCACTATTGGCGTAAAAGGCAATAAAAAACATTTCTATAAATACATCAGAAAAAAAAAAGGGAGGGCTAAGGAAAAACTCCCTCTTTTATTGGATGTGGGGGAAAACATAGTGACAAAAAATGAGGGAAAGGCTTGAGTTAATTAATGCCTTCTTTGCCTCAATCTTTAACAGTAAAACCAGTCGTTCTTGGGTTACCCTGACCTTGAGCTGGAAGACATGGATGGGGACCATCATAAAACCCCCATAATCCAAGAAGTCCATGGGACTGGATGGGATCTGTTCACCCTGAGGTACTGAGAAAGCTGGTGTAAGTGACATTGAGCCACTTTCCCATATTTACCAGGAGTCCTGCTTGACCAGGGAGGTCTCAGTTGTCTGGAAGTTAAAAAGTGTGACACCAATCTGATGCCATGATGATTTTTTGCCTTTCTTTTATACCCCTTATATATACCCTTTTATACAGTTTTTATGTATTCTTAGTGCATTTAGCCCACACACATGTAATTCTTCAAGTCTGATAACTTAGCTGAGAGTCAATATCCCATTAGGCCAGGAGACCAAACATCCTGGAAGCCTCCCAGTCAGGGGTCAGAAAGCCCCAGACACCAAGGTCCTTTCTAGAACACATCCTATAAACTGAGATAGGCCCATCCAGGGGGAGATTCCTCGGGATGGGGGATTCATTCAAGTCTCTCATTGGGGAATCTTTGGTAGATATGCTAATTTGCAAGGCCTATAAATTGTATATGCGATATATTGTGTGTGTGCATTTCGGTGCATTCCACCTGGATGAAGTGCTGCACCTAAGGATCCTTAAATAAATACCGAGGTTAAAACCCCTTTTCCCCTTAACCATGTCTGGCTGTTAATTTTAAGACCAGGGAAAGGCAAAAAACCTGCAATAAGGGTTGAAAGGATCCTGGCAAAAAAAGGACAGACCCTGGTGCCAGGGAAGATCATGGAGGAGATTATATTGAGTGTCATCACATGGCATGTGCAGGACGAGGGAATCAGGCCCATGTGTTTAAGACAGGCAGGTCCTGCTTGACCAACCTGATCTGCTTCTACAACAGAGTGACCTGCTTAATAGATGAGGGGGCTATGGATGTTGTCTGCATAGACTTTAATAAAGCATTTGACACTTTCCCACAGCATTTCCCTGGACAGGCTGGCAGCCCACGGCTTAAACAGGCATACTCTTACAAAACTGGCTGGATGGTCAGGCCCAGAGAGTGGTCGTGAATGTTTCCCAGGACTCAGCGTTGAGGTCAGTCCTGTCTAACATCTTCATCAATGATCTGGTCGAGGGGATTGAGCGAACCCTCAGCCAATTTGAAGATGACACCTAGTTGGGCAGGATGTTTGTTGATCTGCTGGAGGGCAGGAAGGCTGTACAGAGGGATCTGGACAGGATAAGTCAGTGGTCCGAGGCCAGTTGCATGAGGTTCAACAAGGCCAAGAGCCAGGTCCTGCCACTGAGTCATAACAACCCCATGCAGCTCTATAGGGTAGGGGAAGAGTGGCTGGAAAGATGCTCAATGGAAAAGGACCCAGTGGTGCTGTTTAACAGTGGCTGAACATGACCCAGAGTGTGGTGGACAAGAAGGCCAATGGCACCCTGGCCTGCATCAAAGTAGTGTGGCCAGAAGGACCAGGGCAGCGATTGTCCCCTTGTATGTGGCACTTCTGAGGCCACACCCTGAGAACTGTGTTCAGTTTTGGGCACTGTCGTGTCCCACTGTGGGCAACTGCGGAGAGTTCTTTTAAAAATGGATGGTGGGGAACGAAATGAAGCCAAACAAGGCAAACGTTGTATTTGAGAACCATTTATTGATAACAAAAAGGAGAAGGGAAAGGAGTTGCCTGAGCGAAAGACGGCTAGAAGAGACAGAAAAGAAGAAAGGAAAATGGAAACGGACTGGGAGAGAGGAGAGAGAGGGAACAGGCTGCCCGGGGCAGTGGTGGAATCACCATCTCTGGAGGTATTTCAGACACGTGGCCCTTAGGGACATGAGCTAGTGGTAGACTTGGCATTTCTGGGTTCATTCAGTGATCTTAAGGCTATTTTCCAACCTTAGTGATTCCATGTATGCATTATATACATGGATGATTTCATGATATACCTATTTTTGCATATTTTTTTAAATAAAAAAGCGGAAAAGCAATTATTTTACATTCAAAAGCCAACATTTCATTCCAGATGGTTTTGAGTGCTTAAGACATTGACTTGAAAGAATGGAACAAGTACAGAGAGAAAAACAGATTGTCTAGCTGAATAGCTCTAGACTGCTAGACCAAAATGACCTTTTGATATAAAAGTTGCCTCCCTCTCCACCTCCCCCAGATTGAAAGATTTTAAGACAATAACCTCTAGTAACCTCTTTGTGCTACAGTGACATTTCACTTTTATTCCATCATGCATATGTTATGTCCTTCAGTATGTACCTGCCTCATGTATTTTAATCTAATTGCATAGCATAGATTTCCATAGAAAATGTAATCTTCCTCCAAAGAGTTATGGACTCGAAAACATTCAGCTGAGGGATCTTTCTCCTCATTTTGATGAAATAGAAAGTATTGGTTTTACTCTCACCAGTAGAAACATAAAATATAACCTTCTCTAGTGGATCTTCTAAGATCTACAATTTTTCGTGTGTTTGAATTTGTTGCTTGAATATTCATAGCTCCAAAGCAGTTACAGGATCCTCAGGATCGCTGGCAGCTCCCTAAACTGAGAGACCTGAGATCTGAATCTGTGTGTTGAGAATCGTGTGACTTAGTTTCCACAGGTGTGAGGACACGGGCTATACCTTTGCTCTGTAGGAACTTTATCACCTCACTGCTCTGGGCTTATTTTATTTTCTGTGTTATACAAAACATGGCCACAGACTACTGTGAAATATCTCTCTTTAGAGGCTTTTAGTACTCTTAATCACAGTGTTTACTTGACATCAAATCTCTGTACATTTGCCTCTTGTTTGTTTTCCCCTTTACCTACAGACATTACTTTGCTTTTTCTTCTAGAGGCACCACCACTAGATTCAATCTTCCTGCTGACGGATAACCCAGATTCTCCTAAATCTTCAGTTATACTAGCCAGACAGTGCTTCAGTGGTTAAAATAATTATATCAGCTCCTGATATCACATTTCCTAAGTAAACACACCCTCATTTATTGCAATACTATTCATTTTTTAAAAGTGAAGAAAGAGAAAGAAAGGCCAGTGTTATTGCTGATTTATATCACTTAAATAATATAGATTCAAAATCAAATATACTTTATTTTAATTAAATGAGCTTGAGTTTGTTGTATCGTGTCCATGAAGCATTTAATTCTTCAGTGTTTCCTTAGAAAAGACGCTATAGTGCCAAATTTGGTTGAAGATATAGACACTGGAAAACAGGATAAAACAACTCTCTGTGAAACTGTTTTAATAATGTAAGAAAGATAACCAGGGTTTGAAATTTTCTTAGGATAAAAATTTGCTTTTAAAATTTATAGCAAAAAAAGTCATGCAAACTTTAAAAAGTAATTTGACTGGAAAGCTGAAGTAAATTAGTTTTTGTTAAGACCAAGTTTAGAGAAATTAAATCTAAAAGTAATTATAATAGTATGTTGCAGGTGGAAAAGATCTGGGAAGATGTGTTCTTCAATGCATACGAGGGAAAACTTCTGTTGGTAGTTCTTGCTGACAGAATGTCTTGTTAGTAAGACAGATGGGGTTCTTGCTTTTGTAAACACACTAGTTACCATCACTAACAGTCTGTAGTTTTCATGGTCACTTTTCCCTTCATCACGTGTCTGGAACTAAAGTCAGGCATTTGATAAATGTGCAGATCTATAGACTAGCCCATAATACTGTATACACTTAGCTGGGTACATTTTATGCATTTGGGAAGACAGTAGTTAATGATTCAGCTTGAAAAGACAAGAATTCTTCTCAATACATAGTTAATTCTTTTTGACCTGAAAATTAATATAACTGATTCATTTAATCTCATACCTGCTGAAGGCTTTGTACCTGTAAGTTTCCAGGCACTACTTAAGCTTTTTTTGTTGGATGGGGAGTTTAGAATTCACTTGCTCTGAGTCTAGAACATGCCATTCCTAATGGAGGTGTTCTAAAGCTAAGCTTTTGGAAGTATCACTCTTCCATAAAGACAGATGTCCATTCTGTCACTTCTGAGAGGAAGCAAATTATCTCTATCCTTCTCCTTACTTTGCAGGAACAATTATCTGAGAAGGCAGTGTAGTCCTTTACACTCAAGTGCTCTGTGTTGGCCTGCATGAGCTGTGTGTGAGATCTGCAACCTCTTCATCAAGTGTTTAGCAGCAGTGTTATAAGTAAGCTGACAAAAATTTCCATGTGTATTAGATTTTTAAGCAATTAGAAGAATTGAAGGAAATAAGCCAACACACTTTGGAAGTTCACAGCCATATCCTCTTAGTGTGTCTTAGTATTGGGGCTCATTTTGCAGAGCAAAAATTTTGTGCACAAAACCCACATTCCATTGCTAGGAAGCAAAGCACTCTGAGGTGTTGATACAATCTGAGAATGCCATGCAGGATGTACAAACTTTTAATTTAAACAGTGCACACTGAGGGAGCCAGGGTGCACTTATAAATTAGGCTTATAAAGTATTCATCAGATTCCTTTTGTGCATTGAACTGCTGCATATGCATTATACATTTGCTTTCCCTTCCACATCTCTCTCTCTTGATCCTTCTGTATGCAATTCATGTGAACTTAGTCTCAAGTTTAGTTGGAATCACTGCACGAATCTGTATAAGAAATCTGCAAACTATATTTCCCTACATGACTGTTATTTTAGGGTATATCTGTGACTCTAAGGTCCAAAAATATAATTGTTTACAAACTTCTTACATCCACTATGGCACTGTTTTAATTTACACAGGCTGAGCACAATGTTCTCCTGTCTCGCCATGATCCGTGCAGACAAAGTAAAAGGATTAAAAGGTTATAAATTACTCAAATTTAAAATAATCATAATTTTTGACCTATGATCATGAAGTTAAAAATGTAAAATACAAATAGAAATGCATATACTGTTTCTGACATTTTTGTTTCCCTCCTCATCTCCTCCTCTTCTTTTCAGTTCCTCCCTGGAAAGTGATTGGCAGATGTTACAACAAAGGACAAACAATCCTGAAGATTGTTCCTTCCTTGTGTTTCAGAGACCTTCTTTCTTTGACTGAGAATTTAAGGAATCAAGGTAATTGCTTCTACTCAAGAGATTCTAATCCAATTTAAGAAGAAAAATTGAGTGAAGTGTGGGAGTTGAAAGTGGAACAAAAAATGGTTATCTTACATATTGTGGCCATGACTGAAATTTAAAAAAAGAGTAAGTTATGCTTACAGTGGTTATGCTGATGTAATTATCCAAAGAAACCTACTTTCTAAATCTTCTCAATAGCTCTAATTTTAATGTGAGGTTTTATCCATAAACACATCTTTTAAAAAAGGCAAAATTGCTTATTAAGGTAGCTACACTTACTTATAAAATATATACAATACATTCCAATAAATTGCCTTTTGGAATTGCCACTTCCCTGTATGTATGACACATGTATGCATCACGTGTGTGTGTGTGTGTCGAGGAAGCAGAAGGATCATTCTCCTAAGTGCAAGAGATAATACAACTACCATAACTGATGGCCATCATGAACACATCTCAGCTCAAAGGAAATACAGAGATGTACCTGAATGAAATATTACTTGCCTGCAAAGGAAATGCACAATAGTACAAAAACTTCACTGTTATAACAAAAATCATGAAGCATAAGTTCTCAGTGGAGACATAAAACACACTGTCTATAAAATAATGTATGGCCATACACTAAATGTTGACATCACAATATGAGAAACAGGGAAAAATTATATAAGAATAAATAAATATGTGTTTTATTAAAGGAACCCAACTTTTTTGCATTAATCTGCAGGTCATAAAATAAGTGTGAATCTAGTGGAGATTATTTCCATTGGGATTTAAGAGAAAACAAACCAAAACCAAACTCATCTGTAAATGAGTCAAAAGTAGCTGTTGTTCACTGTACACCTGTGATAGAGCTCTATTATATGAAATAAATTACATGCTACCAAGAGACTCTCTTCCTGCTCTGAAGACATAAGGGACATTTCAGTTCTGCCTGTGCGCTTGTATGGATGAGAGAAGGAGGTAGGGCATGACTCATTCCAACAGACAAAACCCATTCCCAGAATAAATGTGCAGACCCTAAAAATAACAAGACAAACAAACTGTGCAAAAGAGAAAAAGTAGAAAATATCTTATATAAATAAAGGAGGTGGAAGAAGAGATAACCATCTGAGATATCAGTTAAATATAAAATAGTGCATTGGTATGCAAGCAAGGAAAAGCAATCATTCAGAGCTTAATGTCTTATGCCATTAATATCATGCATGCATAAGTTGTCTCTTACAATATTTCTTCTAAAAATATCACATTTTTGTCTTCCACAATTTGCAAAAAGAAGTGCACTTCACAACCATTAGCCACATCTCATTTCTGTGATAGATTCTCAGTTGATGTCAAGTGCTGTGACTTCATCCGTGGCAGTGGAGCTTTTTTACATTAATTTAAGATTTTAATATTTTCCTTAAATATTCTATGGAATGTAGAATTTTGTGCAATTAAGAAAGTTATGGATGAAAAAATGTTCTTAGTATTCATTCAAATCCAAATAGCATTCAAAACCAAGTAGGCTCACACTATGAGAATATTCACAAAAGAGTTTTACAGTTGTATGACTACTCATGGAAAAGGTCCTTCCTCATTTCCTTCTCTGGTATAACCCCCTTCAGGCAACATATTGTAATATCTATTTTTCATCTAACAACAGTACTTAGTTCCTAGACTGGCCAGAGGATCATTAGTGGGGAGAAAAATTCATCTATCACAGACATCATACACTATTTATTTATCATAAATATTTGATTAGTTTAGAAGACCTCAAATCCTCTAGGGACTATAGAAAATCCAAAAGCTGTTCCTAAATGATAAAGTAAATGGTTGAGTTTCTGAGAAACCTAGCTACTAGGCAATAAAAAACCTACAAAACCAACAAAAATATAACCAGAGAACAATTTGTTATATGGGACATATACTTGCCTACTCCACATCATGGTCAGCACGCACCCCGGATTTTGCCAAGGGTAATGCATTAGGTGTCAGTGCAAATTGGCACAATGCTGCCAAATTGGCACATACAAAGTCTGGTTGGTTACAGTTAGAAGGTTTTCTGTAAAGACTAAAGTCTTGAAATCACTGAAAATTAGTGTTTTTTTTTTATTTTAGATTAAGATTACTTGGCATCTTTATCTATTGCTTGTTCTTCAGCAGTGCTTCAAGACATTTGCAAATGGCTATGACAGTAAGAAAGAATGGAAAATGCAGATAGGTAGAGACAATATACCCACAGATCAAAGCTTATACTTTTTTTTTCCTCCATTAGTAGTGATTCTGATCTCTAATTTTTGAAGGAACTAGCATTTAGTGGCCCATTGGAAGATGACCAAGCAATATTTCAATTTGAATTATTGTTTTAGAAGCAATGCCTTGCAATACAAGTCTGATTTGGCTCTCAGATTAATAAAGAAATACTGAATGAAAATGTTAATTGGGCTCCTAGTAGTCACTTAATATAGCAGTCTTCTGTTTCAAAGAGCAGTCCTTGCTGTGCCACAAGGAGCTGCACCATCTCACAGTGGTACCTTTCCTCTGAGATTTCCAGCAGCAAAACTGTATTAGAGGATGGCAAAACAATGTGTTACTCTCCTAATATTAATTTTCCTTTTTAAGCTATTTTATTTGCCACAGGAACGTTATATAATTGTATTTTGATGGTGGCATGCCTTATCTCATTATTGAGTAGAAAGTCAACATTATGAAGAATTCAGAGGGCCTATGGCAGAGTTAAAGGACTTTTCAAGTGTAGAATGGGACTCCTTGGAATGGATTCAAATGGTAACATAATTATTTCACATCATATACGTAATGCACAATCTCCTTATCCTGATGCATAATTTTCTTTTCTCCTGAGAAACTAATAATCACCTCCCTATGCTTACGTCCAGTTTACAGTCAGTTTTCGGAGCCATGTTATGGTCATATTATGGTGACTTTACTGTGCCTTTTTGGCATGAAATTTATGTATTCAGCTGGCCTGGGTTGTTTGTAACATGCTATGAATGAGATTGATTTCACAGACTTCAGAAGGGATTTGGGATACAAATGCAACATCCATTTTGTAACAAAATTGTATGAAGACACAGTCAAGTAGTAAACACCTGTTAGGTAACTTAAAGAGCAATGTTGAGATTCAGTTACTGGGATAGAATTCCATAAATATGGATTCAGCTGCAGGTTCTGCTGTGAACCTCCTTTTCTTCTGGTCTAAATACTGAAAATTTGTGACTGCTGAATTCTGTGATGCCAGAAACATGTGTTGGTAGAGGGACGAGGAAGTATCCCTGTTTCTTCAACAGTAAGCACAGGAATCTGATCCAAAAGTAAGACATGATCAATCCCAGATCACCAAAGATGAGAAAAGTTGAAGGAAAAATAGATTTTTGGCTCATTTCCTTAGTGACGATAACTGTACTAATATAAGAAAACCTGAGCAGATCCTGTTCTGTGGCCCTGGCACAGCAGAGTTTATCTGTGTGACTAAACCCTCGTGTTTCCTCAGGTTCTGCTGTTTCCATACTGGGAAGCACTCTGGCTTGTGCTATCTTTTGAACTGGAGCCAGGCAGAGGTTATTTGGCACAAGCTGCAGCCATGCCTAAAAGCAAGCTGACCTCCACATGATCCTCTCATGCCTGTACTTCAGACCATGTTTCTGCCAGATTTAATTTCCTAGGATAGATGTAACTAACAATGAACTGCAGTGACAGTAAGGTTTACCAATATGATGAGGGACTGTACTTCTCAAGAAAGAACAAAATGTATGAACAGCAGGGAGTCTTTTTTTGTTGTTTTGTTTTGTTTTGTTTTAATTAGACCTTTATGTTTCAGCTCTTCCTATCAGAGCAGATGTTGACATGTTGGGAAGACTGCAGCACAGTACTGCTTACACCAGCTCCACCTGTTGCGTCCTCTCAGTGGACCCTGCATTTGGGCTAGGGAATGGGCTAGTTGACATCCAGACATCTTTATTAACATGTTTTCTATAAACCCAAATGAACTACTGTTCCTGCCTAGAACAGCTTGAGAGGATCTTGAGCAATGTCTTAGCTCTTTGCATAACTGCATTTGGTGTGACAGGACATAGAAACCCAATTGCAACCAGGTTCTCGGTCTTACTCCTTTGAGCATCCTCACCACCACATGCAGTTTTCCATTGCCACTGCTTTTTAGTCCAACACACTGGACTCACCAGACGCCCAGATGCTTTAATCTACAAGGAGACAACAGGACTGAACTGAGTGAAAACTTGCTTTTCATGTTCTTGCTGTTCAGGCACTGGTTTTCTGATCAAATTACCCTTCCTCCTTCACATTCCCTGAGGAAGTTTGGATGAAAAGTTATTGAGAGATGATCAGTATGCTGCCACTTTCTCAGCTTGGCTTTTCTGACTGAAACAAGAAATTTTGATTGCAAACAGAATTGCAATGCCAGAGTTAGCATTGCCTGTGTCGCCAGCTTAATAAACAGGGCAAAGAAACCCTGGCAAAATGCACAGCACAGAACTGGAGCAAAGTCACTGCTAGCTACTGACTCCAGTAAGGGAAAATACTTCGAAGATTTCCAGGTCTGTGGATTTTTCCACTGGCTTTATTCCAGATGCTAGAATACCAAGAATGATGCATGCGATATCTCAATGGCTTTGTGATAAAAATGTTATGGATTTTTATGATATTACTTTCCAATGGATATATTCTGTCTGACAGCCTGTAATGGGTGATGCTTATTTCAGATGGTGTCTGTTGTTATCTGTTTATCAATGCCTTGCATGTATTTTAAGCTAGTATTTCTCAAAATTTTCCATAGAGAACAAATGCTGTAGTCCAAGAAAATTTATTTGGAAACAATGAAAGTAAAACCAAGTTCAAAATATAAAAGTGTCCATTTTTAATACTCAAGACAATAAGACTGAAGGTTACATGAAGTCCTAAATGTGCTCTTGAGTCTTCCTAAAATAGTGTTCATATCCTCATAGCAGATAAATATAATTTTAAATAAAAAATTCTGAAGATACCAGAGGAAAAAATATATCTATTTTATTATTTCCTTACTTGAAATAATGTCTTCAAAGTAACAAAAGAGAAAAGAACAACAACCCAAAACCGCCTCTACAAGGGAGTTAAATTCTACAGTTTTCTGAACATATGAACAACGAAAAAATCTTCAGTGTTTCATCTGATTTATGACTGACACATTCTAATGTCCACTTTCAGGTAAGAAAATTATTTGGAGCTTTGCCATACCACCAACATCTACAAGAAAAAAGTGAGGCTGCTATATATGGTGTAAACAAAGAAGATTATGTCCTCTAAATTTATCCATTTACTTGTTTCTTTTGCTGCCTTCCAACCCTTAAATTTCACTGTTGACACAGTTACTGAAATATTGAAAATAAGTAATTTCACTGCCATGCAAAATAGAACTTAGCTAAAGTAGTAGGAGGACTCAGAGAAGTGTACCAGTATATTTTACAGGCAGAAAACTGAAACTTACAAATTTAAGATTTTAGAAGTTTATAATTAGTTTTTGAATATGTCAGAATAAAATATATTCACTAATTATTCACAATTGCAATAACTTATATAGAAAAAAATTAGAAAATTGATTTTTTTGTTGTTTTTATTGAGATTTTACTTCTTCATTCAAATATGATTCAGTATTTGCTACCTGAAATAAGTATCCCTACTGGAGCTTCTTTTTTTTCCTCATTAATTAGTAAAATCAAAATGGGTAAGGTTTGTGCAATAAAGTAAATTTAAAAACCGAATATTGAATTATAAATTCATTGTAATTTTCTTCCATGTAATCTCATATTTTTTCTACAGTGGAGATGATTTTTTGATTCTCCTAGGAAAAACAGATAATTAGCAGTGAGAAAAAAAAATTATCACAGCTATTTCCACGCCTCATGGACTTAGCGTAAAACACAGAGACTTTTGTCCAAAATTCAGTTATTTGAAATGCATAGAGATATTGATCAACGCCGTTTATTAATGATATCTGCTTTTCATCATTTGTTTGTGTAACATCATAGAGATATATTGTGATTTTACAGAAAACTCTCTGTGCTTGCTTTTGCTTTGGGTTTCAAAATATTTGTGTTAAGAAGCCCTTAAATAACAAAATGTGAAGTGCTTATGGAAAAAAATATATTGGAGCAATTAGCATCAACTTAACCCTTCTACTAACAAAGATATGAAGGAGGCTGTAATGGACTCATGGAAAAAAAAAAGTTTCTTTGTCAGGGAAGAAGCTTTTTAACAAATCAGTTAAGAAGAAATGTGTGTAACTAATGGAGTTAATTTGCAGTGTTCAAGCATACCCTTGAATCTGTAGGTAAATCAACATCAGATTAATTACTCTATTTGTTTAAGTCCTCATCTATATTTTTAAATCACATGTAGTAATATGATTTTCCACATGGCTGAAGTCTTCTCTTAATTGACTCTGAATTGTGCTAGGATATTCTGTCTTTCCTCATGTGCCTAAAAACTTCAGAAACCAGATGTGAATTACATTTTTAAGCAGTATCCCATACCATAAAGCTTTCAAAACTCAAAGAGATGATGGGAGAAAAAGCCACTTCCTACTGGACTAAGCTTTCATGTTATTGAAAAATTTAATAGCACTTTCCACGTGTGGCTTTGAGGAACGTAAGCCTGACATACAGAAACGGCTATTTTTATTTAATGAAAATGCCTGTTCTGGAGCAAATTATCTTTGAAGAGTCATAATATCTTGGCTTTGGTTGTTTGTTTCAAAGTTTTTATATACAACGTCTTTGGTATAATTTTAAACAACTGTATAGCTTTCATTTTATATATATGTGAGAAAAAATAATTCTTATTTCCCTTCCTTCTGCCAGAAGATACTTTAATTTTCCTTGCTTGTCAATTACTAGTGGAATGAAAAATAACAGAAGAAATAAAATTTTCTCCATGCAAATGAACAGATGTTGTTCTTCAAAGTATTACAAAATTTTGCATTTCTCTTTGAAAAAGAAAATCATTGGGAAAATTGATTAAAACAAAAAGGAAGTGTTGCCACAGACTTCTAAAACAGAACAAACCAGTGGAAAATCACATTAAAATTCCAGTAAGAGAATGCCTAGGGGAAGAGAGAGATTCTAAGAAATGTTTGAGAAATCAGTCTTCACCCTGCAGGGTATCTGAGGAAGGCACAGTGCTCAACTTGTGTGATTTACAAGCTCACTATGGGGAACAAACAGAGTTATAATCAAAGATGACTTAGTAATAATACTTAATTGAGGTGCAGACAGTTACTCTTTTATCTGAATACAGGCAACAAGCTAAATGAGAATGAATGAAGATTCATCATTAAAAAGATACTTCCCCTTTCACTATGACAATTTGAAAAAGAAAGAAAACCAACAAAACATTGCAGTCAGCTCATTTTTTCAGATTTGCTTATTTTGTTTGGCTTTTTTTCCTGTTGCCTTCAAGTATATTGAAAGAGGATTTTCCCTTCCTTTACCTTTTGCATTTCTGGGATATTTCCTAAAGACAGTTTTCTTTCCTACTCTCATGCTAATTAATACATGGCAGGGTACTATCTCGTGCAGTACATTAGTGCTGCTAACATTTTGCTTCTTCTCTGAGTAATTAGCATGAGATGATGAAAGGAGGCATTTTTCACTAATGAATGCTCATACAGCAGTTTGAACATGTAAGGCTATATAGAAGTATGAAGTTCAAAATTTCCAGTTCTTTCCCTCAAGGTCTAAGTCCATGTTTGGTTGGCTTCATCTTTTCTCCTGTGGCTAAAACCTTTCATTTACATATTGAATTTCAGTGATATCAAATGATAAACTTAAAAGATTGAGAATACAGGAGGATTGCATTTTATATTAATAGGAAAAACTTGTATGAAGAAACAACAATGGGACTGATTTGTATGTAATTATTGTAATTCTAACTTCCATAAGCTTAATATTTAGCAATATTATTTGAGTATTGTTTCTTTCTTTCATTACATTGACTAGACTTCTGAATTCTCATTCCTGAAGAAACTTGGCTGGAAATATGAGATAAGTCTAACATTGTCACTATGGCATTCTCCTGAAACCTATTTCCTACTTAGATTTTGCAATGTTTAAATTGTTTCCTCTGAATTTATGATAATTTCCTTCAGCTTTTGCCTTCTTACAGTCATTCCAACTATCTTCTTACTCATCAACCTAGTTTTATGCAATTAATATTACAATACCAGTTGTAGTATGGGTCCTCTGTAATAAGTTAGTATTATACACATCAGAAGAATAGACTGCAAACTTTTTCATTACCCTCATATTACAAATGCATTGGAATCTGGCTAAAACAACATTGTGATCTCAAAAGGAATTATAAGTATTAGTAAAGTATCTAATCTCTTTTCCTTTGATTCATAGAAACTTAAAAAGAGGCAGCACCAGTATTTTCTTGGACAAAACAGTAATAGCTCTTCTTAGCTAGTAAGATCAGCTGAGTTATTATATGGCTAAGCTGATATAGTCAGTTTTATTGCTCAACTCCTATTCAACTAAAGATTTACAGGTGGATATGACTTGTTGTTTTCCTGTAATCACGATGATCTGCTCCAATGCTTTATCTCAAGGTATTTTTCTAAGTCATTATCTCTAACTCACCCCCTTCACTCGTGGGAAACTGCAGGGTTTTTTTCAGAAGCTGGATAACTTTGTTCCTTTCATTATGGAAGACTCATATTTTCTTCATCTACATTTTTTTCCTGTGTCTCCAAGAGCTTTACCATGGCCCATGGTTTGAGTTCCATGTAGTTCTAAAGCTTGTTTATTTCCTTCTTGAATATGTCCTTCGGATTTTGTTGATAACCATCTGGCAGCATGATGTTCTGGCTATATAATTCCTCCTCAGGTATTGTTTCAAAGGCTGACATCTTTTGTTCTGTAGTTTTTATAGGATTTCAAGATATTGTTCTAAAGCTTTTTCGCATAGTCCTACATCATCTTTTTCTAAGATTCTCAATAATGAATTTAATATACTAGTAATGTAATTTTTGTCCCATTTCTACAATTTATCATCTGTATGACTTATTTTAATAATTTTATTTAGAAACTTTCTATGCATTAGTGATTGCATGTAACTGATCTAGCAGAAACCTTGTTTAGCATATTGGCTTCATTATTACTGCTGTGTCAAGAGCAGCTAAGCAAGATAGCAGGAATTTTCTATAAGCCTAATAGTTCCCATATTTTTGATAATCTGGATGTGATGTTTTGAACAAGAAAAATTATCATGGACTTGTGGAATACACAATGTTAAGCAGAAAAGTAAATTTTATCTTTTAAGTACAAAATTTCATAAACAGAAAAATCATATAAATGGGGGAGAAAAGGCCGAAACAAAAGCAAAGAGACCTCACCTTGAAAGATGATTTATCTCCTTGTTTTGAGACAATTCAAGTATAGCCAGGCTGTCCATATCAGAAACTTGTGTGATGTAAGCCTTGAAATTATACTGCTTCTGTAACTTATTAAACAGCTTGTTCTCGCTAGTCTTATGCTAAGAAGCATGTTTTCCTGACCTATCAAAAAATTCTTCACTGTAAATTTAACTGAATACTTAATGTACTACTCTCATGGGACATGAAGAACAACTGATCATGTTCATTAACAGCAACTATTTATATTAGAAAATTTAGTCCCAGTCTTTTGTAGCAGAGGCAATTTCCCTTAAACCCAGCTTGACATTCAAATTTTCAGAGTGTTTTTGGTATCATTTTGATGATGTCACTTTCATTCTAAAATTTTAGTAAATGCCTTCTGAAATTAATGTATTATACTGAGCAAAGGCTTTTCTATTACTACTAGTGCTTATTATCTACCTCTTAGTGCAATCCTGCTCCCCTTTGCTTGCCTACCTAGCAAGTACTGCCTGTTGGGTGGTACCAATAGTATCAAGACAACTGATGACCATGGCAAGTTGCAAAGGACCATTTTGAACTCTGAGGCTGTCTTCCAAAGGGCCTGAGTTCCCTTTCTGACCAATGTAATTTTAACATTTTCTCATAATTTCATTCCATTATCCTGTTTTTTCATGAAAATACTGATCACTACCAGACTTAGAAAAAAAAAATTATATTCATAGTCTTGCAATAGCTAGATCCTGCTCTGCCACTTGGCTGCCAATATTTATCACTTTTAGAAGATGCTCTACATGGTCTTAGCTAATTTAATCTCTTTTCCCCCTTGCTGCTGCTGCGAATAATAATAATAGTAATAATAATAATAAATGTATCTTGAAGCTTTATTGCTTCTTTCCTTCCCCGTATCATAGAAGTGCATTGAGTTGCTACACATCTCTTAGAAAATGACCCTTTAATAGGAAATCAATGGGGATCATCCTCAAGGCACCTTCTGCAGGCACCTGAGGTGTCACCAGGTCTGCAGAAATTCTCAAAGACAAGCTGTAACATTCAGCACTTGCTTTAAGGTTTTTTTAGGCCACATTTAATCACGTGATAAACTCACTGTTATGTTAGACAAAAGCCAGTTGTTCTGATCTTGGCTGACATAGAGGTAATTTATTCCCAGTAGCTGGTACGGTTCTGTGTTTCAAATTCAGTGATAACATGATGTTAAATGTTGATAACACACTGATCTTTTGGGTTTTGCTAAGTTGTGTTCAGCCTACGTCAAGGATGTTTTTGTGTGTGTGTTCTCATGCTCTTCCAGTGAGAAGATACACAAAAGAAACTGAGAGGAAGCATAGTTGGGACAGGTGATCTGAACTGGCCAAAGGGATATTCCACATCACAGAATGTCATGCCCATTAGATAGACTGGGGGGAGTTACCCAGAAGGGAGGACTGATCTGACTTCAAGAAGAGGGGCCTGGCATTGGTCAGTGGGTGGTGAGCAATTGTAAGGTGCATCATTTGTTTGGGGATTTTTCCATTATTATTATTATTATTATTATTATTATTATTGTTGTTGTTGTTGTTGTTGTTGTTGTTGTTTTTACCATTATTATTGTGTTTTACTTTGTTTTTAATTATTAAGCTGTTCTTATCTATCCTGTAAGTTTTACTTTTGATTCTCCTCCCCATTCCACTGAGGGGGGGGAAGAGAGGAGGGTCGAAAGAGCAGCCATGCTTAATTTCCAGCTGGGCTTAAACCACACCACCAGTAAATAATTCAGTTTGTGTTTGTTTGCATTCTTCTGTAATCCTTAAAATGCAGGAAAACCTTCAACCTTTTGAGCAGTAACAAGCAGACATAGTAAAAACATGCTTGGAAAATTATTAATCTTATTACAATACTAGATTTTTATTAACTTGTATAGTAAATATAATGAGGAGAACTTACTGTTTGGAGGGAAGTGGTACTTACTAAAAAGAAGTGTTGTTGAATGGAGAGATATCATTCCCATGTTCCATTTTGATCTTTTTTAAAAGGACCATCCGTATAGTATACCTCTGCAACTAGCTCAATAACTTCCCCGTGTCCTGCTGGTATGCAAGCAGAAGCTGAATACCACTTAGGTTCCTTAGGGCCTTCCCAGGTGTTAATCAGTGATAGAAAACCAAACCTACACATACTGAGGAATTCTATAAGGATTTCTAACAGAGGATTCATGAGTTGACATTGTCTGTAGGAACATGGCANGCAATACTAGGTTTTTATTAACTTGTACAGTGAATATGATGAGGAGAACTTAATGTTTGGAGGGAAGTTGTACTTACTATAAAGAAGTGTTGTTGAATGGAGAGATATCATTCCCATGTTCCATTTTGATCTTTTTTAAAAGGACCATCCGTATAGTATACCTCTGCAACTAGCTCAACAACTTCCCCGTGTCCTGCTGGTATGCAAGCAGAAGCTGAATACCACTTAGGTTCCTTAGGGCCTTCCCAGGTGTTAATCAGTGATAGAAAACCAAACCTACACATACTGAGGAATTCTATAAGGATTTCTAACAGAGGATTCATGAGTTGACATTGTCTGTAGGAACATGGCAGGTCCATAAAAGATATTCTGAAGTAATTTCTCAGGTAGATATCCTTCCTATACTATGAGTACTTATCAAAGTTCTCATTCCACTAAGCAGCTAGGATAAGTTCAGATCACCAGGTACCCTGACACTCTGCTGGTTAGTTTTGGTCTTGTTTATAAAAAGTTTGCCTCGTCATCATGTTCTTGGATGAGGTGATGGCTTTGTTTTGTAGAAATCTTCAGCCTAATCAGTGTCATTTATCACAATTTCTGACATACCAACAAACCCCATGAAAGCAGAGCAAAAGCTGACTTTAAAGGTAGAGTACATAAAATGTGTTTTAATATCAAATCATGGCTAGAGGTAACATTTAAAGATGTCCTTTTGTCAGTCAGCTCCAAACAGCTTTCAAAATGTACCTTGTTTTGGATAAACATTTTTTATGGCTGCATTTAAATTAATCATCTGGGTGAAACCCTTTTATAACAATAAATATAGATATAGTTGCTAACTCTACCTGTAATAAGTGATTTACATGTCTTGGAGATACACTGATTTAGATGTTGCTTAGAAAACCTAAAGAAAGCTAGAAAATAAAGCAATGTAGACCATAAAAACATATAAACCAAATATCTAAAGATCCATTCACTGCAACTGAAAAAAAAGGATGCAAAATATGGTCACATTAGAGAAAGTATCTTTCTGCAGACACTGTATGGGACCATAAATAACCATACAAAAATGCAAAGCAATACTGAATCATCATACCGATGGTTAACAAACAACCATGGAAGAAAGGCTAGGATATGATGGACTCTGATAAATTATTCAGATTATATTCAAATATATTTATTTGTCACAATTTATGGAGACTGCTGACTGGTCTGTTGCCTTGCTGAGCTCAGCACATAGCTGACGAGGAGTTAATTGAAACTAAATCCAAGGAAAAAAGAGGTTATGCCTGCAGGCAGAAGAAACCCCCTAGGGAGCTTTCCATCATATTTGCTTCTTCATTTGAAGACATGTCGCACAAATCATCAAAGCAGCCTTTGGTTTCTAGACTCCCCTCTGAACTTGGACTTATAAATAGCACAAACACCAGGGCTAGGAGACAACTTCTCACTTTTTGTTTGGTGATAAAATGACCTTAATCATGTATACCTTCTTTATCTCATGAATTAATTATCATGATGAAGCTTACTGAAGCCTGAACACAATAAATACCTACATCTCTAGTTGTGCTCTTGGCAACAGCTCCTTGTAGGAAGAACACTGAGTCACATTTAATATTTCATCTAATGTTTTCTAGTTGGTGACTGAGCAGGGTCATAGTTACTCTGACCTTCAGAATTTAACTACCTAACTTCATGAGAAAGCTGGTAAGTCATCACATTTTTGCAGATTAAAATAAAATAATGGAATTTAATGATTTGAGACACCAAAAAAGACCATAATATTCACCACTTTCTAGTCCAAATGTGAAGCACAGTACTTTGAGATTTCCTATGAAAAATGTTGAAACAATATAAATATTTAAATAAAATTGACCTAAAAATAGCAGATTTTATGAATGTTAATGTAATACAGGAAAATAATGGTTTTTTCTCCCTCTGGAAAATGGGAATGATGACTACTGGCGATATAAGTTAGATTTGTGAAAACAATTTTCAGCAAAACATAAAAAGAATGAAAGAAAAAAAAAAAGCTCACCTTCACTCAAAACTTTGTTTCTTGATCATTAACTCATTTAAAATCTAAAGGTCTATAGCACTTTTTTTTCTCTCTCCCATGACATTTCTAGCAAAAGCAAAATTTAGGTCTACAAGGTTAAGTTTTAATGTTGTAGACCCCCATGCTACACCAGAAATATGGAACTGATCTCCCTTTCCACTTCCAAGTTAGTTGTTATTCTACTAGAATGGGATGTTGGAGACCCAGGACCTCTGTCTCATCTCTGAAGCAATTTTCATCCTTACGGCAGCTACAATTCCTTCCTTACAGCAGCTGCCAACTGGGCTGTAAGAGATACTGAGTTGTTTGCATAACTTGTGCTTTAACTGATTTACTTCATATAAAATTATTTATAGACTAATATTAAATCAATTATTGAGACAATGAGAAAAATTGTTCAAAGGACCTATTTTGAGTTAGGTAAGTGGAGAAGATGAGACTAGATTACTTAATTAGGTTTTCTAGGGATACTTCTGTTCATCAAAGTAATTCCGATTCTATGTGAATAAAAAAAACAATGTTTTGCAGCTACAACAATTAACTTCTTCAATATTTTATTTTTTATTCCTTTATCTCTTAGTGCTATTGCTTGAATTTCTCATAACCAGCAAGGTGTTGTGGTTTGATTTGGGTCTTTTCACCAGTGTTCCAGTATAAGCTCTGTCAAGCACTAATTTTTTGATGACTGTAGTCAAGGGGCTTCAGAGTCTCAGTTGTAGTGGTTCTGGAGAGAAGAGGTGATGACTTCCAAGCTGCTAATGCACCACTGTTTCTACTGTAGAAGAGGTGAGTTAGCACCCCTAGTATTTTATTGTCAAGATCCAGAAAAGACAGCAAGATTCATAAATGACTTGGACGCAGGACTTGAAGGGATACTAAGTTTGCAGGTGATAGTAAATTGGGAGCAGCTGTTGACTGCCTTGAGGGCATGGAAGCCCTGCAGAGAGACCTCAACAAATTAGAGAGAGATGGACCATCACCAACTGTATGAAGTTTGACAAAGACAAATGTTGGATTCTGCACTTGAGATGGGGCAACCCTGGATGTAGAGGCTGGGGAATGAGAGACTGGAGAGTGGTGCCAGGGGAAGGGACCTAGGGGATCCTGGTCCATGGCAAGTTGAGCACGAGTCAGCAGTGCCCCAGCAGCCAGGAGGGCCAAAAGTGTCCTGGGGGGCACCAGGCACAGCATCACCAGCTGGGCAAGGGAGGGGATTGTCCTGCTCTGCTCTGTTCTGCTCTGGGGCAGCCTCACCTCCAGTGCTGGGGGCAGCTCTGGGTGCCACAATATAAAAAAAGGGCCTTGAGGGGAAGCCTTGTACGAAGGAGAGCAGCAAAGATGGTGAAGGGCCTTGAGGGGAAGCCTTGTGAGGAGTGGCTGAGGTCACTTGGTCTGTTCAGCCTGGAGGAGACTGAGGGGAGACCTCACTGCAGTTACAACTTTCTTGTGAGGGGAAGAGGAGGGGCAGGCACTGATCTCTGCTCTGGGGTGATCATGAGCCAGGGGAGGATTGTGCCAGGGGAGGATTAGGTTGGATATTAGAAAAAAGGTTCTTCACAAAGAGGGTGGTTGAGCACTGGAATAGGCTCTCCAGGGAAGAGCTCACAGCACCTGACACAGTTCAGGAAGCGTTTGGACAATACTCTTGGGCACATGGTGTGTGCAGGGCCAGGAGTTGGGCTCTGATGGTCCTTGTGGGTCCTATCCAAATCAGAATATTCTCTGGTTCTGTGATGCTGTGATTTGGCTTCCCTTGTTTTCCAGCCATTTTTTTCTGCTGAAAAAAATGAAGATCATAATGCATAAATTATCAGTTTTTCTTAAAAAGATGGTTATGTGTCTTGATTTAGAGGCTTCAGAAATCTAAAATGGTTATAGGTAAATTTCAATTATATTTATTGCCCATCTGCTCCCAAAGCAGATTTATTAAGGAAGGAATATCTCACGACCATTCACAGAGTGTCTCATATCACAAGAGTCCATAAGGGATCAAGAGAAGAGTTTGTGCTCATGTTTTCACAAGCAGCTTCACAAGCAAAAACCTGCAGAAGTTAATGGACAAGGGAAGAAATGACAATTTCCCAAGTTGGAAAAACGCTTAATTTAAAAGGTGACAAAAAGAATTTAACTTTATCCTCACTGAAGTCTGTAGAAGTCTTTAAGATACTTGTGAATGAAACCCTACTCTTGCTCCTAGAAGAGAGCTGTGGGAAGCATGCCCAGGACATGAAGGCCCCAGTGCTCACTTCAGCCATAGTAAATTAATACATTTATGTGACAGTTGTTCCCTCTGGTTAGCCTTTTAAACCACCCTTTGAGCAGAAAAAAAAGGCAAACAAAAAGTCTGGTTCATTCCTAGAGACCAAAATTCCAGCTATTTTGGAAGGAGAATGCGCTGATATGGCAAAGCTTCAGGAAGCAGTTCAGTAAATGCAATTTGTATACAGGAGCTAGTG
>VZRF01007811.1:97377-181346 GCA_013396875.1 Vireo altiloquus
CTGGGGGGCACCAGGCACAGCATCGCCAGCCAGGCAAGGGAGGGGATTGTCCTGCTCTGCTCTGCACTGGGGCAGCCTCACCTCCAGTGCTGGGGGCAGCTCTGGGTGCCACAATATAAAAAAGACATTGAACTATTAGAGAGTGTACGAAGGAGAGCAGCAAAGATGGTGAAGGGCCTTGAGGGGAAGCCTTGTGAGGAGTGGCTGAGGTCACTTGGTCTGTTCAGCCTGGAGGAGACTGAGGGGAGACCTCACTGCAGTTACAACTTTCTCGGGAGGGGAAGAGGAGGGACAGGCACTGATCTCTTCTCTGAGGTTGAGCCAGGGGAGGATTGTGCCAGGGGAGGATTAGGTTGGATATTAGAAAAAAGGTTCTTCACAAAGAGGGTGGTTGAGCACTGGAATAGGCTCTCCAGGGAAGAGCTCACAGCACCTGACACAGTTCAGGAAGCGTTTGGACAATACTCTTGGGCACATGGTGTGTGCAGGGCCAGGAGTTGGGCTCTGATGGTCCTTGTGGGTCCTATCCAAATCAGAATATTCTCTGGTTCTGTGATGCTGTGATTTGGCTTCCCTTGTTTTCCAGCCATTTTTTTCTGCTGAAAAAAATGAAGATCATAATGCATAAATTATCAGTTTTTCTTAAAAAGATGGTTATGTGTCTTGATTTAGAGGCTTCAGAAATCTAAAATGGTTATAGGTAAATTTCAATTATATTTATTGCCCATCTGCTCCCAAAGCAGATTTATTAAGGAAGGAATGTCTCACAAGACCATTCACAGAATGTCTCTTATATCACAAGAGGCCATAGGGAACAAGAGAAGAGTTTGTGCTCATGTTTTCACAAGCAGCTTCACAAGCAAAAACCTGCAGAAGTTAATGGACAAGGGAAGAAATGACAATTTCCCAAGTTGGAAAAACGCTTAATTTAAAAGGTGACAAAAAGAATTTAACTTTATCCTCACTGAAGTCTGTAGAAGTCTTTAAGATACTTGTGAATGAAACCCTACTCTTGCTCCTAGAAGAGAGCTGTGGGAAGCATGCCCAGGACATGAAGGCCCCAGTGCTCACTTCAGCCATAGTAAATTAATACATTTATGTGACAGTTGTTCCCTCTGGTTAGCCTTTTAAACCACCCTTTGAGCAGAAAAAAAAGGCAAACAAAAAGTCTGGTTCATTCCTAGAGACCAAAATTCCAGCTATTTTGGAAGGAGAATGCGCTGATATGGCAAAGCTTCAGGAAGCAGTTCAGTAAATGCAATTTGTATACAGGAGCTAGTGTTGTAAATGTTACTAAATGTACTCCCCTTCAACCTCTCTCAAAACCTATTGAAAGATGTGGTGTTCAGGTCACCTCTTTCTATCTCAGTCTTGCTGAATCAGTGACCCACAAACCAAACACCTCCTCCAGGGTAAAAAATGCATGAGCTTGTTCTTTAATCCATGTCCTTAGGGTACATGCTTATTTTAATTCTCTCCACTGCCTATTAACATTAGCAAAAATTGCTATAGCTTCCCCATTAAAAAAAAAAAAAAAAGGAAAAAAAGAAAAATTGGGCTAGAATGTAATGAAGACTTTATTATACTGACACAGCAAAGTGTCCTTTTTGTTATTTTGCTTTAAAGAGTATAATCTCTTGATATGCAACGGAAAGCACACAGATAATTAGTGCAGCTTTAATAATGCTCTAATTTATTGAGAAGGTAAAGTCTCAGTGGATGCTCTGGGAACATCCACAAAACACTCTGAAAGGTTTGGGGCAGGTTTGTGTTGGAATATTTTACATTGATTTCATAATGTCTAGAATAATGACCATTCTGTGGGTTTATTTTTTTTTTAAATCTCAATCTATTTTATTAATGACTTAGTTTTAATTTCTTTAATATCCTACAGGATTGCATTGTACTAGGAAGCATGCCAAATAACTTTCAAGTTAATTTTACACATTCTGCCTAAGAACTTATAATTTTCTGACATTACAATCTATAAGAACTTAACTTTCTGGTGTTACCAGGCTATTTAGTGAGTCTACTCGTCTCCATTCACCAAATCATTCTTTTCAGTCATCCTGTGAAGTGTTTACCTGCAGTGAACAAGCATTAAAGAATTCTGTGCAGTGCTTGAAGATGATTGTGTGTCTTTAGAGACTTATATGTCCCCAGGTCCTGTTGTTTTCAGGAGAGTCTGCTGCTGTTTCAAAGTCATTGATTTGTACTTTCTGCCTGACTTAGTTCGTATGGAGACATTCACACACACGATAAAACTTTTTCTGAGGACAAAGCAAAAACAAGGAAACAAAGCTTATACACAAATACCTTAAAATCCAAGTAGCTCACAAAACTTATTACATTTCAACACAAAGAAAGTCATCATGCTAAGTCAACTAAAGTATAAGATTTATGATACCATTTTCTGCCACCTACAGGCAAATAGCACTGACTGACATTTGAACTTAGACTTTGTCTTGTTTATATTCATTCATGTTAAAAATCATGAGTTACTTACAGGCAGAATCTTTGGTTGTCAGAATTAAATAGCTGAGAGTGCTATTAAAAACAACATCAACAACCAAACTGTGCCTGGTCAACTTTGCCACTCCTCCACCCTCTCTTCTGCTATTTTCTGTCTGTTTAAACTTGTATATCATCATCCAGTTTTAAAGCAAAGTATTTTTCAATTTTTTGTCAATTTACCAAATAATTTTAAAGGAGGAATTCATTGATCATATTATACATCGAAAATGGGACACAAAACCATGAAACAATGGTGCTTAATCAGATGAGATACAATTATGAGATATTTAGTAAACTGAGAGTATTCTATTCTGTAATTTACCCAGGCCATAGATGAAAAATCCCCCTAGATTTCTAAAGGAGTTTTAAATATACACAATTCATGGAAGACATCTGATAAGTTAAGACTATTTTAAGACTTGCTTGCAGAACAACATTTTCTTCTGATTCAAATCTTTTCTGGAAACTTATGCAACCCATGACTTTATCAGAGTACAGCATTTCTTAAAATGTTTCCTTCTTGATATGATGCATCTACTGATTGACAAGCTGTTCCTGAGTTTCATTAAGGAATGATATATAAAAGTGCAAGCTTTAAATGAAAAGAAAAATTTTAGTAACTTGCAAATTGCTGCCACATCTGTATTCTTCATTGTCTGTGTTGAAACCAATAGTCAAAGTGGAGTAGAAAATATGTATGTTTATAATTTCTTTTACTAAGAACAAACATTTCTTTTAAACAAAAAATCCCCTAAAACTGCAGATCTGTCAGAAAATAAGTTTCATTACTTTCTCTATTGCCGGTAAAACGCCAAGAGAGTTTCAAACAAACAGCAGTAAATGACAATAAAGGCCACTGTGTTCTCTTTACCTGGCTGGAGTGCCACAACAGACTGCAGTATATTTTTAGCATCAGAATGTACAGGTTTTATATTTGAGTAGAGGAGAACCAGAAGACCTCTAGACCTACATTCACTGCAAAAACTAAGTGAAATGACCGAGACTTTTAGAACATTTAACATAAGTAATTGTGCTAGTTTTGGTTGGAATAAAGTTAATTTTATTCATAGTAGCTAGTGTGGGACTTTCTTTTTGATTTATGATGGAAACAGTGTTGATAAAACAGGGATGTTTTTGTTATTGCTGAGCAGCGCTTACAAAGCACCAAAGCCTTTTCTAGCTCTCACCTCACCCACCACAGAGGGCTGGGGATGCACAAGGAGCTGGGAGGGAACACAGCCAGGACAGCCTCCAAATGACCAAAGGGATATTCCATACCATATGGCATCTTGCTCTGCACACAAAGCTGTGTGAAAAAATATTAAGTGAGAAGGAACACGCTTGGAGTGGTGGCATTTGTCTTCCCAATTCACCATTATGTGAGTGAGACGGACTTTCCTGAAGGTGGCTGAACACCTCTCTGCCAATCGGAAGTGGTGGATTATTAATTCCTTGTTTTTCTATGCCAGTTTGTGTGGCTTTTGCTTGACCGATTAAATTGTCTTTATCTCAATCCATGAATTTTCTCACTCTTTCCATTCTTTCCCCCATCCATGGTGTAGCAGGGAATAAGTGGCTGCACGGGGCCTACTTGCTGACTGGGTTTAAACCATAACAGTAGCTGCTCCATTTGTCAGTCAGAATGCAACTTATGATCCTTTGACCATAGGGTCAAAAACCATAATTCTGAACCAAATTTTGGAGTATATTGTAACAAAGGTCTCAAGCTTCAGAAAATTCAGTGGACATGATAATTTCCTGTGCTCCCAAGCGAAGCTCAGAAATCCAGTGAAATATGTACCTGAAGAAAAAAAATCCAGTGGAAATAATATTGTAGTTCCAGTTCTGGGAAGGCATTTTGGCTTTGCAATGACCTAGATGACTTGTTGCCACAAGGTTACCACAAGGTTGCCACCTATTGTAGCCAAGATTTTTCAGAAGGCAGTATCCATGCATAGGCCAGTGTTGAACTGCAGGTGAGGAACAGTTCCATTGTTTGACTAGCTCTGGTTAGGCAGGAATCTTCACTCGCTGTCACAATTGCAGTGGAAAATTTTTATGTTTTAGATATAAAACTTTTCTGGGGTTTATCAGATATCTGACAATCAGATATCTGACAGTGCGTTAGGAAGATTCTGTCTTTAGCAGGTATTCAATACCTGCTATCGATTCAGGCTGCTGGCAAGAAGGGTTTGGAGAATTGTGTAAGCTTCACGTTGAGCTAAGCTCTGAGCCACTTACTGACTTAAGACAGCACTGGCTTTGCATATGTCTGGCAGCAGAAACATGATTTCAAGCAGAAATAGGTGGCACTGATTACAGGAACTGTAGTAAAACTTGACCTTTAGGTAGGTGTTTGCTTGAGTATGTCTGAGATTTTAGTCCACAGGGAATTTTTATTCTAATTGGTGCTTTTTGACACTTCTAGTGACTTGAGTGAGGCTGCTGCAGAGTTTGTGAGATTGTTGTCTTAGTTACTAAGGGGACAACCACACATTCTAGAGGAACAGGCTGCTTGTTTAACTACCAGTTCTAATGCTTCTATTGTAAAGGATGTGCCTTTATAAAGGGGAGGGGAGGGAAGGGGAGGGAAGGGAAGGGAATGGATAAATGTTCTGTGGAGTAACTATCATTGACTGCCAATACCTGAGAGTAAAACAAGATGTTTTCAGAGCAGACTGCAAAGTTTGAGGGACGGCTATCCAAAGACAAGGAACTTCACTGTTGTTCTTGATGTTAGCACAGTGTTCATAAGTACTGAAGCCCAAGGCATGGTTAGCTGGCAACACATCCCAAATGCAGCTCAAGATAAATATTTGCACAGGTTTTGAGTCTAAGTGCTCTTTTCAGTAAAAAACAGAAGAAAGAGGAAGTTGTGGGTTGCAGTTAATGTTTGAAACACATGGTTTCACACTTAGATAACTAAGAAGTGAGAGAATGTAACAGACATTGCTATATAGCCTAGAAAGAAGCCTAAAACCTTCTGTCCTTTAGAAATATGTCACAAATACACAAACAGTTTTCCTGGGATACTAAGCCTGGATGCTGTCAGTTCAAGACTATGGAGTTTTCTGCTTTGTTTTTTCTCTAAACAAGGATTTTCTGACATACAGGTGAATTGTTTCCCTAATGAAGAATCTTGTTCCAGTCTGCTTTCAGCTATTGTCTTTGACCAGACCTAGATTCAGTTGGGTTTCTTTTGCCCTCCCTGAGGAACTTTGGTGGACTTATTTTTCATCAAGCAGCTGGATCTGTAATTCTAACAGGAATTCCAGCAATTGTGTCACAATATAATGTTAATGTGCCTAGTGAATTACACAACTCTCAATTGAGCTCATAGTATGCATTGGTAGGAGTGCAGAAGGGGACAGCTGGTCCTGGAGGGGCAGGGGCCAAGGGTGACCACATCACAGGCTGTGCCCTCTCCAAGGGGGGAGGCCCATAAGGTGGGCAACTGCAGGTACCAGTAACAGGATTATCAACAACCTCAGGCATGGCAAATGAAGAGTCAGGGCAAGAGGCCAGCCAGGGGAACCAGAAAGGGGCAAAAGGAGGTGAGGTCCTGAGGGCCCACCCCAGAGATGAATAATGTGCAGAGAAAACACAAGGTTATTGTGAGTGGCAGGGCCAGAGAGAGGCCTGCAGAATAGCACCCCAGCTGGCAGGGACTGATGACCCCCATGGGGGCTGAAAGGGAGCTCCTGGACCCGTGGGTGGGGTGTAGGTGGAGCTGGGCAAAGATAATACAGCTTGGTAGTGCCCTCGGGGCCTGGTGATATATCTATATGGATGTGTATGGGGGTACGTGCTTTACAAACACAGGAGGAGGCAGACACCTGGGTATAGGGCTCAGGTAAATCCACGTGCTTGCTAGGGACTCATCTGTCTGAGACCAGCTACTAGGGAATATCATGGACCACTTCAACCACAGCTGAACTGAGTAATCCAACAACTTGACATCTGACTTTCAGAAAGAGGTCTTTCTGGCTGCACAGCAGTATTCCCACTTTGGACACTGGATAGTCTTGACAGACATTTCTCCTAATTATTTCTTTTTCTACATTCTATTAATTTTAATTTTTATTTCGTCTGTATGAAACATGCTTTTATGCATGAGTTGACTCTGTGTGTCTCTTTGAGGTGTATTATGGGGTGGCAAACTCTCTCTTGTTAAACTTCTCTGCAGCAAGAAGGATGTTAATGAGGATCTGGAGCCCTGGCAATTGTGCTAATCAGCTGTCCACAGAGTCATTGTTATTTTCTGGCAAACCCATTGTTTTAACATGCTTAAAGCAGACCAGAGAAAGAATAAGTAAGTTGCTGCTTGTGCTGCCTACAAGGAAGGAGAATGTGAGAAACTAAAGCACAAATTCATACTCCAGATCAAAGAAAGGAATTTCATCTGATCTCCCATATTTCTTATACAAACCCTAATTATTTATTGAGAAGTAGTTTATTAGCATTATTTATGCAGAATCAGACGCTCTGAGCGTGCCTACTGAATCAGAGCATGTGGGTAAGTGAAACAGTTTTGCAAAAAAGTCAAAAACTTAGTGGTAAACTAAGCAAAAATCTGTTCAGTTTTTCCCTGCACAAAGAGAAATTTGGGATTGTAGGCGCAAATAAGTTAGATTTTTTAATTGCTAGTGGCACCTAACAAGACAAATACACATCCAAGTCCGCTTTGCAAATTGAGCCCTTTGTGCTGCTCTGGTCTTTCAGCATTGCCAGTGAAACAGTAGCTACTGTCACCAATCCAATTTATAATCAATCCTGTGGTGTAGAATTGCCCGAATGAATAAGGTTAGTTTTAATCTAAAGTGAGACTAAAAATAGCAGCGTAAGGTGGCCGCTAAACTGCCTCTACAACTCCAATTAAATAAATGCAGTTTAAAAAACTGCAACTTTTTAAAAAAGGCATTTGGAACAAGTTGGAGTGCACAGATGTTGTAGTCATACAATGCTGATCAGCTAGAACTTAGGCACTGAGGTTTAAAAATATAAAACTCTTTTGCTCTGAGTGATTATTGAACAATGCATCTGGCTCCTGAAAGAAATTTTAAGTTTTATATAGTATAAATGACATAATGGATTGCTATTAATTAGCTGTATTATTACAGTAGAGGCTGTAGTTATAGACTATAGTTCCTCTGTGCAATCTTCCAGACACACTAAAAGTACAGAAAGAATGCTACCATCTCTTCCCAAATTAACGACTCTGCATATACTGTAGCCACAGCAATTTCCTTACCTGGTCTGTAATTAGGAACTGATTCTATTTGACACATGGTCAAAAGAAAAACTGATACGACTTTTCTTTATGTTTTCAAGGTCAATTACTGCAGCTCTACACCTCTAAAATCAGTCTGTAGTGCACCATCAGGCACAGGAGGAGAATGAAAGGTGAATTCTTTCTTATTCATTTTAAACTTCCTCCATTATTCTCTGTCTTTCTTTTCTTTATGTGTAGATATTTTCTTCTTTTTTATTCCTGAGAACAGAGTTATTTTGTGGGTCATTCTGTACTGAAATTAATTTTCTTAATTGCATAAATGGTAAAGCAGTGTGTATGTGAGTTAAGTCCTACAAAATGGGGCACTTTTAGAGTTATTAGTGTCACAAAAATCAACAGAACAGCAGGTACTCTTTATTTTCTGTTCAGTCATAGCCTATTAATTATTCTTGTACTTAGAAAAAATCACTTATGTGCTATTGGAATTATGTTATCTGCTGATTTAAGCCAGAGTGAAATCCTTGCTTCCAACAGCCTCTAATGGCTCTTTCTTCTAAAAATGCATTTTTAATTTTTTTTTCCATCTACATATTCCAAAGGCTATGAGCTGTGTACCTCTTGTGCCTTATAGGTATGTCCTATATCTATTTCTGTTTGATACAATTCTAAGGATTTTTGACCTCCAATTAAGAAAACAAAACACAAAAAATCCCAGCCTTTTAATGAATTTTGCCACTTCAGCCAGCGAGCTAATTAGAAACATTTGCAGAATACAGAGTAGAATGCATAGGGGGGTTTAAGCCACAACTTTATGATTCTTTTAATCACAGAGAGGAAAAATCTGCCTTTTCACTTGGCAAATGGAAAAAGAAAAAAGCAATCTTTTGAACATTAAAATGCAAGGAAGGAAGTTATAGCATGATATAAATGCAGCTCACTTCTTTCTGGGAAGTTTTAACTGAAGAAGTGAAAATGCTAATTGAAAACACTAATTGAAAACTGTTTTCCATTTTTCAGGAAGGAGGTGTCAGATTTTGTGTTGGGCAGAGGTGCCCAGGAGTTGGTAGCAGAGGGGGGAGCTGCAGTGCTGGTCTCTGTGAGGAATTGGTGTCAGAGGCTGCCCCATGCTGGACACTCCAGGCAGTTCCAACAATGGTACTGGTGATGCCTTGGGGAAACATATTTAAGAAAGGGCAAAATATTTCATGGCAGAATCTGTGAGAGAAAGGAGTGAGAAAAAGGTAAAAGGATGACAAACCATCCCACAGACACCAAGGGCAGTAAAGAAGGAGGGAAGGAAGCGTTTCAGGTGCCAGAGCCGAGATATTCCTGCAGCCCATGGAGTGGCTGAAGGGAAGCAGCTGTCCCTCTGCAGCCCATGGAGGATGATGGTGAAGCAGATATCCCCACTGTGGAGGACCCCATGCTGTGGCAGATGGATGTTCCCTGAAGAAAGGTGCAGCTCAGTGGAGAGACCTCTCTGGAGCAGGGTCCTGGATAGAGCTGTAGCCTCTGGAAAGCAGCTCACGCAGGAGTAGGGAGTGTGAGGAAGGAGTGACAGGGAGAAACTGCAATGAACTGACCATAACTCCCATTCCACAACCCCCTTGTGCTGCTCAGGATGGGGCAAGGTCAGAGAGTCACAGAGGAAGGAGTGAAGTAAATCGTGACAATAAAGGGTGGAGGGAATTCTTCGTATCTCACCATCCATATCTATTTTAATTTTAAAGAATTTAAATTACTTTTCTCAAGTCGAGTCTTTTTTATCCAAGACACTAACAGGGACAGGATCTTTCTTTCCTCAGACTATGAGGTTTTTCATCCTCTTTTCTCCCCCTGTCGTGTTGAAGAGGAGGAGTGAGAGAGTGACTGCGTGGGTGTGTGGTCATTGTTCAAGGTCAACCCAACACAGTAACAAAACAGTTTTACAAAACTGTGTTATTAAATTCTTGAAACAAAAATACCTTCTTTTACTTGAAAGCATAACTTTAGGCAAAAAAAGTTATATAATAATAATTGTTATTGTTATTTTTTATTGTTATTATTATGGGATACAATATTTTATATGCATTTTTATACCTAAAATGTCAACGTGTTCAAATTTTTAAGTGTACAAGTGCTTTTTCTACCACAGTGATCCCTCTGGCGTCTCTCACAATTTTCAGCAAAACTGACTTATCTGTGCACAGCTGTATGGGGCTAAATGCTTTTTATTGGAGTGCAGGAGCACTTCCTAAGTCTACCTGTGTCACTGGTCCATAGAAATTTAGGTTAATTTATGGTGCCTTAAAAAATTAAGACCCACAAGATATAAACACTCGTGGAAAATGGAAATAAATGGGGCCTGAGCACTCACCAGCATAAGCACACATTAATTTTGGAGCTGTGCCGCATCACACTTCAGATACTTACCTGCATCACATGGAATCCAAGAGAAAATCTCAGCATTATTTGATTTTACAATGTTCTCAGAAAGTTCCTCTACGATTTTATTAGTGCATTTTTTTTCCTCCAATGTTTTCTAATTTAAGTGCTTTCAGAGATGTCTTCCAATAATATTAGATATTCACCTTTGTCAATATAGCCTCTCTTCTTTTACCAGAAAATCTATACAAAAGATTTTTATCCCAAATGTGAAACATAAGCAAAATTGTATTAATCAATGTTTCCGCCAGGGTAGAGGGGAAGCTGTTTGTCATTATAATTCATGAGGGGGCAGATTGTTTCCCACTATCTGTCAATATTTTCCATGAGAGGTCAGTGAGTTTTTAACACTGTAAAAGCAGTGACAGCAGTGGCTGGGATTTAAGAACTGCATAGAATGAAGGACAAAATTAATTTCATGCAGCTCGGTTTGATTTGGTTTTCACTTACCTGTGTAAAACAAACAAAAAAGAGAACATTTTATTATCTGGTCAAAGGGGGATTGTATAACATCCCATGTAGGTGTCAGATGCTGTGTGTAGAAATACAGGTTTGACCATCTGGAATCTATTTGTTAAATTGTCTTGTTAAACTTGGGACAAGGCTGCAATTCCCTTGTCAGACCTGTGCAGCAAAAAGGCTGAACTTGGTCTCTCCCTGCCAGACTGGCCCTGATGCAGGAGCAGCACAAGCTGTGCAAAAAGCTGCTCCCTGGGCTGCTGCTCAAGGTGGTGAGATTTGTTCCCTGCAGTTGCTTTGGGAAACAGGCAACTGATGCATATAGGTAAAACCTTATAAAATGAAGGCCTTATTGCCTTTGTAAAACATGGCTCAGGCCTGTTACTTCGGCCAAGTAGAAAAGGACATTGGGAAAGAGACACAGCTGATTTAGGGGTAGGAAAACATGCTGCTAAATTAGGGAAAACATGCTGTGTGACTGCTGCGTGCTCACGTTGTGGTGTATGGTGGTTGGTTGTATTGTTTGTTGTGCTTTAAAACTATGTAAAGTGATAACCAGCTAACTGCTTAAAAAGGCTGTGTTTTTGCAATAAAAGGGCTCTCTTTTGCACCTGCCTGGGGACTCTGCATCACTCGTTATTGCAACAGGCAATATCAGATTTACCTCTGCTGAATAACTGGAAACTAAGCTGTGATTTGGGTTAAAAAATCTCTGCACTTGGTTACAAACTGAAAATTGGGCCCTAACCATTTAAAGAGTCAAATACTGATCTTGAAGTTAAAATCTTATCCTGATGAAGGACATCTACACTTCTGCAGGTGTTACATTGTTCAGTCTGTCTTGACTGCAGAGTGAACAGAACAGAAATCTATTGATTTAGGGAATGAAGGCTATTTTCAGAGCCAAAGGGTGTGAGAAGTTGTTTTTAAATGAAAGCTCCCATTCTGAAAAAACCAGCAATATCTAGAAGAAGTTTATGGAGTACATCACTGTTGCCTTCAGTGAATATTGACTCGGTATTCAATGCTTTAAAATGTAGGGGTTTTATAGGCTGATTCAAAGGGTTCTGTGAATGATGATTGAGAAAAATAAATTTATAAATGTGATGTAATTTTTGGACAGAAGTTCTGAAATTGTCTCCAAGTCCACCGAGGGAAAAAGAAACAGGAAGGTAAACCAGTAATCACCTTTTTCACCAGGGTTGAAAATCAGTTAATGGGTCTTTAAACCCTGTTTAATTAACAGAATGAACAGCAATGCTAAATTCTCTGTACTGCATTTTCATGTGCTTCTTATTCATAGTCTAAGACATAAAAGATTTTACTTAACTAACAGATAGACTTTACCATTTTGTTTAATGTTATCTCCTAGCTAAGATAAAATATTTTGATCCTCTCAGTTGTGGAGGTCCTGAAGATACAAGTCACATATTAAAGAGAAATTCTGGTGTATATGGACTATCACTTTCTAAGAAACTCATTTTCAAAGCCAATCAAACAGCCAGAAGCACAAGTGATTATAAACCCTTATAAACAGTTGTGGTCCTATTACTGATCTCTTGCAGTCTTAATTTATTGTCCTCTAGACACAGTTCATCAGAGTAATATTTTCTTAAAGTACAACATTTCTAATATTTGACAGTTGCATTTGCTGAATGAGAAGACATTAAAAATACGGAATTCAAAATTAGCAATCTGGAAAACTGAAAACATTTTTTTTGCCTTTATAAAAAGGTTCTGCTTAGGTATATCTAAAATAAGTTTCAGCCTTTGGTAAGGCTGAAATATTTTTGTTTTATTTTCTTGACAAAATCATTGAATCTATTAATATAGAAGTCAAAATCATCTATTTCTTTGACCTTATTGAAATGGATTATTTATACAGTTCTTTGATATGTGTCAATGAAAAAGATATTCTTGTAGAATGAATTGGTTTTGCTGAAATGGCATCTTCTGATGGAAAATATTACAGCAGAAATAAAGTAATCGGTTTTTTTCTTCTGACACATGCCATTTGTAAAGTTGTGTCATGTGAATTCAGTGCACTGGAATCTCAGTAACAGTTCTGTGCATTTTTAGTGACTGCACATCCAAACTGACTAAACTCTACAGTGCAATATAGAGGCGATAAAAGTTCTGTCTGCACAAAATCCCCACATTTTCCCTATTAGATCACGGCTTTTTTCAGCACTGGCTGCTGTACTAAATGCCTTAATTTCATAGGCTATGCTAAGTATATTATGATTCTTAATATTAGTGAAGCCTTAGTTTAGTCAAGTATAAAAGTGTACCCCAGTACTCTTCAGGTAATTACCACAGAGGCTTTTTACTTTAGATATTATTAGGCTTTAGACATTTTTTTCTTCACTTTACCTGGAATTAAGTAATTGTGGCTTTTAAATTGCTACTTTGAATAATGGTGTGCTTTTTGTTAACTCTTTAAAAATGTAATTTAAATTAGATTACTGCTATTAAGTGCTATTTACAGACAAATTAAGAAAGGTTATGTTTAGACAACTAGTGATTTTTGTACTACAATGTCAATGACATTTAAAAATAGCAGTAAAATGTTGTTTCTACACAATATTTAGACTAAATACTATATAACGTAAATGGTCTCAAAGTTGCGGTATAAGACCATAGAATCATAAATACTTTGAGGTGGAAGGGACCCACAAGTCTTACTGAGTCCAACACCCAATGTTTTCTCTCTGACATGCTCTTTATGGAACAAAACCAGATTTTGGACTTTTGCTTTAATTTATATTTTTATTTGAGATCCAATAGCTGTTAAACTCTCTGTATTCCATTTAATCTTTTCAGTATACATATAAAATGAATATTATATTTACATGTAATAACATATTAGTATATATGAAAATGAAAATTATGATTCTCTGACTAAATAATTCCTATTACCCAAAGATAAAGAATTACTGTGTTGAAAAATCTCTATAACCTTAGAAATGTGGTAATAATGTTTTCCAAATAATTTATTCAAAAAATTAATTAATTTTTATTTAAGAAAGAAATTATCATGTTATATTATGCATTTATTCCAAGTTCATCTACAGCACTGTAGGAAGTCCAACCCAATTTCACCTATCTAGTAATTGACTACAATGACAGGACTGACTCATCATTAGCACTCATCCAGCATTTTACTCCATACAAACATTCTTCTGTATGAGGAATCACTCAGTGCGGTCTTGATGTGTTTTCAATCCATTCAGGGCCTTCCAGACTCTTATCTCAATGTCAGCACCAGCAAAGCAAAGGAGAACTGGGAGATGAACACTTTTGGAACCTCAGATCACTCAAAAAAACTGAAGTAAATTATCCCCTCTATAAGAGTCATGTATTGGATTTGCATGGAAGGGTTCTGGTTGCAGTGGAGGGGCTACGGGGGACCTACTGCCAAACTGCAGCAGGAGTCAACTGCTCTGCAAGGGAAAGGGAATGGGAAACCAAGGGTGAGAGCAAGGCAAATGGGACAGTGACAACCAGATTCTGCTCCCACAGCGCCCATGCAAGAAAATTAGAGGAGTGTAAATGATGGCCAGCCACCCTAGATTGCTAAAGCATTGGCTTTGTGTGACCAGGTTTTGATAGTGGTGGGTTTACAGGGATTGCTCCTGTGAGAAGCTGCCAGAAGCTTCCTCCATGTCTGACAGAGCCAAGCTCTGCAGACTCCAAGATGGCAAGCCTTTGGTCTAGACTAGGCCAACCAGAAATGGTAGTAACACCTCTGTGCTAACATATTTAAAAAGAAGAAGATATAATTGCACCCAGAGGAGATGGAAGTGAGAACACGTGAAAGGAACACCTTTTCAGGCACCAGGGTCAGTGGAGAAAGAGGAGGAGGAGGTGCTCCAGGTGCCAGAGCTGAGATTCCTCTGCAGCGTGACGTGAGCCATGGTGAGGCAGCTGAGCCCCTGCAGCCCATGGAGGTCCATAAAGATGCAGAGATCCACCTCCAACCTGTGGAGGAGAACCACGCCAGAGCAAGTGGATGCCTGAGAGGAGCCTGTGACCCTGTGGGAGGCCCATGCTGGAGCAGGGTCCCAGCAGGGACCCAGAAACTCATGGAGAGAGGAGCCCACAGAGGAGCACTTTTCTTAGTCGAACTTTTAATGCCTACTCATGGAGAAGTGACCCATGCTGCAGCATTCTGGGGAGGACTTTTGCCCATGGGATGGACTCATGATGGAGAAATTCAACTGTCTCCCATGTGAGAGACCCCATGTTGGAACAGGGGAAGGACTCCTCTCCCTGAGTACCAGCAGAAACAACTTGTGATGAACTGACTGTAACCTCTGTTCCTTGTGTTCCTGCACTGCTGGGGAGAGGAGGTAGACCTGAGAAAGAGGGAGGGGTGAGGGGAAGGTATTTTTAAGGCCTTATTTTACATCTCATTATCCAGCTCTGATTTTGTTGGTAATAACTACAATATCTCTAATTAAAGTCTGATTTGCCTGTGATGGTATTTGGTGAGTGACTTCTCCCTGCCCTTGTTTCAATTCATGAACTCCTCATTATATTTTCTCTCCCCTGTCCAGCTGAGGAGGGGAGGGATAGAGAAGCTTTGGTGGGTGCCTGGCATCCAGCCATGGTCAGCCCACTGCAGCTGAACAAATCTGTAATGACATGACAGGTCCAAGGCTAAAGCATATCAAGTTGGTAAGTCAGAGCAGGTTTGTCAAGGTCTCCATCCCAGCAGTTTGATCCCAGGTTACCCAGACGGGTACTGAAAAAAAGCCACCAGTCTTGGCTTTTCTCCCTTAGGCAGCCCTCCAGCTCTCTCTCACCAGCCCTGTACACTCAAGTAACCCATAAAACCTCATGTCCCACATTTCCAGAAAAAAATACTAATTTTGTCAAATAGAGCACAAAGGACCCAGGGGAGATTCAAGACAGAGTGCTTTTCAGGACATACATGGGCAATTTGCCTTACACAAGACCAGCTTTAATAAGCACGGATGGGAATCAGTTCTTGCCACTTGATTTTGGGGTCATGGATTGGTCATCTTCTATTTAGCAGAATTGACTAGGTTTAGTTCTTTGGTGGTGTGGCCCTTGAGCTGTCACAAAACAAGAAGCTTGGATATATTCTGCCTGTGCTCCCTCAGAACTTTTCATGATTGATATTGTTTTGCTGAAATGTTTAAAATTAAAAAAATCTGAACAATCAGAAAATTCAGGCCAGTTGAAATTTTTACGCAGAACTTCATTGAAATCTGAAATTAGTCATTCATCTATCATTGCATCAGCACAGTATAACTTCTCAAAGCATTAATTTCTAAAATTGATCTGCCACTGAGAATTCACTAGGCTGCTTTTACTTCCATCTCCTGACAAGAGCACAACTAAGCTATTCTCCATGTTGTAAGTCCAAATACTTTATTGATAATGGTTTGACAATGTATTTCAATTCTTTTTGACACCTTACATCAGACAAAACTG
Source organism: Vireo altiloquus (assembly GCA_013396875.1). Classification (NCBI taxonomy): domain Eukaryota; kingdom Metazoa; phylum Chordata; class Aves; order Passeriformes; family Vireonidae; genus Vireo; species Vireo altiloquus. The sequence continues at coordinate 113,471 of VZRF01007811.1, forward strand.
TGGATCATAAAGCAAAAACAAGTGAACTATTTGATGTGTACTACAAGGGCACTAGCCATTTCAATTACATTATTTCTACATGTCTGGCACGAAACAATTTTTTTAGTGATATGTACCCTTGAAACACAAAGGGAAAATTTAGTTCTCCAGGCCAGTGAAATCTATTGCATTCCAGAATAAATTGTCCTGAAATTGATGGAATAAGGTGTTACTTTTTCTTTTTCCCTAATTCTTCAAGGAGATGGTGACATTATGGACACATAAAATTGCAGTTCCTTCTTATTTCTGACTGCAGGAACACAAAGTGTCTTTGATTCTCAGTTTGCAGTCTGTTAGAATATGATTGAAAGTAATTTGAGTTGCAATAATTAACTGCTTTGTGTTGCCCAAACACACAAAAAAAATAATGAAATTTGAAGATATATTCTTTCCTAAATGTCTGATTTCTTTTAATAAAAAAAATTGTCATCTGAGAAAGGTATTTTCTTCAGGTACACATATTTATTTTCGGAAGCATGTGACAGTTAAATAACTCAGGCTGAAATTCCCTTCTTAGGCTTCTGGCCCCAGCACTGGCAAATACTAAATTCTGGAAAAAGAAAGTAGTGAGTGATAAAAGATACAGGCAATCAGATGATAATATTTTACTGAAATAATTTCCCAGACTTCCACAATTTATAACAGGGGTGAGAGTGAGCGCTTGAAGTGGGAGGTGTTTTTTGTGCTTAATTGTCCTGATATAGTTTCTGCTGTGATGTTGTCCAGTCATAAAGATTTTTCTTCTTCAGCATCCTGTAGTAAAAATATAACTTAACTATTACTGTATTAAGAAATACCTTTTTAGATTTTTTTAAAAACCTGAAATAAAATGGGTTAATTTGTTATTTATGAGTTTTTGATTAGAAAAGACAGAAAATGATCCCTGTTGATCCATGCTTTCTCCATGCCAATCACCATGTTATACTCTAAGTGCTTATTATTTGTTTACTTCCAGCAAAGACTTTGATGATAGAGTTAGGTCAAAATCAGGAATTTCTGAAATCTCAGTTTTATTGCTTATTCTTTTATCTTCCATCTTTTAAAGGATGTAGAGCTTCAAAATTCTTTTTCATTCTGTCATCTTCCACAATATCTTCACTTCTATTTTTTCTTCTTTAATGGTGCAAATTATGTTATGCTGCATGCTATAAACATATATTGAATTTGGCAGATACAGCCAGGGACCTCTTCTTACATTTCCTGAGAGAAGGTTGTACTGAAAATATAATAACCATGATGGTCAGAGCTCTGCAGTCATTCCTTCTTGAATGATTCCGTATGTTTATTAGGTAACTTGTGAGATATGTAAGAGAAACACAAAATTTATTTTTGTATCTGCAGTGGCCAATGATATTCAAGATGAAAGACGTTGTTCATTTCTGTTTAGTAGCAAGCAAAGGCAATGGTGGAATAAACTTTAAATTCTTGCTTCTTTTTCTCAATATTTATTTTACAGATGGCAGGGTGGTCTCTTATTCAGTATATCAGACTTTGTCAGAAAAATAAGGTATGTATTCAAAACAAAAATAAGAACAAAAAGATTGATGAAACCCCCTGTATAATGACCATTAAAGCAATTAGTTTTCCTCTTAGATCATTCAATTTACTGTATAGTGAATTGGTTTGCCTCCAGTTGAAAGTTTTTCCAATCACAGAAAATTCAACCTAACATTACATGGTTAGTTTAATCATTCATCAGTTAAATATTATGAGCTATCTCCCTCTTTAATGAATACCAAATACCACTTAGTCATTGACTGATACTGCTTAAGATTAGCAAGTTTTTTTCTTTTGCAATTCCTCTAGAATGACACTTTTCATGCTATCACTATTAACTGTAAAGTTTTCAGTAATTAGTTGTCTTTTTAACTAAGCTTGATTCACCTGTGACTCTGCAGCTGATTTTTTAATCTAGCTAAAAAAAAAAAAAGGACTTTTCCTTCCTGAGAGTAAATAATCTATAAAATAAAGAATTTTATTTTTTTTTTAACCTATATCAACAATGTATGTGAGAGGCATAAAAATCATGGCATGGAAAGAAAGGAAATGACAATATGAACTGGTTCAATATGGTTAAGGATACTGCAGGGATGGGCTACTCCCAGGTGCCTATTGTAACATTTGATTTTGTATTTCCCTTGCTTGTTGATCAATGAGTTAAGCATACATGCAGCTCTGTAAATGTATGCACCACCATATTAACTAGCTGTGCTGTGCTGGGCAGAGCAGACAAGACTAATCTACTTAACTGTTAGGGTGGGAAAAGGGAAAAAGTTTTCCTATTGGACAGATTTTGGTACATTAAAAGGGACTCTTTGGAGTGCAGATAGCAGACAGCTGTCAGGGTGAACCGTTTACAAATGCTGAGTTGTGCCTCAGCAGTGATGAGCAGCTCCTGCTCTCACTATTGCATCGTAATTAGCACTCCCTGAAATAGTTCACCAGAGATTTGAAGACTGCCAAGCTCTATATGTCTTGCCCTGGCCTAGTTTTAGATTTTTGAGCCAATGATGGGGAAAGGTTAATGCAGAAAATTCTGCTCATTAGAAATGTTAGAAATATTAAGGGACTTTTCAAGTACCCACTGTGCCTGTGAAGCAATTCATCCGGGAGACAGTTTTAAAGAATGAACAATTAATTATGTTAAAAGCAAAAGAAGGCTGAAGTGAATAAATTGTTCTCTTATAAATCATTTAATTAGCTCTTGATTTTTTGGTGATTTTAAGGTGGGAGGCTTGGTTTATGTTTAAAGTCTTGGTCTTACAAAGTGATGAATATTACGAATATTGAATATCTTTTCTCAGAGATGGAGTTTTATTGGTTTATGTAAAAATTTGCATGAGCCAAGTGGTCAGTATACTTACATTAAAAAAAATAGTGTGATTGCAGCAAAAAATGTCAACTAAAATGAAACAATAAGGTTATGGGATCTGCTGGGGACAGAATTAAAAACTAAGGAAGACTAAACTAATTCTTTTCTTGGGCATCCGGTTCTTCAGAGGGATGGAAGTTTTTCTGGAGGTCACAGTATTTAAAATATACTGAAAAAATTCTTTATCTATTCTGTTGGGAAAGTTGCTAGCAAATGCAAGAAAATTATCTCTTTTCTTCTTTGGATCATGCACAAAGTAGCCTTGAAATGCTCTGCTGATTGCAGTTGATTCGTCCTGCACACTGGACGCATCTAAAATAGCCACATCTCACTGCCAGCAGCCTCCAGGGGCTGGTGGCTCCCTGGGGTTCAGGCAGTGGGTCAGGGCGGAGCCAGGGCAGCCCCAGGCATCAGGCATCTCCTTGGGATGGGCTGGGGCTGGGCTGGGATGTGTCCTGTGCCTGTGCCTGGCTCAGCAGGGCCATGCCTGGGCAGGGCAGGGCTGTGGGGAGCCCTGGGGGGGTCAGGGACAGTCGGGGCTGGTGCTGCCCTCGGGGGCACGGCATGAACCTGGCAACATAAGTACAGGTTGAACCTTATTGGAAGAAGCAAACATTTAGCATCATAATGCAGAATCTGTTACAGAGTGAAGCTGAGGTTTGACAGGAGTCCATTTGGTGTCGGGACTATCGGCCATAGAGGTACTCAAGAACCTTGAAGCCCAACTGTTTGCAGAGACAGTTTGTTTGCTATAATGAGTGGTTTAGGTTATTTACAATCACTAATAAATATTCAAAAAATTATATGACAGCTAATATGATCATGCATTTTTGCTGAGGAAAAACTTGTAGCTACCTTTTTTTTTGCCGTTTATCACTGTTATCCTCACAATTAATAGTTGTGGACTCCGAGATATATACTCCCTCTGCACTGCCATCTGAAGCAGTGATAAGTGTTGATCGGGAAGACTTTCTTATCAGTTCTCAGGGAAGCATATTTATGCTTTTCCTACTTTGGAAGGGAAGGTTATCCCCTTGGATAAGGGAAAGTGGGTGGAGGATTTCCCCATCAGCCCTGAAGGGCAGACAGCCCCAGCTCAGGCACTGCCCTGGGGAGAGGCTGGTGTTTGGTTGGAATGGTCCAGAGGATCAATCTCCACATAATTCGGGTGGATGAACCAAGTTGGTTGGCATTTTGCATGAGGAGCTCTGTATTGTGCTCCTTTGCTTGAAGCATATTTTTCACAGTGTGAAAGCTAGGTTCTGTGTGTTTATATATTATACTGAAAGTTAGTTTGTATAAATATTTGTAGCTATTTGTAGAAAAAGGCATTGGGGTTTAAGGTTGAGTACCACTGACTGGAAAGAGGGATCAGATTATTAAAACCAGTCAGCCTCTGTCTTCAGACTCACATTGCAAATTGGTATTAGACTAGACTCGCAGAACTTACAAAGATGGAAGAAAATCCAGAACTATTTATGTATAAATAATTTGAAAAAACTCTTCATAGATCCCAGTGCTATAAATGTAACCTTATGAGAGCAAGTGAAAGGATGTAGGGGCATTTCATAATATTAAATAGGGGCTATTCTAAGACTAGCTAAGATATGCTAGTATCTGAGCATAATATATATTGCAAAGAGGATGATAGTTTAACATATAACAAAAACACATGTACAGAATAAAGCCAGCCTTTGCCAATCAATGCTTAAACAATGCTCCAACAAACACAGTATGAGAAGGGCAGAGCCCTTCATTTAGATTTTTGCATATTTCCTCTCTTGCTCTCCTTTTATAGTGTATCCAACAGGAGAACAAACAAGCAAACCTTTGAAGTTTGTCTTTAAAACTCAGCCTTCTCTTCACGATCTTAGATAAAAAGGGTGGGGTCAGAAGTGATATATCTGCTTTCTATTTGTCTTTTGCAAGGTTCATGGAATTGACTTATCAACCATTAGCAACCAAGATAACAGGTTTACTGAATGGCTGCTATTCAGACAGTGATTGACAAAAGTGATCCATCTCCACATTGCACCTCTTTACTAGAGGGCTTTTGATACTTATCTGAAAAAAAGAATAATTTCAGTTCAGTTCCCAGTTGATTCTTTGGAAAAAAAAAATAATGCTTTAGTGTAAGAGAACAGTAGGAAGCATTTCTCTTTCTCTCTTTTGACCTTTTTATTTGCAGCAGCACTAAATGATGGGAAGAGATCAGAATCTACTTATCTGAAGATTTTTTTTTCCCCCTTTCTTTTATTCTGCTGGAATATAGCATATGCAAGATGGTATTACCCAAAAAGTTAATGAGGGCTAAAAAGCAAAATTTAAAAAAAGGGGAAAATATTAATTCCTCTGCATTTTCATCACACCTTCTTCTGGGTTAGTTTGTGGTTTAATAGAGCTGTGATGGCTGTTCCAGGGAGCCCTGACTTAACCAAGTCCCTGCAGGTTCCCAGAGCCACGCTCCATGCACGCCCACACTGACCCAGGTGTAGGCAGGTGCAATTCCCAGCGGGAGAATTTTAATGGAGTCTTTAACCAAGTCAGATGGCAGTGATTATGTCTGACTTCTCCCATCATTGCAGCCTTATGTCTTCCTAGTTAGTGGAACCTTGTGCAGGGGAAACAGCTGCTGTACATCCAATATCTGCCTGAATTTGAGCTTTTTGACCAAATGACCTCTCCTATTTATATTTCTGGAAAGTAGGATTCAGTGCTATCTAAGTGACAGAGCTATAGAAGACAGTTAATGAAACAATTAAAGGATATGAGTGTTCTTAATTCTGAAATCTTATCTCACTAAGAAACAGAAGAGTGAAAGAGTCATGTATTAATATCTGGTTTATTGATTTTAATTTTTCCTTCCTTGCCCTTTCTCACTACTTGCAATTTCAGTAACAAAATGGAGAAAAAGCAAAAATAAGAAGGACTGAGTATCTGTATTGAAAATCAAATTTTAGATGACATAATATAGACTTCTGCACAATGTTAAAAAATAGTTGAATAATTTTGTTGTTGTTGGCTTCCCTAAATTATTTAAATATGAAAGAACTGATCAAAGTAATACCTAAGAAGATAAATGGTAGTTATAATATAATTACTGATGTTAGTTATAATATAATTACCCTGCTCTCATGGTACTGTTGTATAACATTCAAAATATTTTAGTCATAAAGTAAATGGGTTTCTTTGCACCAAGTTTTCTCAGTATATACTGACCTCTTATATTACGTGAAGGAGGAACTTTAGCAGTCAGGATAACAATTTTCTACACTGAAAATATCAATATTGCACTGAATATGCACAACATTGCAGCAAATCAGTATATGGTATGTTTTCTGTCTAGCTACAACTTTCCTGTTCTGGCTTCGCTTTATACTTTTCTCTGGATCACAAATAGTCCAGTTCAAATCACTACTAAAAGTACAGCTGAAATAGCACTGTATTTATTTATTTATTTATTTATTTATTTATTTATTTATTTATTCAGTTGCTGTCTGTATCTGCATGATATTTCATGATAAATGGTAGAGGGAAAGAAGAAAATAATTTCAAGAAGTAGAGAGCTGGTACTATGATGGAAAGATTGACTGCTACAGTGATATCATGTAAATTCTGTGATTTGGACTTGACCTAGATGATATTCTCTGTTGTGGATAATTAGAAAGCTCCCACTAGAATGCAAATGAGCCAGTGTTCTTCATCATCACTTAGTCACAAATTAATCTTGCTTCGTCAAGATATTATGGGAGGAATTTTTTTGATGTTTTTTAAGACTTCTGAGTTGCTAGCAAATATTTATCTTAAATTTTGACTGGTGAAAACTGCAGTTCTTTTGAGTATCACCAAAATGATAATCACTAAAATGTACCAGTTTTACTTTTCTTAATGAAAATGTTTTGATGTTTTTGGTTATAACTCCATTAATGCATGGAAAGGCCATTACAAAACCAATAAAATAATTTTTGTGGTTTTGGTTTGGTTTTTTTTTTCTTTTTTCATAGAGCAGCCTTTGCTGGTGGTCACAGTGGAAACAGATATTTTTACAGGAAACAGTTACAGTTTTTCAATTTTTTTTCATCTGAAATATCTCTGCTCATGGTGAATCCTCACATAATAGTTCTGCTATCTTCATGAATACATTAAGCAAGCTGTAATGACTGCTTCAGTAACAAGTGCTGTTGCAGCAGGCAGAACATGTCACAGGAATGAGATATTGAGAAACTGGTATCTGTCTACAACTATAAGGAAGTGACAAATAACCCAGGAAACCCCAATGTGAAGCCTGTTCTTTTTTAATTCTATATGGTTAGGGAATGTTACCGGTAATTGTAAAGCATAGACATGCAAGGATATTCTTACTAATGCTGATTAAGCTGTCTGATGAAAACTCTTTTACCCATTAATTATTAGGTTCTATGAGATAGCTTGTTAAAATACACAGAATATAACCCATCTTCCATTAAATGACTTGGAATAGGGTGGGTTTTTTGCTTTTCAAAAGGAATCAGACTAAATGTCTATACTGTAAGTGCTAATTCTAATTTTAAAAAATCTATCACCTATCTATCTATCTATGAGAAAAAGAAATATTTTAGAACTTTGTAAGATGTTCTTGTAAGTAGTATGGATATAGAGATTTGCAATGCTATGTGGTTTTGTGTTTTGTATGGTCATCTCTTTCAAATTTTTTTGTAGCACTTTTGACCTCAGTATTGGATCTTTGTACACAATGATAACCTGATATGCTTCTGTGCTAAAATAAGTAAGTTGTTTGTTTGTTCCAGAAAGATTTGAGAGATACTATCTATGCTGTCAAATTTCCTTCATCACTCTCCTTCTCATTTCAAAATTCTGCTAGGTAATTTTGATTTGTTGTGTTGCTGACATAATCTTTGGAGGAAAAAGCAAACAGTTATTGCCTATACCTTTAATGAGAAACTTCTTGTATAACATGAAGACTAATTTGGATGAACACTGCAGGTATACACAGAGAAAAAGTAATATCTTTTGCAAAGAACTACCTTAAAAAGTCTTTGGGGAAGATACAATCTGCCTTGTACAGAAATAAAGCCAATTCTATTTCCCACTCTCCCTTAAATGTAAGCTGCTTAGTGGGGTATCTAAAAAAAAAAAGATAAAATCTAGAGATTAAGAACTTATATGGCACATAAATCAAAAGAACAGAAGGGGTTGAGAATAATTTTGTAAAGAAATAATTTTTAGCATTCACTATAACTGGTCTACTACAGTACTTATCTGTTATCTGCTTTTTTTAGTTCTCAACATCTTTCTGGAACATGATGAATAATTGTACTTAGGAATTTGAAAGTAAAATGGATTATTTGCATGAAGAATTCATTTTTGACTCAATTTCACCTGTACATTTTTTAGCCTCATCTTGTTAGAAAAAGGCACCTGAAATGCAAGGTTAGTTTTTGTAAGGGCATATCTTGTATTGCTACAAATCATTGGACCTTCTGACTTTTGAAAGATAGGTTCCTACCCTTTACAAGACTTCTGTCCTCTGTGTCACTGTGACAGCAACCTCAATTTGATACTATGATGTATCCCTATCTGACTAGAGAAGCTGGCACAGTATCTTTGAGGATTCAAAATGAAGGCAAAAAATGTTACCTCAAGAACATTTTCAGTATTTCTAAAGAGAATGAGGGAAGAGAACATTAAAAACTTCAGCCTTTAAATAATAGAAACTGCTGAAATATGCACATCACACATTTAATCAACAATAGAAGCCCTTTTGGTGAGAGCAATTTATCATCACATAGACAGGGATTAGGACAGGTGATGGAAAACAGGAGAGCCTGTTTCTCTGCAGGAGTCTGAAGAGGTAACTGCTCACGTGAATCATTAAAGTTGCTGTATCTGAGAGAGTTAATAAGAGATTTAGCAGGGCATATCCACTCCTGGATTACATTTCCTTTTAAAACTTTTACATAAACCAGCACTTACAAATGTGTGCCTGTTAAATGCTCTTGTCTCTACTCTCCAGCATAGGTAGACAGCTTTCTGGGCTAATGCAGTTTTCTCCCAAGCACTGTTCTGCTTTCTGTTGTGCACTTTTCAATTTAGCCTTTGAAAAATAATCCCTCCATGAAAATATCACAGAAACAGTGTATCAAATAAAAGTAAAATCTAAATTTCCATGTAAATAGTTGCCTTGCCATATCTCTCAGTTCATTTCATTTTGTGTCAATTGAATAATTTCTTTAAAATGCATCACTGACATCCCTTTCCTATGCTGCTTTGATTATGAATAGATTTTTGTTATGCTTATTCTTGCATTTGAAGGTTATCTATTTTTTTCCTTCCACTTATTTGGTTTTATCCATCTGTGGTCCCTCCTTCTACTTTAGGACTGTAGGGAGATCCTCAGCAGAACTTAGATGGAGTAGCTCTGCTGATCGAAGAAAAAGCAGGGCAGTTAACACAGAAAAAAATCAAAACTTCACTATTTTGAACCTGGATACAAGAATTGCATTAACACATAACAAATCTTGTCTCAAATGTAAAAACAAAAAATTCAAAAGCACTGAAACGTCTATAATTATTAACTCAACAGTGAGAAATACAACTAAATACATTTAGCTTAAATTTTCCATATTTCAAATAATTTTTGTGACATTCACTGATTTCTTGTTTGCAAACTATTTCATATCCCAATACTATTTCATTCCAGTTTATGCCTTCTGCTTTGTTGCTTGTTTAAAATCTTTCACCTTTTTTGTTGACCACTGCTGCAGTCACTGAGTCTTTTTTGCCACGTTATTTTAAAGATGAGTGATGGGATTCATCTTGCCTCGTTTGGCTGCCCCAAACTGAGATAAATCTTGGTTGGTTCTTCAGACCCTTTTTATCAACAATTCAAAAAAAACCTACCAACACAGTAGGTTACATTACATTATATTGCTATACATTGCATTATTTTTTTTTTAAGAAAGGGCATGTCATTCCACTATATACTGTTATTTAATTCCAATCACAAATTATCAGGGAAATCAAAATATCTTATGCCGTTAGATCCAGCTTTTAGTTGCTTGAGTGCCATGCATTTCACCTGTAATTTTCATTATTTTTTCAGTATTTAATTTTTATTTATCCTTTTAAAATTAATCTTGAAGATAATTTGAAGAGGAGGAGTGAGGTATCAATGTTGCAAACATTGTTCTACCAATGGCTAGCAGTTCCTAAAAAGGTGCATATAAAATGAATCAGGTTGCAATCTGCCCTCCATTTTCTGGCACCATTTTTTTTTTTTTTTGGCCCCTAACATCATATCCTTTTCTCTTGCCTCCTGAATTTGCATTGTCCCAGAAAAGCACAGCTGTCAGTTTTTAAATCAAAATTCAGTCTTTAACATAGCTTTGTCTCAATCTGTGAATATGCATAGCACTAAGGAAGATAAGCTTTTCAATGAGAACAATGAGCAACAATGCTCAAGATGGAGTGACTATGTATATATGCTCATGTATATATATCTCCAGAAGTTTGATGTTTGTGGGGGTTTTCAGCTGACTGCTCTAACTTTCTAAAGGACTTTTCATGTAGATCCTCAGTCATCTGGAATACTTTTGCAAACGCTTCATTTTTTTCCCTGAAGCTTGCTCCCAAACTTTCATTCATCAGTGCTTCAGGCACAAGCCTGTGTGGGGGCTCTGGTCCACTCAGCCTACACAGCCAGAAAGCTGAACACACATCAGGAACAGAACATTTTGGAAATTGCCCATTTGACTCTTCCCAGTAGAGTCAGTCCTTTACACATTTAGCTGCCACATTCAGAAGTCGAATGCCTTTATTATGATTGCTCATTGCCAACAGTGTGCTCTGCACTATGCAATATATAACACTGCAGGTAGGGTCTTCTCTAGGGACAATGTTGTTTTCTAGCTAATGGCAGGCGGTGAGACTGTAGTGATTTTTGAAGGCAAAATACTTTCTTGGGCTTTACTACTACAACAAGAAAAAGATAAAAGTCTCTTAAACCAGACAGTGCAATCCTCACAGCTCCCTATTAGAGCGGAGTTTTAATTTGTTTTGGGTGTTCTGATCTTGTGGATACAATTCTAGACAGTTTCTCAAAATAAGTCAATACTGACATTACACTTTGCCACTGTTTGCTTGTTTACAGAGGAAGCCTTTGTCTTTCTGTATATTTGGAGATGCGAAGTGCAGTCGCAGTGTAGTGACATGTCCTTTATCATCCCATGTGTCAGACTCAGAAACAGCACTTACACCTTTAAACAGCACCCTGTCTGTACCCAGCAGCTGTATCCTTTCATATGATGGTGCTTTGGAAGAAAGGAAAATGCAGGCAAGTTTTAGTGCAGAGGAGTGCCATACTAAAAGTGGACTGTACTCATATTTGTGCAACCACGTCATGTCACTGAACTCAAGAAGTCTACTGAACCCTGCCTAAAAGGCAGCAGTTGTATTGTCAATCATCAACCTCTGCAGATGACATCTGGAAGTATTGCAAGCATCTGAGATCCAGAGTGCTACTTTTCCTTTTGGCTCTTCAGTTGCTACTGATTGACAGACAAAACACCTGTAAAATACCTTCTCCTGTTGCTCTTTACAAGTAAAGTACTGAACTTCCACACACTTGCTTTGCATTAATTCTCAGTGTCATGAAGTGGATCTTCATTTAACTGTAAGATACATGGCAGCATTCTGGAATGAAAGTTGAGTTTAGTAAACAGCTACTGTAATGTCAGTTCATAGTAAACACACCTCTCCCGGCAGAAGGAAATAAGAAAATATAAAGGTGTTATTTTCCAACACTGTGAATGAGAAAGAAACTTAGGAACAGCTATTATTCGATTTAGTGATGGATGGTAGTGTTTTTCAACAGTGTTAAATTATTTTACAAGGGGCTATGGCTTCATAGCAGTGAATTGCTACTTACGAGAGCAACTCTAGTCAGTCTGCAGGGAAGAAATACTCAGCAATTGTCAATACTAACACAGTGAGCATGGACCACACTTTTCCCTGGAACAGCTAGTAATGATGTCAGAAAATAGTCAACCATGCACTTACCCTTCTCTGTTGCAATATAATCATATTACTTTGAGTTTTAAAGATTCCTATTGCTCTTCTGTGAATCCAGTTTTGGAGATGAGCCACTGTCACTGACAGTCTTACTAGGCTTAGTCAGAGCTCATGCTTTGTTTGTAGAGACATCCTTTTATTAGAGGTGGAGGATTAAGCATTAGAATTAGGAAAAAAACCAAAAAACATAACCATTCAAATCAAACAAAAAAACAAAGGAGGAAGATTAGGCTGCAAAATGTTTATTTCAGCACTGACAGATTTAGAGTGAGGTTCTCAGAGCTACTGATACTGAATGGTGCTAAATCATCTGATTTGGCTTGCAGCTCACAAAGTATATAGACTTACCTTGCTAGAGTATCCCATTATAATCTCTTTTTCTTTCTTCTCTTTTTCTTTCTTTCTCTTCTGAACTGACACCTCTCAAGAGAATGACGCCTTCATGGGGGAAACTCTTTAGTAACAATGCCAAGTGAGCTGTCAACAGTATTGATTTATATTAGAAGAGTATGTGTGTTTTCTCTCTGCATTTCTGCCTCTAAGTTTATTCTCCACATTTGCAAAATTTCAGCTATGGAAAAGAGTCATTCAGTACTACTGCAATATTTCCATACCACACCTCTGCCAAGATGTGGTTGGTCTCAATAATGCAGTTTTCATTACATTGTCCAGACCATTTTTTAAAACAAAAAACATCTTAATCCATAAATAACATTTCCTATATAACACATTGATACTTATCTATGTTTAAAGCAGGTAAATCTTGTGAAACTAAGTTCTGAGGGAATGAATAGTCCTAGGATGAAAGTTGTCATGTAAGAGGGACTTGTGGTGAGGGAGAGGATAGGAATCTCTTTTTCTGGTGAGGCCCTATGAGTATTCTATTGGCCTTTGCTGGGTTAATTTCCTGATAGCTTCCAAAAGAACACTGTTGAACTGAGAGCATGAGTAAGCTTTTCTGTGCTATTTTCACTATCTTTGCTATTTATGAATGTCTGTGTGTGTGTATGAAATGCTTATGTGAAGTTTGAGAACTGATTTTTTAAAGTATTTTTTAGATTAAGTAGCCAAAGTGGGTAGTCTGGTTTTGCACACTCTCCCCAAATCTCTGCCTAGTTTCTAAGGCAAAGAGATATAATTTCTAATTTACTCAATTAAACAGAACCTGCTCCAAATTGTAAAAGCATGAGATCTTTTTTCTCTTATTGATTACAGCTAAACATTTTTCAATATCATTTTGAACACCACTGTTGTTTCAGGAGCTTACTCTCATTATGTTATTTCCATATTGTTCTTTTAGGTTTTTTCCTCTTCAAAGAAAGTCTCTGTAATTTGTCTTGAAAGCTCTAGTCACATAGCCAAATAATTTGAATTTTTTACTCAGTGAATTGCTTTAGGCGATTGCTTTAGGAGTTTGCATTCTGTGCAATCTTCAGACCTTCTCTTCTTTCAGTATGGAAAGGAGGGAGAAGAAATTCACAGTCAAAATTACTCAACTGCAGAAACTTACACAATTGCAAATTTTATGGCAAATTTAACCTACGCTACAGCTGATTGCGCAGCTGCTGCATGTTTGCACTAATGTGGGTTCCAGTTTTCCTCCAGACCCAAGCCCCAGTCGCCCATGTTCTGATATGTCAGCTGATGTTCAGATTCTACTCTTGAGTGAGCCAGCTGCCTTCCCTGGCAGGAAAAAGAGGGATTGCATTCAAGTCTTTTCCCTGCAAAATGTACAGTGACCAGAACCATGCTGATTAAAGCCCTTTACAGTGGTCCTCTCATCTCATACCCTTCAGACTCAACCATATTGTCCTTGCTACCTTGACCTTATTTTTTTTTGCTGCAGAAGTTCTTACAAGGTGAGCTGCAAGACAGCCCTCTCATTTCTGGGTAAGTTTTCTGTGTGCCTCTTATGTAAAGAGTGTGATTTGTATCACAGGGAAAAATAAAGTCCTTATTCATATTTTGAATGTGCCCACAGATGGATTCACAACATCTGGTGTGAATTCTGTGGCAGAAAAAAGAGTCAAACTCTTAGGATTTCCTGTGCCTTAGCCAGCAGGGAAACTACACTGATTTTTCTTTTTTATTTTTTTCTGGTATATTTGTCTTTTTGTTCATTTTGTTTTTAAAATAAACTCAGAAGTGTTTTTTCTCTGTCATATTCTATTTTATCCGCGATGAATTGCAAAAAATACATTGCAAGGAAGCTAAAACTGAGACGCCTCACAGGTCAGGCAGCTTTAACTAAGCTTTAGGGCAAGTCCCAGCTGAAGCCTCAGTGAATGGGAATCCCAGAATTCAAAGGATGAAAAGAAGACCCTTACTCACAGCTAGTTCTGAAGTCCCAGTAGAAAAAAAAAAAATCAGCAGTCTAAGGCTCCAGAATTGATTCCTGATGACACCTTCTAGGACCATACTCTTTTCTCCTGTAGTCTACATAAATACACTACTACATACAATAATTCTGACACTCGTGGAAGAATAGACAGATGTATGCACTTTGACTAGAAAAAATGTTTAATGAGGGACTGACTGGTGTGTAGGACCTGGCCTCTAGGACATAAGAAACATTAAGATATATTAAGGCATTCATATGTCCTCAGCATAAAGTTTGTCTTATCATGCACAAGTTACCACGAGAAACTACTTCTATTTCAAGTGAAGGAGACTACTCTGATTTTTAAGGCTGCGCACATCCCAAATAAATTACTTTTTGGGCTTTTTAAATTACCCAATTTAATTTTTAATTAATCATCTGTGGATGATTTGTTGTTGTGTGAATTGGAGCAAATTTCTTAACACTTTTTTTGCTTCAGTTTACCAAGCTGTAAAGCCAGTACTCTGGCACAGTTTTGGTTTGGGTTTTTTTTTCCTATGACACTGGCCATTGACTTAATATTATTGAGCATGAAACAGTTTATTTTTGAATTAAAGAAAATTGTTGGATTTGAATAAACTTTTTACCTCCTGTCAAGATCCTCAAAACCTTTTTGTATTAAAATAACATTGAGGATGCATAATTTTGTTGCTCCTGAATCATCTTACATTTGCTGAAAATACTGCACAATACTGACCAAAGCTCAAGAATGTGTAAATGATGTTTTGTGTTATACTTCTTGTACTTCCAGTCTGTAGCAGAACCTTTGTTTCTGGCTAATAGGAGATTAAAGGAACCTCCTTCCCTAAATTTTTATTTCAAGAGTTTTGAAAATCTTTTTCTAAATTTTAAAATCAAGCCTCTACACAGCTTTTTTGAGTATCTTCTATCCAGAGATCCAAAAATAGTTCAGAGGATTCTAAGTATGGGGCAGAAAATCACAATGTCCTAGTTTGTCTTTGTAGCCCTATTAGATCTGCCTAAATCTACCCAGAGACAGATTAAGCTTTTTATACAAAATTTTGACAGGTCAACGTAATTTCTCTAAAATGGAACACCATTTATTATCTGTCATTAGAGTAAATAAAAGGTTTTGACTCAAAAACTCATGTTATTCTTTGTCCCCTATAAAGCAGGACAGTTTAAAACCATAATGAATTATCTGGTTTGAAATACTCTTTCTCCCACAACATTTCACTTTAATCCATTTATATCTGTAAGAGGGTTAATGCAAGTACTATACTGATAACTACGAATGCCTCACTGTTATCTGGTACGATATAGAACTCTTCTGCAGTGAATCTTCCTCTTTGGGAAATCTTTATCTGATTTGATTAAACACAATCAACAAGAATATTTTTTAATTATTTTTTTTAATAACACTAACACTCTCTTGGGATCAATGCAAATAGAACCCAAAAAGCATCTATAAGCCATACTTTATGCCTTACATAGCTAAAAGAACAGTTTAAGGAGATAATATTAACAAAGTTAGAGCTTTTTGTGTACCATCAAATGATTCTCTATTAAACAGTTTCTTGATTCAGGATTGATTTGGTTTGTTTTTTATTTGTTTGGTTAGGGGTTTTTTTGTTTTATAAGTAAAAATACAGATTTGAAAATAATACATCTCCAATTGTCCTTGAAAGCAATACACATTAAGTGGAGCCATACCTCTCAAAAGACTGACAGTATTTTATGTAGCCAAGGAGATATTCAGAATTAGCCTTGCACTGTACACTGTTCTCTCTTTCTCTCACTGAAGTACTCTCACCAAGTACCTCAGTAGGTGAAAATTTTCTCCTCTACATTTTTCTTCTCAATGTCTTTGCTTAAAAATTTTTTCCAAGTGATTATAAAAGCATACCCAAGTCAATGTATCAACAAGCAACTAGCTGATAGAAATGGTATCCTTAGAATAAATTCTCACAAAACATAGTGTTATAACTGTAACACTTTCAGTAAATGACTGAGATTTATGAAAAATAAATTAAGATGTTTTTAGAAAACCCAGTGTTATAAAGAAATACACTTTGAAGGTGGATTTTGATTTTGTATGACAGATACTGTTTTGCTTTTACTTTATGTCAAAATAGTAGCAATATAAAGTATTCAGAATTACTTATTTTTATAAAGTACTAATAATGGCATGAGAAAATGAAAATGAATAGTTTCTTGCTTCAATCTCAGTTGAAAGATTTCTGGGAAACGAGGAAAACTGAACTGAAAAACAAGCCCAACATAATTTTCATTTTAGGTTCCTAATTAACCTACTCTGACCCGAAGCTGACCTTATTTCAAGAAGCTGGGACTAAATAACATCCCAAGATAATTCCAACCTGAATTATGCTACAATCCTACAATTTAGATATGATTTTCCACGGACTTGAAACGGAGTTAAGACCGATCCTTTTATCTGCTGGACCACTTCCGAATTACAATTAATTTCTATAAATATCCTATAAGGCTGTCATCAGAGATATTATTTCGGACTCATTGGTGTATAAAATTGCAATGCTGATTTCACACCTCTTTCCAGCCACTTTACAAAGCCTAATTAAAATATTCATGAACATGTGTGTTCTATGGATTTGGGGAGCCCTAAGATCAGAAATCAGAGTAAGCCTAATGAGAAAAAGGGTTTATTTCTGTCTACTTGGTACAGACTAATTTGGTTTGGGATATGATCTGTTTTGGATGTCCAGTGTACTCCTGGGGACTTTGCACTGGGAAGAGTAAATGACCACCTCCGGTTAATCCTCTTCTCTCTTTGACTGCATAGATTTATAATCACAGGTATACAGCCCAATAAAGTGGCATAATATGGTTTCTGACACACACAGTCCAATTAGTCTGAGCACTGCCCAAGCTCAAACACCTCTTGAGAGGCTTCTAGACAGTCCAGGTCAAAAATGTCCTGGAAATTGTGCCAAAACATCAATAATATGGACGCCCATCCATTCAATGGATATACATTAATATTTTTATAATAAGAGTAAGCATACATTATGAAGAGTATTAAAACATTTTCTTTACAAATTTCTAAAAAAAAATTAAAAGAAAAACCAGGAAAGATAAAGATTAACCATTTAAAAAATATAGATGCTTAAACCCAACTCTGTATAGTAGTGGCGAAAAAGTACTAATGTCAAAATTGGAAACAGTATTTATTGAAACAAAAAATTCAGGTAGTGAGTCAGAAGGTATGTGTGTAACAACTGCTAAAATGTGATTAAAGTCTAAAAATACAACATAGCTGCAAGGAAGAAAAAAGAACACCATTCATACAATAACACAGGAAACAGGAGGTGGAACAGCTGGGTGAAGCTGAAATTTTTGAATGTCTCTGATCAGTTACCTCCATTCCCAGTCAAAACATTTGGGTTTAGAGACAAATGTCTCCAAAGCCCCACAATGTCCATGTGAGAAAAGCTTTTAATTGAAATTCTGTTATCATACATTTGTCAGAGAAGTAGATGTGGCAGCTTCAGTTTCATAAACAGCTCTTAGGAAAGAGACCAAGGTCAAATGTTGGGGACTTCAAGGCAACTGATAATCACTATATGTGTTGAAACACATATGTGATTGAACTATATGTGTTAAAACTATCTCTGACAGTTTCAGATCAGCAGACTTCAATTTTTGTTTACTTCTTAGACAAAAGAATGATCTCCCTAGCAGTTTTCAGGGGAAAAAAATAGAAGTTAGGGTTTGGAGGTCTCTTTCCACCTCCAAAGGTGGATTAAAGGTGGTTCATGGCTGAGTGCTTCCTAACATCCTTACAGCAAATGGGGGTGATTTGGAGAGAAAGACACGAGATCTGCACCAGAGCTGTACAAGGAAAAAAAAACAAACAACAAAAAGCCAACCAACGAAGCGAACAAAAAACCCACAACAAAACAATACAAGCCTCTGGAAAAACATTTATTAAAGTACTTTACTGACCTTTCATTTCATTCACTTTACATATTTGTGTGAATGCCATGATTTTAGAATTTCCAAACTTTCTGTCTACTTCAGTTGTTACTTTATCTTGATTTCCAATTTTAAAACTCAATCTGTGCTATCTCAGTACAAAAAGCTTCTTTTTTTTTACATCAATCAACTCATTCCTTTTTTTTCTTTCCAGTTTTATTATGTTTGAATGACAAAGATTTCTTTTACTTGATTGTTGCTAAAAAAAGTCAGGAAAACTCATCTGACAAAAAAACATTGCTTGGAAGTGAACGCATTAGCTATATGTTAAAGGCTTGACATTAAATCACACTATTTGATTTAAAGATTTCTCTAACTAACTGAATAAAACTACTGTAGTCTAAATCATGTTGAACATCTGAGTATAAAGAAAAGAATTAATAAGTACTGTATGACGGAAGATAAAGTTTATTTCAATAACCTGGTTTAACCCCTAAACAGCTATAAATATAAAGATATAATTTTAATTACTCCATATGAGAAAACTTGGTTTTGTCATTTTAACTACTATCACTAAAGAATAAAATATGTTTTACCTGAAAAACTAACATGCATATTTTTTAAACTATTTTATAACTTTAATATTTCTTTAGCTAGTTGTATTTATTATAACAAAAGTACTATAGAAAACAAAAATATTTTAATTGAGTGGTGGACTGCCAAAATATTATTCAAGTTCAGTTCTATCTTTTTCAGTGAAAGTATTACCAGTTACATTTTTAATTTTCTCATCTTATTCGCAACATGTATAAAATACATCTAAATAATGAATATTAATCTAAAATGAAATTTTACAGTTAGATACAAACAGAACAGTGAATAAAAATAGAGTGAATAAAAGATATATTTTCTTTAAATTTAGCATGTACCCAAGAAAAATTTTGAGAATAGCAAAGAAAAGGCAAACTGAACCATTTCCAAAGTCAAATGAAGAAGAAAATGGGAAAACTGGAAGAGGAAAGAAGCATTGTGGAAAAAAAATTCAAAATAAAAGTATATAATTTCCAACCCATTAGATTTTTCTTCATATATACTTTTAAAAATTCTACCATTTGTTGATACTTGACATTTGGGGCAAGACTTTATGTGAAGATAAGAGTCAAAGAATGGCAGGGGTAAGTGATAGAATAGCTGAGTATAACAGCAATTCTTCTTCCTTTAAAATACTCTATTTTTGTAATTTTTAACCTCTCATAATTTGCCTGATTACTTATATATGTAACAATAGAATAGCTGCAGACTAATATTACTCCATCCAGCAGTAGAGAGGAAATTTTTAAAATTATGTCTTTTCTACTCCCTCTCCAACTGAAAGATCACACCATGAAATTTGAAATAAAATTGCTGAACTGCATTTTTAAAGTAGTAACTAAATATCACATAACATGTCCTTGAGAATATGATCAAAAAAACCATTTTTTTTTCAAACTATCTTGTCTTTGAATAACCTCTGTGCAATATATAATTATTTATTACTAGTCACAAGGCTTACGCTTCTAGAATTACTACAGCACAAATCTCAAAAATCAGAGCCTGGTTCCTCAGCTGCTTCAAGTCCAATACTCCAGTGGGCTTTGATGGCTTAAGTCAGTCCCAGTGAATATGCTCCTCTTTAATATCTTTGTTGGTTTTCACTGCAGTTTTAAATTGAGCTAATTCACAGAGACATTCTGAAGAGGAGAAGTTCGAGCATCACCAACTCAAAAACATCAGCTGCCAGCTGTTCCCTGAATGTGTGAATATCACCTTTTTTCTTGGAGCCCATGATACAGTGGTCCTATGAAGAAATCTGAAGTGTGTTCTGCATATAAATAGGACCTAGGGTGGGATGTGAGACTTGGGATATCAAGCCATATTGGATAAAATGTTTTTATAAAATAAGAGGAGAAAGAGTTTTCAACTTATAATTGTTTAGGATAAGCTGAACATGAAAATTTAAAAAGCCATATTTTGACTTTCAATATAACAGCCTCCTATGAAAAAAACCCACTTACAAATGAGGTAAAATCTGAGACTCAAGTAGTCTTTTTTTTTTCTCCAGAGCTACACAGTATTTTAATTGAATAAACAGAAACAACACTTAGTTAAAAATACTTATTTCCACAGGTATATTTTTTCTTGAGGTAATTCTCTTAAATAATTAAATTCAGATTAGCTTTTAAAATGCTCATATTGAGAATATCTTAGGTGTAAAATTCTATTATAAGGTTTCCTAGTGAACTATTGACTCAGGCTGTGAATGGCAACTGCAAATGTAAGAGCTATGCAATTCATCACCCATTAAAGGTCCAACAATCAATACCTTCATGTTATTACAGTTAACCAGCCCAAAGGCTCATCAAATCCACAAAGGCCATCTGGCTGTTTTCCAAAAGTTTGGTTTACCTAGAGGAGTGCAGCAGAATAAGCACAAGCAGGACTATCATTCTTGGAGGAGGAACACATTACACCCTTTTGAAAACTCAGTGAATTGCACAATAAAAACGATGGGTAGCTAGTAGGGTATTAGTTTTTCTTGAGTTCCTTAATAGTAATTTTTATGATAATTATTTTTTTTAACTCATAAATATTTGTTACAGTGCTCAAACATGATATTTATATTGAAAGGTTAACACTTTAATTAAGGAATTTTATAGAGGAGAAGATGTATTCGACGTGTAGGCATTTAGATTCTGTCAGAACAAAGTCCTCTTTTATGGGTTGAATTGAAGAATATGTTTCTGAAATACCACCAGAAAAAAGAGAAGTTCTTACTTCAGTCAATGTTTCAAGAATTGAGACAACTCAGAGAAGGAAGGCTATCAGAAGAGGCCCATGGGAGAAATTTGGCACTATCTCCATCTTTGCCAGCTAGACTCCAGTTTCCTTGGCCCTCTCAGGTTTAAGTGAGATGCTCATTTACTCAGGTAAGCAAGACATATGTCTTGTCTGTGATCCTCTAGCAGGTATGTATACCTGCTAGTTATTATCATGGTAATAAATATTACCATAATAATGGAAGGCTACCATGGAAACAAGATCTTAATGAATTGTTGATTTCAAGGGGGTCTAGAGAATGTCCAGTGAGGCACCAAAAAGGCAGGAATCTGTCTCTGGGGCTGCCTTCTGGAGCACAGCATTTCAGACCGTGTCCTATACAAAGTGACAGCTACTTGCCACCCAAGTAAAAAGCCTGCAGTTCTACAGTTCCTCCTTCTCAGCACTTCTCCTTGTCAAGAAAACTTTCTGTTGTGAGTTAGTTTCTAGAGAATAAGAAAAGGAGCCATTTTGTGATTATAGTAAAAGACTTCTAGTGTGACCTCTGGCTGATTGTCTGACCTGTCATCAGTGCTTTTCTAGGCAGCAGGTCAGAGTGCATGATGACATAGGGCTTGGAAACTTATTTTCATGTCATTGCTCTTTTTCTTAAAACCAAGATGAGTTCAGTTTTGGTAAATCATTTTGCTTAGAGCCTTCAAGTCTGCAAAGCACTTATGCAAATGTTTAATTTTAAATGTGAATAGTACTATTAACTGATGGGACTACTCACATACCTAAAGCTAAGGACATGCTTAAGTGCTTCACTAATAACAGTGAAGGAGGGGGAAAGAACACCCATGACCTCCATTTATGTTATTGCTTCATTAATTTTTTTATTTACAGTCTCTTTTATGGCATTCATCATCACAATATTGCAGCATGTCAAGAATATTAATGTTGCCATTCATTTGCCTTTGCTTGACAACTGTTTTGCTTCACAAAAAGAGGAAAAGAAGACACTGTGGAACACTGGATGGCTTATGTAGGCAATCATGACAATTTCTTAATGTAATTAGAAAAAAAGCAATCAAAATTCTACAAAAATCCATCAGACCCTTAAAATGTTGGCAACTTCAAATTTAGTGTGCTCGAAGTTTTTCCACAATCCTAATTTACCTTAAAAAAAAAGACAAAACAAAAAGAACCCAAAAAAACCCCAAACACTCCCATATGATGGAAATTCTTTCTGGAAGAATCTCTAGTTTATCAAAGTGAAGCAAATGAAGCTGTCATGTTTTTGAAATATTTGCTTAGACTCTACTAATTACTCTGTAATTTCTTCCTTTGCTATTTCACAGATGGTATGTTATAAGTCCCACCCTTGGACCTCTTCTAGTGTTAAGTCCAGGACCCATGCATCTAATTCAAGAAAGTCATATTGCTTAAAATGTTAGCAAGATAAGATAACACTTTTTTATACAAAATTATATCCATGCCATTAGAGAATACATTTTGAAATCTGGTCTTTTGTGCTCCCTGTTTTTCTTCCACTTGCTTCTTTAGCTAATATTAGAAATACAAATTTTAATGGCTGACAGTGCTGCCAGTTGATGAATGTGAGAACTAGAGGGTTGAATAAAAAATAATGCCTAGACTCTCAGGTGAAACTGCTGATTCTCTTGGGCGCTTTCCCTGAGTCTATCCCCAATTCATTACTGACAGAAAAGATTACTTAAATCTGCTTTTTAAAAATGTTATGGACTATAATAAACAAAAATGAAGTATGACGTAATTAATCACTTAGGCAGGATGATTAGAATTTTCATCAAGCTAATTGAAAACTAAGTTTTGCAATTATCAATTTAATATTGTATGGCAGAAATGTTTGCAAAAAACTTGGATTTATGGTCTATGTTCCCTCCTAAGGATGAGGCTTAAGCGCTTGTCATTTTCTGCTGAAGGCAGTCAGCTGGATAGCTTCACGGAATGGATCCTATATTTAGGTTTGTTGACCACCTGGTGTTGACAGACCTGCGTTTCATCTGTGCTCTGATATACAGACAGGTCAGTTGTTGTACCTTGCTGGAGCTTCAGGAGTGTGGAGGAGCAGTTGGTAGCTAGCTCTGGTAATTGTCACCCCCTCAGACGCTGGCAATGCCCTCTGAGCTGGAGCTGACTGACAGGCAGCCAGGCTGGACAGCGCAGGCGGAGCTGGTGTGATACACTGTCCTGGTTCCAGCCTGGACAGGGTGAATTTCTGCCGCAATTAATTTCTGCCCTCTCCTCTGGGAGAGGGCGTGGCTAGGACCCGACGGTAACTCTTTACCACCTCACCCCATTGCCCAGGATGGGAGGAAGGGACACTCTTCCAGGGAAAAGGAGTTCCTTCTGATTGAGTAAGCGCGGCAGAGGGAGTGACGGGATAATGCCAGTTCCAAGCCAGAGGCAGGGCTCAGGGTGGCGTGGCTGCAGTCAGGTCAGGTCAGGCTCTGTGATGAGAATTTTGCATGTGAATCACTTGCCTCTGTCTTGTAGACCTGTTATGAATATTGTTGCTGTTACTCCTCATTTTCTTATCTCATTACTGTTTCCAATAGATTGTTCTTATCTCAACCTGTGATCTTCAGCTTTTGTGCCTCCAATTCTCCTCTCCAGCCCTCTGCAAGGGGCGAGGGAGCAAGCAAGTGGCTTCTGGTTTGGAGAGTCTCAGTGGGAGCACTAAATTTGGGTGTCCCATTCCTAAACCATGACATGCGCATGCATGCATCTGTAAGCATATGAAGCTCAAGTTTCCCAGCTCTTTCACTGAGCTAAATTTGAGTTTGAGATTCCACTACTGCAAAGTATCTCAAAGTTGCAATATTAAACTTCAATGAGCATTTGTGTATTAAGTGCTAAGGGTTTGGAAATGTCACTGTTAAATAGTCACAAACTGGTAATGTTATAGAAGCCTTAGTTATTTTTCTGACTAGTGATTATAATAAATCATAAGAGATTATTTTTTTAACTAATATATCTCAGTTCCACTAGAAGGAAAAAATTCAAGGTTTGTTCAATTATATTGTATAATCTACTATATATAATTTAATACCATTTTATGTATTTTAACAATGCTGACTTCAAAGAGCTCTTGCTGTATAAAATGTTAAAATATCTATACTTTCTCAAATGGTTGCTAAGCAAAAACTGTGGGTTTTTCTAATGTAGTCTACTTCTGAAGTTGTGCAGCATCAGATTTCCAGGGAGATTCTGTTGTGAAGAATCCAACAAATAGAACATTTTTCATGTTACCCTATTAGAAAGTGTTATGGATTAATGCAAAAGGTTAGTCTTATCACAATTTGCACAGTACAGCATGCTACAGCACATTAAGAGTTATTATACATCAAGGGCTGATATTCTAATACATTTTTTTCCTTAATAGAAAGACAAGAAGCTAGAAGCTTTACATAATCAAGGTTAAAGGTTTCTGCAAAAGCTTAAAATTATTTTTCCTTTTTAAACATTTAAACCTGCAATTAGAGGTGTATCCAAGACATACAAGTATGATCTTGAAAATCAAAGAGAAACTGGACATGTTCTTAGATCAGAGATTTTTATAAAAGAGTTCAATTTATCTCAGAATGTTTTTGTATGAAGAAAGGTTAGAAAAAACCTTAGCGTTTGTACCAGCTCATTTTCTAGTAGGCTCTGAGGCTGTTTGAGTCTAATGTCTTGATGCAGATCTATTTCCAGTTTCAGTCTCATCCAGATAATAGAAATATAACTGTCTTTCAGTAGGTCAATTAATGATTGAGTAGGTATGAAAGAATATGTACACCATTTATTTTCCAAGCAATTCTAAGTGTAAATACATTATACAAGTTCAAATTCTTTGGCACAAGGTCTTCCATTCCCAACACCTTCTGGTAATACTATGATTACCACTCACAAAGTTGTTCAGGGATATCAGAGTTCTGTCATGGAACTCTGGGACCCTACAGAAGTTACCTTATAATTTAAATTTTTACAATTGTTAGGATTTACTAGACTGAATTTATTTCCTCATTCAGCCTGAACCATCCTCAGATTTTAGTGTATGACATGGTGACAAAAAGGGGATCAGGAGTAATCAGCATGGATTCACCAAAGATAAAGTGCCTTCTAGGGTATAAAAACCACCTGGATGCATGAGGAGAGAGCTCTAAATATTTTCTCTCTCCACTTCAGCAAGGTTTTTGACACTCTCTCTCTCAATATCTCATAGGCAATCTCAGGAGAGTGTGGACTGGACGAGTGGACAGTGACATGGGGAGAGAAGTGGCTGATTGGCAGATCCCAGAGTGTCATAATCAGGGTCTAGTTGGAGGTCTGTCGCTAGTGGTGTCCCACAAGGTTCAATACTAGGCCAAATATTGTTTAACTTATTTATCAATGACTTGGATGAAGGGGCAGATATGTCCTCAGCAAGTTCAGTGACTACACAAAGCTGTGAGGAGTGACCAATACCCCAGAGTGCTGTGCAGCCCTTCAGAAGGACTTTGACAGGCTGGAGAGATGGGCAGAGAAGAACTGACTGAAATTCAGCAAAAGCAAATGCAGGGTCCTGTACGTGGGGAAGAACAATGCCCTGTACAAGTACAGAGTGGGCGCTGACCTGTAGAGCAGCTCTGTGGAGAAGGACCTGGGGGTCCCGGTGGATAACAAGCTGTCCATGAGCCAGCAGTGTGGCCTTCAGGCCAGGAAGGCCAATGATATCCTGGAGAGCATTAGGAAGAGCATTGCCAGCAAAGAGCTGATCCTGTCCCTCTGCTCAGCCCTGGTGAGGCACATCAGGGGTGCAGTGTCCAGTTCTGGGCTCCTCAGGAGGATGCATGGAGTTCCTTGAGCAAGTCTGGCAAGAGGGCAACAGTTTGACCTCAAGGAGAGACGACTGAGAGAGGACCTCATCAATATCTATAAATACATGAGGTGAGTGTGTCAGGAACATGGAGTCAAGCTCTTCTTGGTGGTGCCAAGAATAGGAAAAGAGTCAATGAGAACACACTGAAGCATAGAAAGTTCCACTTGTACATAAGAAAGGACTTTACTGTGTGGGTGACAGCACTGAAACAAATTGCCCAAAGTGGTTGTGGAGTCTCCCTCACTGGAGATATTCAAGACCCATCTTGAGAAAATCCTGTGCCATGTGCTCTGGAATGACCCTGTTTGGGCAGGGAGGCTGGACCAGATGGTCCACTGTGGTCTGTCCCAACCTTACCCATTCTGTGATACTGTAATTCTGGGATTTAAGAAAACAGGAGATAGAAATATATATACATATATTTTTTCTATCTATCTATCTATCTATCTATCTGGGGTTTTTTTATCACTGTTAGGCTTTTTAAACAGTCCCGTGTGGTGTTCAGCTGCACCGAATCCTATGATAACCAATATTATTTATAAACTCTCAAAATTGTTTTCAGAAATGGTATAGAATGTGTAAAGAAAAAGATACACATTTTATTGCAAGTATAGATTCAGATTAATGCCGCATAGTTTTACTAAAAGTAAAGTTCCTACAATAACAGAAACTTTATTAACTCAGAAATCGCAGCTCCATAAGTCGTTATAATGCATGCTTTATCTATTTCAGGAGGAAGCTACTTTAAAAAAAATGCCAATATTGTGACTTTCTGGAATATTTTGCACATTACTACTAGTTCCTGATGAAAATTTTAGCATTGTATATATTATCTAGTGCATACTAGGAGTTCAGAATGAATAGACAATATGATTCCTTATTTGTATACTTTGCAAAGGCAGAGTAACTATAATATTATATCACAGTTGTTCCAAACTACTACAGGCTATCCATTCTCAGATGAGACTCATTCAATATTTGAGCTCCTACGCTGAAATAGATCTTGACTTATTTTTCTTTCATTGTTTTTTCCCTTGTATAGACTCAAGATACCTAACATTTATCATATACAACACTGAAAAACTGCTGCATTTCCTAAAATGAGAAATAAATGTTATTGAAATAAAAATTTTGTTCTGTTTTTCACTCCCAAACCCACTTTTTCCATGGTATACATAATCTACATTTCTGTTTGATGTAATTACTACATTGTATGGAGGAATGAAATTGCACCAAATAAAGAATTTATAGGACAAAATAATTATTAGGCAAATATATAGTACTTTACAGTTAGAAATTACGTGAATTGAAACTTCATACTGAAAATTCTATATCATTTCTTTATGTTTTATGAAGCTGTGAAGAACTGAAAGCAATAAATTCATTGTTGCAAGAACATAAGGTTATGCAATGCTGAGCATAAACAGTGATAGTTTAAGAACAGTCCTAAGCAAAGCAAGATTTGTAGGAATGTTTTATCAACTAACTAAAAAGGTGGAAAAATAAAGTAAATGCAATAGCAGTAGTGATATTGAATTAACACACTTTCTTTCAAGGCTGTAAAACTTTCTTAACACTTTCTTGATGATCTAGTATGATCTTCTCTTTAATGGCATATCTAACTTATTCTCAAACAAAATGTCTTGCACATATGAAAGATAATAAGCCTTGGAGGATAAATATAATTGTCAATCAAATGTCTAATCTTAAATAAAAATGTAAAGTATATTTGGCAAAATTGTTTCTCCACAACATTGTGCCATTGACATAAATAATGACTTTCATTTTTACTTCAACAGAGGTATATGGACCCTATCTTCCATCCTGTGATTTCGCTCATTTTGCTCATCCATGCCAAGTTGCCAGAGTTTGTACTTTTCCAGTATCTGTTATTGGGAGCTACTGGAGTATCTACATTCTTTTTGTCCACCGTCATTGATTTCAAAGACTGACTACCAACATAATGTTTTAAAACAATGGAGACAATGGAGCATATTTTGAAGGCTGTTGTTTTCTTAGTGTCCATGCTGATCTACAGTAAAAGTGGAAAACCTGTTATGAATTGTAAACTCATGTTTGTAAACTCTGAGTATACCCTTCATACTGGCAATAAAAAGAAGGAATACTCATCAAAGGCTATTTACCTTTTGTGTAATTTTAGCACTCTCCTTTACTAAAAAAAATATGAATCAGTTTTAAGGATTCTATTGTTTCTGATGTATACTTTGAAAGATGTCTAATGACAATTTAAATGACATTGAAATAAAAAGGCTGATAAAGTCTTTTTATTTCCATCCTTTATTTCAGTGGTATGCTGTTAATCTTCTGTTCTTCCTTTATTTTTCCTCTTTTCTTTCTAACAGTGACTTTTTTTTCTTAATTTCAACAACAAAGAAGACATGCAACTTTGCATGTTCAATAACATTGTATATTAATATGCGCTTTAAATTTAAGACTATAAATTTGTATCCAGTGACTACTATCACAGGATGCTTAAGAAGAGAAAAAGCATGTTTTTCTTTTTGAGCACTTACCTTTCTGTAGGGAAACTTGTTGGTAATTAATGTGTAAGACCACATCTTCTCATCAGAAGAAGTTGCTTTAACCAGAACATGGTACGTTTTCCAGGCATATTGGTAAAGATAGTCTAAATTTATAACTACAGGGTCTGTGAGTGGTCACAAAGTTTACATTTTCAGTAGTTAGTCAGCAAGACAATCTGTCAAGCACAAGTTATATACTTTTCATAGGAAAACATAGTACTACTATGACACGACAGAAAGGTTACCCTTGAGATATCATGCAGACATCTTAATTTATGGTAGCACATCAATTAAAGAAGCAATGGGAAGTGACACATGCTTAAGACTTGAATTCTAAAAGTGTGATGGCATATTGCCTGCTATGGTGACCAAAGTTTTTAACTCCAAAGCATGCTGCAGTCCTTGAACTGCATTAAGTCTAACAGTGTGGGAACACCATTTGCTGTAGGCAAAGGTTGCCTGAATTCAGAAGAGACAAGATGCTGTAATCTGTGGCTCAGAATTTTGATATCTTTAGATGGAAAAATAGATGGGAGTGGGGACAGGAGCTTTTAACTTAGGAAATTGGAACATAAACCAAGGTATGCTGTAGTAGGGCTTGGCAGCTCCAAAATAGGATCCTTCTATTCTCCCCCTTAACAAAAAAAGAAGTTAATTAGAAGAATAAGTTAGCAAGATTATAGTAGATTCTCTGAGACTGGAAATTTTGGTATGGTCTACCTTAAAATAAGAATCAACTTTTTGGTGTTGGTGCTGAGGCAAACATGAGCATCACAATCACATGCATGTAATTTATAATTTCTTCTCAAGGGGCTCTTTCCAAGAACATAAAGTGATACAGTGACATGAAAGAATACTACAAGCAGGACTGAGGATTGCACTGGGTGTGACCTATGGGTAAATACAGAAAAAGTGTCAAAATTTCACAGCAATACCAGCATCTGAAATATAGTCATATAGCTATAAATGACTCTATTTTTTTAACTGAAAAAACCCCACATTTAAACAATCAAACAAAACACATCGTACTTTAATATTCAATAGCATAAAACCCCTACTAAATTACTGAGACATGACCTTTAATTTGTTAAGGATAAAGTTTTGCCTGGCATTACTTCACAAGGCAAGTTTTCTTCTAGTATGAAGAACTATAGATTATGAGAATCTACTTTTGAATAGTTCTAGCCAGAATTTTTCTTCTTAAAATAGTGGATGCAGCTAAAGAATAATTTTTTAAAAAATCAATCAAATCAAGTTTCAGCAGAGCTGCACATACATAATTTTTTCACTGAAATCTGGATAAAGGGTAAAAGCCATTTGTTCAAAATAGGTTGTCTGTCATTGTCTTTTTGCAATATTAATAATAGCTTAAATTAAATTAATTAAACAAAGAAAATTAAACAGGTTGGGTTTTTTGCATGGTTTTGTTTGTTTTCTTGTTTTTGTCTGGGTATAAGTCTCAGACTTAATGGAATATTATGTGAAAAAATAGGTCTAAGCTAGTTCAGAACTGAAAATTTATCAGACATCAATGATCTAGCAATAATTTGATTTCTGCTTCTAAAGCAGAATACAAACTAAAAATAAACCTACTGATATTGCCCGTTCTCTCTTAGTTCTGATACCCTAGAGGAAAATAGAAAGATTGTAGACATAATGTGAAATGTCCCTGTGAACATTTTTAACTGTGTAGTACTAACCAATAAACAATATTTAATTGTTGCTGAAGAACAGACATTTGCCAACTGCTGGTTTTGAACTAATTGCTATGATACAAATTGTTAGACTGAATTCAAAGATTCAGGTGTAGAACAATCTGTGTTTAGATATAGTGGTGGTAAAGGAAAAACACTGTAAGAAAAGCTATCTTATCATTCAGCAAAATTCTAGTTTTTGCTGCCTTGGCCTAGGCAAATGTGGTCATTATCACTAATTTTCAAGTACTTTCTAACTCCATGGGGACTTTTGGGTTTTTCAGTGCTTTAATAGTTACTAGAAAGATTGTGAAGTGACAAATCAGGACTGACATGATATTTTTACCACCAAGAAGCAAAAAAAGAAGAGCAGATTGAAAGAAAAGCTGCCTGAGATTAAAGGCCCCAGGCAGGAGGAAGATGAAATAGAGGAGCCTTCAGTAAATCCACCCTAAAACTACAAGGAGTTTAGCATGACACTGGCACACTGCTGCCCCAGAGGGAGTAGTGGGCTTTGAAAGCAGCACTAGAAGAGCCAGTCTGACAGTCTAAATTCAGCTGAAGTTAGGGCCTGAGCCGCTGGTTCGTAGCTGTGGGAAGATGCTCTAAGCTCACATTTCTGTTCAAGGCCCAAGGTTTTCACTGCACACAGATACTCTCCTCTTACTGATTCTAGCTTGAAAATGAAATAAGGCTCCAAGAGACAGACAGACTGGATTAATTAAGTCAAATAGATTTTTCTTCTTGAAGCAGGTATTTGGGTTGAGCCATGAAAGAACAACTCATAGAAGGAGTTAAAATATATCTTAGAACTAAAGACACAGAGATTCTGTTCTGAAGCAGCAACAAAAGTAGACAATCTTTCAGGCCATCAATCAACAGTTTACAGTTTGTATTCCAAGGTGGTTGAAAGCATAATAAATACTGAACAAAGAAAATTAATCTGTTTCTGTTACTTTCTGTCTCATCACTTTGATGATGTTGAATAACTTTTCCTGTCCAGAGTCAGACACAAAACTGTCATGTATTACACCTGCTGCTTCCTTAAAATTGTTTTCTCCCTTGCTTGTGTCTAATCCCACAAGCAATGTGAATGTCAGTTTAAATTTGAGAATGTAAGAGTTTTGACTCGAAAAGATACAACAGGGAGGTGACTTAATTTTATCTCCCTGTAAATTAGAAGAAAATATGTTGTTTTTTTTTAATTGGAAGACAGGATGTCTCTTCAGCAGGGAGTGAAGACCAGCTCCAACGCTTCAATTTTCAAAGTTGTGTTTTTCATCAGGGAGGTTATAAGTTCTGTAATTGTACTTTCTTAGCAATGTGACATACAGAGTGAACTTTATGATATGGGAGAGGTCAAGCTGTGATATTCATCTGCATTAAATCTTCTAAATTCAGCTGCACTGGTGACTAATGTCCACTGTGAATGCAGAACTGCTTGCCCTGAAATTGCTGGAAACTGCGCTTTAAGAAATTCAGTCTCTGAAAATAAGACTCGCAATTTATTATGTCCTCTGTGAATCCTAGATATTCTCAGAAAGAAAAATTAAGGTAGGAAGGTGAATGTGTTACAAACCTGTGGCAAACATGAGAAAATCCAGAAAAATACCATGTATTCCCAACAGCACCAATAGCCAGAAGGTGCTGTGTAGACTATATAGGACATTGCAGATCAAGGGCTTTGTTTGGTAGAGGACAAAATGCCTAAACTTCAGTGTATACATTTATCAGTGATTTGCAGCAGAAGCAGCCAGTGTATCATATTTTCTCAAAGCAATGGCAGCTTTTCCATCCTCAAGTATACAAAACTTAATAAAGCCCACAAACATCTACTGTCATTGCAATTAAGAGTTCTAAGGATGGAAACAGTAACCTAAAAGAAAATTGCTAAATAATAATGAATTTAGAGGAAAGCTCAGACTTCCAGATAAAGAATTCTTACCTTAGAGAAGGTAAGTTTTAATTGCAGCACAGAAGTCTTTAGCAGCATTGGACAAGTGCACCAAACTATTTTAGCTAATGAAAGGGAAGGAATAGGAAGTTATACTCTTGTGCATAAGAGAGGAAAAAGACATTACAGTAGTGTGGAAAAAAAACACTTTATATCTATCTGTGTAATACTTCAGATTTTTGCCTAGAGCCATGCCAATATCTCTGGAGAAAAGCTGAAATGGAATGTCACTGCTGTAATACTCTTTGAAATATTTTGGCATTTATTTGTTTTTCTTCTGTTCGTATGTTCACTAAGAGTTAGGTAACTAAAATGTTGCCTTCTCTTCCTCCCTTTTTTAAAGTTTTTTTTTTTTCTGGAAACCTGTTTTTTTTGTAGCATCCTCTTACGAAAAAAATACAATTAGTCTCCAGATTAATAATTAATATTTACGCATATTTATGAGGTGTTAAGTGAATAGATTTTGCATTTTGGTGAATTTCCCTGTTTTAGATTAGCCTTATTTCTTTGCTTGTGGATTAGCACTCTTTCTTTACTTTTAGATTTGATGTAAAATTAGAAAAAAAAAAGAAAAAAGAGTTAGACAATCCAAACTTCCAACAATCATTGGGCTTGACAGAGAAAAATATTTAAGCCTTCAGCCTGAACTCTATTTTTAAGTGCTCTGCTGATATGGAGTCATAATTGATTAAATATTTTTTATTTTTTCTTTTTTTAAAGACAAGTGTGTAGATTTTAACCAAATTACTTTGGCCACAAATAAAAATCACTCAGCTTCATGATCATAAATAATGCATTTTTATACAGAGTGGAAACTCAGTAGCATTTATAATCTGCCCACAGTCTTCCTAATAAATTAGGTCAAATTAATAGTTGATGTTATGCATACTGACATGAGTGAAATTACATTAAAGATTCATTTGGCCCACTGCTTAAAATTCAGTTTTGAACCTCTAGGGTTAGACAATTTGCATTATGAAGAACTGATTCTGTATTAAGGTTACTTATGTACGTTCTGAAGTCTGATTCAAAGCTCAGATATATAAATAAATGTGCTGATCAATTTTGAAGAGGAGAAATTATAATAATATTGATAATAATCGCTGTGAAACAATGTCTCATTTTCAAAGTGGCTGTCACTGCTTTTTTGGATCTTCTGTAAAGGCACAAGTTGTTGCACACCCAGTTTGGGATAGAGACCCTAAACAGAACTCTAAGGTGTTTGTGTGTGAGGGGAGAGTGGTGTTATGACCCACCCCTGAAGGTAGGATAACAGGTTCTTTTTAAAAATAGAACCCTTTGACTGGATTAGAGTGAAATGACCCTAAATGGATGGTGTTTATAAATATATATATATGGTGGGTTTATTTCAGACCAATTTGGTTGCAATGGAAAGCAGATACATACCTGGTTTGGTTATTATCTATAGAAATACAGCAGTATAAAAATGTAAACATAGCACTTAAGAAAATGTATAAAGAAAGAAAGTGTAAGGAGGGATAAGAGTAGAAGATATCACCACTCATGAATCCAGCCAGAAGACCTGATTGCTGCATTCTCAGTGTCTGTTTGTCAAAGTGATAATTGCTGTCTTGGTACATGGTGGTTGTGGGAAGCCCACAAAACACAAAGTCCAGTGGGTTAATGTAGGTTCAGGGTCAGGTGGGAATGCCCAGGTGGCAGAGTTGTACACTGCTGCAGCACTGTGAACCGTGCACAGTGGTCTGGTGGAAGGCCCCAGAAATGAGTCTGGGGATACCTGGATGGTTTATGACACCTTCTAAGATATGACGGCTCCCTCTCACACCAGCACAGCTGAGCCAGGTAAGCCTCATCAGAATGGATGAACACCTTCAGGACTACATGTGAATGTCCCAGTAATTCCCCTGGGAGTACGGGGGCAGTTTTACACCTGAGCCACTTGTGTAAGGGAGTTGTGTAAGGAAGGATACTGGTATGATAAAAAAGCATTATCCCACCTAGCAGGATCTGCTTCTTATCAGCTTCATCTCTTATCGGACTCAAACCCCAGCTTGCTGCAAAACAAAAGTTGGTTTGGCATGGCCATCTGCCATGTTCACCCCTCTGCACCTGGGCTGTTCTGATGCAGATCAGAAGTTTCACACCCTCCTCTCCTTCAGCTGGGGGGGTGTAAACCTCAGCAAAGTACTCTAATGCTTTTGCCAATGGTCAATTGTTTGAATCATTAACTCTTAATATTACAGTCTCTCACAGGGGGTGAGTATAACTCACCTTGATGTTAGCACGATCTGTGAAAGCCTCTTTGTATCTAAGCCATGTTGTTATGGTCTAGCGAGGTGAATTATTAGAACTAAACTTCTACAGTAGCTGAACTGGGGACTGACTAACTTGGGAGCAGGCTTACAGAAAAGTGCCTGGGTGTCCTAATGAATAGCAAATTGAACATAAGTGAACAGTGCACCCTCTCAGAAATGAAGTCTAAACAGTGTGTTAGAAATATCCCTGGTATATGAAGGGAGTCATTACTCTCCTCTGAAAAAAAGAGAAAATATGCAGAATAATGTGCCAAATTTTGCCCTTCCCAATACAGCAAAGACATCTATGAACTGCAGTGGGCACAGAGGATGGCCATCAAGGGCTGGAGCACCTGCCTCATGAGGAATGGCTGAGAAGCTGGGAGAGACTTGCTTGTTTAGCCTGAAAGTTATTTGGCTGACTAGATATGGAGCACATGAATCAGAACACCACAGGCAGGCAGGTCAAGACATCTGTGTTGCTAATATGAAAAAGGATTTATAGAAACCTGTGTCTGTCTGGAGCAGCAGGTAGAGGCCAGACAGGATCAGATGAATAGAACAGATCTCGAAGATTGTGTTTGAGGAACTGTTTGCTAAAACAGTGACTAATAAGTGGTAATAGGACCCCTAGTGACTAACTGTTGGTACTAAGTGCACATAAAAGTAGCAAGGATGAGATAGGGTCATTTGGTACATTAGCTGAAACAGTGACAAACCTAAATGGTACTTATTGCATTTTAATATGTGATGCTCAGTGATGCTCCCAAAATGCGTAACTGCAGAAATCTAGTAAAAACTATAACAGGAATCTAAAAGCACTGGGAACATATGCAAGTTACTGATGGTTCCATGTGTTGTTAATAGTAACTTATTATCAATAAAATGAAAGAACAGGAAAAGAACAAGAATCAAGGGTAGGCTTAGGCCACAGAACTTTCATTTCACAAAGCTATAAGCACCTGACAAAGAAATGTAACAGGAAGGTTTCCCAGCTATAACTAATATTGTTAACAAAAAAATTAATTGTCCTTGTACTACCTTACCCCCTGATTCGTTGTGAAGCCAGGTTTCAAATACAATTTTCATCATACACCTCAGATTTCCTACAGTGACCTTTTCTTCAATGTGCCATAAGTTTCTTTGAGGAACATTGGGCATATGCAGAGAATTACTGAGGAGATGATGGCTGACAAATGTGAAACAAATAACAATTCATAAATTGCATTACCTATGAACTACATTTTTCCCAGTCTTTCACAGATAGATTTCCTTTACAGAAAATATTTTTTTTTCTACTGTAGTCATAAAACTATCCATCTCAAGTAGAATTGCATCAGTGAAATAACTTCAGGTACTACTAATGTTTTGTCTTAATAAACCACAAGATCCAAAAAGTAGTTTATTATGGAAGTCAAACCTGGTTAATTCTTTATGACTTCTAAGGTGGTACGATTTCTAGTAAAGTATATATAAGATGGTCTTTCCTTGTTCGTTTCCACCTAAACCTTTCTTGCCACAAAAGTCTATTGGTCTTTGTCCAAATGAGGATGCAGTGCAACTAATGTTCATGCATTGCTACTCAGAGAGTAGCCATATTAACACTTTCAGATCACCACTGGAAGATTATACTTGATTAGGACTCAGTGGGTTCTGGAACAAGCACTTTGAACATGAACCTAAAGTTACAAAATTAAAATATGGCAGTAAAGGAAAGGACAAAATGGGACGGGATGTTGGTGTCACTTGGGTGAGAGCCAAACTGATTTTTTCAGAAAATCTCAATACTTCAACCTGTTAATTGGACCTCTAGCTTATTTAAATACTTTTGTCTACGTAATTAGACATGGTTTGAATTACAGTTTAAGATTCAATCTAAACAGATTAAAGGGTTTTCTTAAGCAAGTTTATATGAAATTGTGTGGGTAGAAGAGTAGTAGTGACTTCTGAGTGCAGCTTTTAACCCAATACTGTATATTGTATGCCAAATATTTTAGCAATAGCCTGTGAGATTGAATTTTAGTAGAATCTGTCGTGGAATGAACCAAGGAAAGCTTTCATGGAAAAGCTAATGGCACAGCAATTGTGCATATCTGAAATTTTGTATGTGTTTACTGTATCTTAGATCAAAAGTATCCTTAATATCAGCATGAGTTATGCAAAAATTAATCTGTGTCTGACTATCTATGGGAAACCATATACCACAGGACACAGAAATAAAATAAAAAGGTCATTGAACTGTGCCCAAGCTCTGCAGGGCATCTTCCAGGTCGGCACTTAGTAGAAAAAGAGTAAAAGAAATCCTGTCTTGTGTGTTCAAAATCAAAATCATTATGTTGAAGGCAGTTAAGAAGTCCTTTTCCATCCCTTGATAGCCGCTAATCATTGCTACAATTTTTCCATTGCTGTTACTGAAAACAATTGCTCATGTATATGTGGTGTGGTCAGTTTTCTGAACTCCAGTTTTCCAGGTTTTTTAACACATGAACTTGAGCGTGTACACAACTATTACCCCATATACACTCTGAAAAAAAGTTCTATGTTTAAGACCTAAAACGTATTTCTAACACAATTTGCCATAAAAAGAATCAGAATTCATCAACTATATTTTTGCTACTCTTAAGCCAAAGGCTTTCCAGAGGCATGAGGCAAACAGGCAATTTTGTAAGCTGGAAATCACATTGCTTCTGGAGGGGCACCATGTTTAGTTCTCTGGGCCACAGACCATCCTATGCCTTTAAGTGATTTACAAGGTCCAGCAGGAGCTCAATATGAATGTGTGAGAACTTAATCTGTTCAGTGATACCTGAGTTTATCTTCCCAATTTTGCTAAAGGACGACCTTATTCGAAGAAATTAACCATAGATATAAATGTCTGTGAGGGAGAGGCTTTAGGGAGATATGTAATGGAAGAACATTAAAACTGAAGGAAACAGGAAGGTTAATATCAACAAAAAAGTCAGATACATAAGTAAAATGTTAATTTTCTTTTTGAATTCATTTACTATTTATGCCTCTGTTTGTATGTATCAAAGCTCTCTCATTGCTGAATAAACTTTCCTGCAATTAATTTTTTTTTCCTAAAGTAGCACCTGTAATATTTACAGCACAAACATTTCTGTAAACTCCGGTAATGATATTCTGAAACAGGAGAGATGAAGGATAAAACATAATTGCTTTTTCAGCTCCAGAGATTCTTGGATAAATTTTAACATCTGGCACCATACTATATCCTGGAAGACCTACAAGTTTTCATGGGGGAAGAACTTTTATGATTCTGTAAGCCCAGGTTTCACTTTTGACATCTGGCTTATTTTTGATGACTTTAATTTTTGTTAAAATGAGGCAATTTTTGGCTTGTTTTCTGTTCCTGTGCTACCCTAAAGGTAGATATGCTTCTCTTGCTTCCTATAAATAGAAAATACACAACTTGCCTTGCTGGAAAGATTAATGATTAGGAACTAATTTTTCATAATGCCTAATAATCTGTCCTCTGAATCTGCCCTCTTGAGAGTGGTCTATTGCTTTCACGTAAGCTGTCTCTTTTCTTAGGTGCTTATCCTTCTAGTAACTATTATAGATATGTTGTCTAGTTAAGCTTACCTTGAAATATAATTCTTATTGGTGCCTTGAAAGTTGTGCTATTCATCTTTTTATCTTTTTATCTTTTTAAGATTCAATCATCTGTGTCCAAGAAGTCATCAGCTATTACATCTTTCCTTCATATTAAAGGATATCATACATGTTAATATATGAAAAGTGTTATCTCTCTACAGTTCAGAGATTAATTTATTTCTGTTTGGTTATATTGTAATTTGCCTATAATCACACCGTTCTCAGTCATGCTCTGGTAATATATTATATTGGTATAAACCTCCAACTATACTAAATTCAATCAGTTACAAAAGTTAACCTGCACCTGACTGGTGCAGAACCAAATGGTCCTTCATTAGGAGTCAGGTTTATTTTGCAGCAGAACAAAATAACCATTTTAGTTCTAATATTTGGCATCTCTGCCCACGGCAGGAGGGTTGGAGCTAAATAATGTTTTAAGTCCCTTCCAGCCATTCTATGATTTTATGATTTCTGAATAGGAAAAATCTACTATTTGTAGTCACATATCTTTTGGCTTATATCACTTTCTAAAATAAATTTCTTTTTTTTCCCCTCTCTGCTCTCACACTCCTCTTCCCTGACCCTTGTGCCAGTACAAAGACTCCTTGATAACTTCTATGAGTTAATGC
Organism: Vireo altiloquus; assembly: GCA_013396875.1. Classification (NCBI taxonomy): domain Eukaryota; kingdom Metazoa; phylum Chordata; class Aves; order Passeriformes; family Vireonidae; genus Vireo; species Vireo altiloquus. The sequence continues at coordinate 152,138 of VZRF01007811.1, forward strand.
TTTGGAAAATGTAACACTAATGAACATATCTGAAGATCACAGATATTGTCTGCTGAACAAAATTATTTTGCTATGAAACTAACTTTTTAAAAAAAGTAATGAAAAAGAATGTAAAATATGTCTGGTTCCTGTCTTTCATAAGCATCCTCCTCCCCCAAGTTCAAATGCTGTTATTCCTGGATGAAAAGAGGATGTGGAGGCTGGTGTCATTTAAATATTTTATTCATTACACTTACTACGTGATTTGTGGGTAGAAGTGGGTAGGGACTGTAAGTCCTTTGGATAGTGCTACAAAGCTATGAATCTATTTCTTCAGGATTTGAACCTATTTAACTCCTTGCAATGAGTTATAGGACAAAAAGTCCTGTAGAAAAACCTGTATATGTTGGCATGCTGCACAGTGAATAAAAAATAATTAAATGCAGTACTACTGTCTGAAAAGAGACAGTAGAGAGCTACATTAATATATGCAGTGATATAATTAAACATTTCTTTCTGAATGTGAGTAAGTAATGTCATGGGAGTGATGAGGACATAGATCTCTATGTAGATTTCTAATAGTAACATAGATGATAAAAGATGATATTGAAGGCTACAGAACTACTTCAGATGTGTAGCAGTGAAGTTTTAAGACTCTCTCAGAGTAATTCTGATAACATGAGCATTTAATGGTGTTTGTTATCAACTTTCTACAAAGGAAGCAGTATTAATATCAGATCTCAAAAGTATTCCTTTCAGTTACACAGTAAAAAAATTCAATGTGTTAGTTCACAGGACAGGAGAAACAATTCCTTTCTGATGGGGAAAAAATTTTAAAAATCCTGGACAACTTCAGTCTCATTCACAGCTAACTAAAGGCAGTTGAGAGAACTGATAAGTACTACCCATTTTATCAGGTCATCCATGAAGATTCAGGTCTACATGATGTTATTTGCAGTTCTTAGTGAAAATAGATTACAGTGATAAAATATCGATTTCTGATGGTGTATTTTGAGATAGCATGGGCTTTTGTGTGACATAATGTTATGAGCTGTTTTCTAGCTAAATAGTAGAACTAAAACCTTTATTTTTTTCTGCTTAGGCCCCAAAATTTCTGCCTCAAAAATTAACTAAATAAGCATTCATATCTCTAAACATATAACGTTACAAATTTGATCAGTGAAAAACTGTGACTATAAAATTCAAAATGCTAATTTCTAAGCACTTAAATATTAACTTTTCTATTATGCTTGAAAGAGTAATCCAGTTTTGTTCTCAACTAGGCTTCTTGAAAATAAGCAAACAAAAAAATCTATCCCTTTTCAGTATACTAAATCTTACCAGGCAGTTATATCCTCAAACCAGATATTTCAAATACGAATTTTTCAATCTCTTAAAAAAGTATGAATTTTTTTTTGTTTGTTAACATCTCTCACAGATGCCTATAGTTAAGTTGGGTTGCCTATAGTTAGCAGTTGTGTGTTGTTAAAAAAAATCCACTAAAAAAATCCACTAAAAAAAGTGGACTAGTTAAGTAATACTGCAGTTGTTGAAAATGTACTGCTGGAAGTTCAGTTCCTTTCATTTGTATTTAGCCCTTGAGGTACACAAACATATTTATGATTTTTTTCTTAAAATTGTAATCAATAATTAGAATCATGATTAATCACTAGAATTCAGATATTTTGTATAAAGTCATTATATATTAACTATTCACTTATTTTCCTGATATGCTTCAATTTCAGTATTGAAGAATGTCACATACACATATGTGGGAGACCAGAGGAAGGAATGACTGGCTCAAAACAACTGGATGGGGAGTGTATGTGTGGGGCAGGGTGAGTTCTGCAAAGGTGGGACAGTGCCCTGCTCCACACCCTGCCCCTGGAGCCTCAGTCAGCCTCTGGTCCAGTCCCTAAAAGGCTGCAGCCACACAGCATGCCAAAAACCCCAAGTGGATCCAGCTGACTGCTTTATAAGATCTCAATAACTTCAAGCAGCCTTGCAGATCTTCTTGTGGGAGGTAAAGATTTTTCTTGATTTGACTTCATATTTGGGGTTATTTAGTTATAAGCAATAGATATTGCAAGGAAATAGAGAAACTTTGGAGAATCAGTGTGGTGTCAGTAACACTGAATTCTTACACTTGGGCATTAAAGCCAAATGTACCCCAGAAATGAATCTGCAAAAACCATTCATCTGTTTCCTATGGAGTTTTTGAAACAAGGAAGCGACACAAAATGATTGAAATAGAATGTGTGCAAGCATTAAGACAAAAATATTTCCTGTGACTACATTCAGATTTTGATATCAAAAGATGCTTATCTGAACTTCATCAGAATCTCTTTCAAGAGTTTTCACAGAATCAGGGGATAATATGGATTAGTCCAACCCCCCTCACAATGAGCAGGGACAATTTCCATTAGACCAAATTGCCCAAAACCTCATCCAGCCTGGACTTGAACACTTCCAGAGATAGGGCATCTGCAACATCTCTGGGTAACAGTGCCCCACCAACCTCACAATGAAGAATTTCTTCCTAATATTTAACAGAAACCTACCCCTCTTTTGATGCAGCCCAGATAATATTTTATCAAATACTATCTTAGAGTAATTAAATTAGTTGTTCCCACAGTCCAATATATAGGCTTATCTGAAAATTTACTTCATGATTGTAAATGTTTTTTCTTATTCTGTCTTGGAACTATATTCATAATCCATTTGTAGCTGTTTGATTTTCACCAGCATTATCTTCCAATTTAATTAGTTCTTTTTCACATCTTCCAAAGCCCCAAATATTTAGCTTAACAAAATTAAATGACTTCTTATATAAATAAGTCAAGTCCTTTAACCTCTTTTCATAAGCTTGGTTTTTCATTACTGTAATTATTTTGACATTTCTCAGAACCTGTTTCCATTTAAGTTAATTAATATAGGTAACCAAGATTGTAAATTGCATTCCATATGAGGTCTTTACTTTTTAGAGTGTTATGAATATAGAAGTGTTTTGGTTCCTTTTTTGCAATCTGTGCTTTCTGTTGCTTCTTAGAAGTGTGAGGCTTTTTCAAATGATTTTTAACACTTGTAGGTTAAACCCATCTCATAGGATTTGAGATAGGAAAAGAAGTGTTGTTCCTAAATTGAAGCAAAGAAGACCAAGGTTCACCTAAAGGAAAACACTCTAATGCAACATCAGAATAAATGGTGTGAGGAAGAGAGAGAAATTTAAAGAACAGTTTTGACAAATATCTGTCAGGAAAGCTTTATATTTAATTCCTGCGCCTCTTAGTGTGAGAAGAGACTACAGGACTTTTTAAAGACCCTTTAATTGTTATGGCTCCATAGCAAAGTATATTTCTACACCACTGTAGTAGCAGTTTGCAAACCATGTTTATTACTTACAGCAGCAAACAGAATCCTTAAATTTAATTCTATTTCAAAATACTTTTCTAAATCCTTGAGAATCAAGGTGAAAACATTTAAATTTATTCTGAAATGTACACAGTGAGAAATACCTACAATTATATTTCTCAGATATCATAGACTATAATATCATAGAAAATCCTGTGGTGGAAAGGACAATAATCATTGAATCATTGGATCCTGGCCCAGCATAGGATAGCCCCAAAAATCACACAGTGTACCTGAGAGCATTGTCCAAGCACTTTCTGAACTCTGTCAGGCCAGATGCTGTAACCACTTCCCTGGGGAACATGATCAGTGCCCAACCATTCTTTGAGTGACAAAACTTTTCCTAATATCTCTCCTGAAACAGCCTCCTGTCATTTCCTTGGATCCTGTCATTTGTCACCAGAGACATCAGTGTCTGCCCCTCTCCTTCCTCACAAAGAAGCTGTAGATCACAATGAGATCCCCTCAGTCTCCTCCTGTTCAGGCTGAACAAGCCAAGGGACTTCAGTCACTCCTCATATGCCTTGTCCTTATCCCAGCACCATGAGTGATCCAGTTTAGAAAGGTCTTGAGGCAGCAACATTTGTGCCCTGCTGAGACCTCCTTGGGCTGCCTTTTCCAGCCTGACTGCCCCTGGAGCTTTAGGCTTCCTGGATCTCTGAACCCTAACTCTAACCATAAAGGAAGCTTGGCACTGAGGCTGAGGTCCCCATCACTATGGGTGGCTCATAATATAAAAGTGGCAGAGTGCTATTTTGAGGCCCTGCTGTGATCCCCTTTGCATGCCTTTTCCAAACCCAGTGTCCCTGGATACATAGACTCTGTAATCCTCTGCACCCTAACCTTAATTTTAATGACAGCTTGGGACTGAGACTGAGATCACAATCCCTGTGGGTGGGCTGGATTATAAAGGGTGGAAGGAGCAATGTTGGCAATGTTGGCAATGTTGGCCCTGCTGTGATTCCCTTTGACTTTTTCAGCCACGGTGTCCATGGAGCTTTAGGCTCTCTGGCTCTCTGAACTCTTAACTATAACCATAAAGGAAACTTGGTACTTCAGCTGAGCATCCCATCCTTGTGGGTGGCCCAGATTATAAAACTGTGGAGGCAGCAATGTTGGTGCCCTGACATGAGCCCCTTGGAATACCTCTTCCAGCCCTAGCATCCCCGTAGCTGTAGGCTTTGTAGGCAGACACTTGATGACTCTACTTATCCATCCATCCATCCATCCATCCATCCATCCATCCATCCATCCATCCATCCATCCATCTCTGTTAATGTTATTTCTCCAGCTTTTATAATAAATGTAACCTAATGAGGCAGACAACCCCTTCCCTTGATCTGTAGTCTCTGCCTGTGTTCATGCATCCTGGGAACTGCCAGGACATACATACCATGATAGATGTTCCTACCACCATCCCAGGCCTTCCTTACAGAGCTACTCCATTTCTCCATTCTTTCTGGATTGTCTGAATGGCAGCCCTGCTCTCACACATGTTTCCTGATCACCTCAGTTTGAGGTCAGCTGTGAATTTGATGAGTCTGCTCTCCATTTCTGCCTCTAGTCTGTTGATGAAGACTTAATACAAGACGAGGTGGGATGGACACTTTCTGGTATAACTCTTGTTAGGAGCATCTGGAGAGTACAACACATTATCATCTATATCCAACCCTCAAAATATATTTTTGTTGATCTAATGGTTCACTCATGCACTCTAATATCCTAATTTTTCCATAGTAATATTACAGGGGAAAAATTCAAAATCATTTACTAAATGTTTGTTGTGCCTGACCAACTTGATTGCATTCTATGATAAAATACCCATCTACGTATTCAAATATTTTATCACAGAATGCAATCAAGTTGGTCAGGCACAACATACCTTTAGTAAATCCAGGCTGTCTGGTCCCAGCCACTCCCACTCGGCTTGAAGTATACTCACACCATGATTTTTCCAGGGATGAAATTAAGACTGGCTAGCCTGTAGTTGCCCAAACTGATTGTTTGGCCTTTTTTTAAGTTGAATAGGATGTTAGTTTTGTTCTATTTTTAAGAATTGTCTTCCAATCTGCCCAGTTTTTCAGAGAGTGAAAATAATGGAGAGTGATCTTGCAAGGATCACAGGATCTTGTAAGGGGCAGTCTGTCAGGTCACTTGGACTTTCAATTAATTAATGACTTAATCTTCATTTATAATCTTCATTCATTTAATATAATTCTTCTAATACTATTAATTCTAAAATAAAATTTTTCTACAGAGCATTTGCAGTCATGAAGTGTATCAAAATACTCAACCCAGCACAGGACTCCCAACCTGAAACTACTCCAGACACTTAATCTTAGTCACCAAAACATGCTCTGCAGCATCACAGTCACAAGATTATAAGGCTTTCCTTGATCATGAATCCCCCCCTTCCTTCAGGAGGAAGATTTTTACTTGCAGCTTTTCATAGTCTGATGACCACAGCAATCAGTTAAATCCATTGAATTCTTAGTCAAGTACCTCGGATCTCTACTTTCTGTCTCAGTTTTCAAAGCCCCCAGCTTTTTTTCAAAAGTGTTCTGATAACAACTGAGGTTCTAAGCAGGTGATGATGACAAAATTCTCATCAGGTGTCTCTATTCTCAGTGAAAGAGAGGGACATGTGACAGAAGATAACTTAATATCACCAAACCCCCACAAATTTTAGTTTTGTAGGTCCTTTGGAAGAAAGTAGGAACATAAATGAACAGTATGTCTTTTGACTGTCTGGGAAATTATATTACTATGTAAAGTGGATTTCTTCCTGTTGAGGCAAAAATAGAATTTCATTGGCACATTTCCAGGAATAGGCTTGTCTTGCTACTGTTTGCTGTGTTCATTTCTCTTATGCCTTTGCTTTTACTTGTAAATGTTGGGGTATTGGCTCATGATATTCTTTTGGTCAGAGCTAAAGTTAAAAAGGCTTTGAACATTCAAATGTCTTCTGTTTCAGTCGGTAGCTCACCTCACTATTTCTCTTAATCTCTCTTAAAATTGTGCTGTATTTGGGGAACATCTTATTACTGTTAATATTCTTTGCTAGTTTTAACTCCTTAGTTTTTCTGAATTTGAAAGTATATCCTTTTATTATTCTTTTATAGAGCATTTTATGTTATTATTTTCACTTTTGATTGCCTTTTCATTTTCAGATTATCAAACAATTTTTTCATTCAACTACATTGTTTTCTGTTCTCTTAAGCTTACCTTTCCTTTGTATGTGAATAGTTTACCTCAAAGCTTTTGATGTTATTGATTTTTAAGAAATAACACTTTTTCCTTCAGATTACTTTCTGCAAAAACAAGTTCTCAGCCTTGTTTAATTCCTCTTGATTGAAGAATAAGAAATGGTTTTGCTTTACTTTCTCCAGAATGGTGAAGTCTACAATAAGGTTGTTGGAGTACAGGAAAGTTGGGAAATTTCTCCTGTTGAAGAGACCCCTCCGAGCACCCCAGGGGAACACAGCCTTTAATCTGTGCCCCTGGAAAAAACTTCCATCACTCCTGGACAAATTGAAAGCATGAAAAGTGTGACAAAAATTGTAGTTTAGTTTATCACAAGGTGAAAAGTTATAGTATAAGGTTTTGTAGTATATAGGTATATGAAGACAACATGGAGGCTTTTGGGCATTGCTCCTGAGTCCTTCTTTCTCCTTCTTCCCTCTCCATGTTCCACTCTGAAGAAGACACAGAACGATTGGTAGAACAGGTTCGAGGTAGAAGAAATGTCTTAGAAAGATTTGGTAGTTATTGGTACAAAATGAAAAATATTATACGTTGTGGTTAGTTATTGGATAACAAGGTTTTAAAAACATGCTGCACACAAGAATGAGCAGCCTTTGTAGCTCTAAATCTACAGTGACAAGCCAGGCACAGGCTGCTGCTGTGAAATTGATAAGAAAACTAATAAACAACCTGAGAAACTGAGCAAAAAGCTTCGTCTCCTTCATTCCTGATACGGGGCTTTGATAAAGAAGAAACCTCACATCTAGGGATCAAAAGGCCCTACAAAGGTCAATCCCTTGTGCTTGCTTTGCCTTAAAATTTTAAATAATTATGCAGAATTAACTAAAAAAACCCTCTAAAACTGTGAGCTGATTACAATACTTTTTTGTGATAAAAAATTAATTCACAAAGCACTCCCCAAATTCACTTTAAGTGACTTTTTGGGACTTTAAGGGCTGTCATAGTATTTTTTTGAACATGTAGTTCTGTAGACTACAGAAGTAGTAGTTAAATCTTCCACTCTGGATTGCCTTTCAATTAAGAGTTGGTGATTCTCTTCTGCTAAAGTTGACTTCAGTATTTCAATTTAATGTCCAAATTTTCCAAATGAACTTCCAAGTTTGTTCAAAACCAGGAAGTTAGAAAACTTGGTTGGAATTTCTGCCACTGATTTTTCCCTATAATTTCTGCTGCATTTCCTGGGTTTGTATTTTCTTTACTTCCATGCTGGGAGAATTTATACTAGACAATTTATTGCCACAAACAGACAAAAAGTATCAAATATAGCAAAATGCATATAGCAGCTGCAAAACATTCCTCAGCATTCTAGAAAGCATTCCTTATTACCACGTACAGAGTAAAACACATTACCAGAACACTTCAAAGTATTACTAAAAAGCTCTTTGCAGGAATTTATAGTTATGTACCATTTTAGAGTGAGTGGCTTTTCAAGCATCACCACAGTTACTCCCTCTTAGGGTCACCAAAGCTTTCACTTTTTTTTTTTGCATTCTCTCTATTTAAAAATACATCACTCACATATTTCATCTTTACAGGGAATGTCAATATTTCAAATTTTTGCACTGTAGATTTATTGTTAGTGTTCTATTAAAGATGAAGGAGAACTGATTGATGTATCTAAACACGGTTCTTGTTCCATTTTAAATACCTGTAGGACATTAATTCCTTATGCTCTCCATTTATCGTTCTAGGATGGCAGAGATATTCACTGGGATGTATCTGCCAGGCCAGAATAAGCACCTGAGGTAGTGTAGTGAATCTAGGATGGCACTACATGCCAACTCTTAAGCAACCAAGTTGCTGTAACTTTTTCAGGCTATCATCTGACTCGTGTCTGTTTACCTAACATATATTGCTTATAGATCACGTTTCATTTAAAACTCTTCCAATTGTCTTTCAAATTTTTGTCACTATCTGTCTTTTCCCTTAACTTCTTTCAGTTCCATTTATCTGAGTTTGTTATAGGTTTTTGCTATACCGAGTTTTAACTCCAGTATTGTGCCCTCAGACATTTGAACATGAATTATACCATGGATTAGAAAGTACTGGAAGGAGATACTAATTCAGAGGAACCTGTACGTTTGGCCTCTTTCCTTCATCCATCTCCTTTTAACTGTCCCCACATTGCCCCTGCAACTGTTGGATGTGAGACTCTAGTAGATATGACTCTGCCTAATCCATTTGGATTTGTAATTAATAAACCCGCCAATATCTCCACAACAAATCCTGTAAATTCACTATCCATTGGGAAGAAAAAATTGTTTCATGGATTTGTTCTGAACTGATATCTCACAAGTTTCAGTAAGAGCAGTAAATTCTGGTATTTTGGGTTTTGATATATTACTATTCTTCTCTACAAATTTTAGAATATCAGATAATTTTTCCTTTCTTGAAAAGTGTTGCCCCCATCCCCTTGTTTGCTACTCTTCTCCTTCTATAACTCCACTCAGTTTCATCCCTCTTGAGTTGCCTAGACATAAACTTTTCAGAGTACCTAAGAAAAAGTCCAACAAGCTCTTTTAAGGTGATAAATTGAGGTTCTATCTTCTGTTGCTTCTTTCCTCTGATGCACAATATTTTGATACCTTTTCTTGCTGGCCTGCATGTTAAGGAAGTTACTTCGAAGAACCTCAGAATCTGTTACCTGAGCTGTAACTACCAAGCATAACTGACAAAGTCCTACATGACACTTTGGAAACCACACTTTGTAGTAGGGATATATATGTCAGTTTTGAATTTCAAGAACTATGCATAGGGAAAAAGCTTGGTGTTAAGTTATTAAGAGAGTTTAAGTAAGCAGCTTTAAATATTCTTAGGATGGATGAACAAATATGTTGATACTTCAGAGTTTTATTTCCTGGTACTTTCCAGAGACAACATATGCTGACCTGTTTGCTCAAACCTAATTTCAAGGGGAAGAAAATACAGACATATGGGAAGTGATGAGCCCTGGGAAATGTTTAAGTGTCTGAATATGCATTCTGGTGGATGTGTAAATGTGTGATGGTCAAATGAGGATAATTTAAGGTTTACAAGGATCTACTATTAAAACTTTAATGAAATGAGTCTGGAAAGTTCATGCATCATTAAGGACATCTGTCATAGGGTGTGCATGTGAAATTCTTGCTTACTGGCATGCTGGAAATGAAATACATTATCAATGTGTTCCAGAAAGAAAAATGAGGCAAAAACCAAGTGAAATGTGGTGCAAAGACAGAAAAAGACACTTTTGCATGAATATCTTCAAAATAGCATGTGGAGAATTGGTACTTTGGCAAAGAAATGTGTACTCTCCACAGATTCATTCTCTGGTAAACTAACGCTTTCAGGTAAATAGAAGTTTTTGCTTTTATTAATTTTCAGTTATATGGGAGAATAGCAACCACTTCAGTTAAAATATAAGCTATGGAATATATCAAGTAATTATTTTTACTTTTTATTTTGCACAACCAAATAATTGATGTAGTAAAAAGTAATGTTTATTTTTTATGCATTCAGAAAATGTCCATTAAAATCAAACTTTGCAGAAAATTTCTCCATCTGGAAAACCTTCTAATAAAAGTTTTGGTTACAAAAACACTGTCTACTTCTAGTACAGTGGAGATGAGCCAGCAACGTGTGCTTGTGGCTCAGAAAAGCAGTGATAAACTGGGCTGCATAAAAAGCAGTATGTCTAGGAGGCTGAGGGAAGTGGTTGTAAAGACAGGCTAAGAAAGTTGGGATAGTTCAGGTCAGCTGGGAGAAGAGAAGGCTTCAGGGAGACGTTAATGCTCTCTTTCAATATATAAAGGAGTCTTAGAAAAAAGAAAGAGATGCTAAGGCCTGTAGCAACAGGATAAGGGACAGTGGTTTTAAACTGAGAGAATGTAGATTTAGTTTGAACATGAGGAAGAAATTTTGTTTACTATGAGGTTGGTGGGACACTAGAACCATGGAACACGTGGTGGGACACATTCTGGCCAAAGAAGCCATGGAAATCCCATTAGTAATGCTCAAAGTCATGTAGGAATGGGCTTTGAAAACCCCGATCTAGTGAAAGATTCCTCTGTCCATAACATGGGCGTTGGACTACATGATCTTTAAAGGTCCCTTCCAACTCAAACAATTCCATAAGGCACATATTAGGAGGGGTCTGAGTAGGAAATCTTGAGTAAATCATTGGGAAGACTATTGGAATTTTAAAAGTTAAACATCTCAAACTAAATGAAGCAATGATAACAGAATCTGTCAAAGATAATCTTAAAACAGTTCAAGCGGTTACATAAGCTGTCATTTCCTAGGCTGCAACACTTGCATGTCCCTTGCAAAGTAATGTATATTTCAGAACAGATTGACAGCAGCCTTGCTAAGAAGGATTTGGGAGTTCTGGTGGACAAGAGGTTGGACATGAGCTGGAAATGTGCCCTTGCAGCTTAGAAAGCCAACTGTATCCTGGGCTGCACCAAAGACAGTGTGCCCAGAAGGGCAAGAAGATTCTGGCCCTCTACTTTGCTCTGGTGTGAGCCCACCTTGAGTGCTGCATCCTGCTCTGGGGTGCCCAGCACAGGAGGGACATCAATCTGTTGGAGAGAATCCAGAACCTTCAAGATGATTAGAGGGAAGAAGAACCTATTCTATGAGGAAAGGCTGAGAGAATTGGGATTGATATGCCTAGAGAGGAGAAGGCTTTGGGATGACCTAATTGCAGCCTTCAGCAAAGTACTTGAAAGGAGCCTACAAGAATCACAGAATCATAGAATGGTTTGGGTTGAAAGGCAACTTTGAAAATCATCTACCTCCAACACCCCTGACATGGGCAGAGACACCTTCCACTAGATAAAATTTCTCAAAGTCCCCTCCCAACCTGGCCTTGAAAACCTCCAAGGATGGGCCATCCACAACTTCCTTGGGCAATCTGTTCCAATACCTCAGTATACTCAGAGAATTTTTTCCTAGCATCTAATCTAAACCTACTCTCTTTCAAATTAAACCCATTCCCCTTTGTCCTGTCACCTTGTCCACTGGTAAACAGTCCCCATCTTTCTGGAAAAGAGAAGCTTCAGGGTGACTTAATCGGGGCTTTCCAGTACCAGAAGGGAACATACAGGAAAGATGGGCACAGGGTGGGTTGGCACTGGGTGATCTTTAAGGTCCCTTCCAGCCCAAACCATTCTCTGAATCTAGGATTCTATGATCTGGAGCTGGCAAAATATAGAACTTACAAAGTCAGGAGGTCTGATGTATGAAATATAGAATTACTGAAGTTTGGAGATCAAAGGTAGTCTTGTGATCAAACTAGACTAATAGAGGCAACCTTTTAATAAAAAGTACAAAATTCATCTAATGAGTGTCGATTTAATGAATTAATATCCTTTCATAGGGTGCCAGCCAGAAAAGAAGAGACAAGTAAGCGCATGCCAAATTAACTGTCTGTTCCTTCTGTGACAGGGAAATTAAAAGGATGTACTTTAAGTAAAATGAAAACTAAGGAGGACCAAAAATTGTATTGGTTTTTGCTTCCTAGTTTGTTTTGTAAGGTATTTAGACAACTGTGCCTCTCCATTGTTGAAAGAAAAACTCCTACATCCAAATCAGGAAAAAAATCACTTACATCAACAGAAGGAAAACAAGAATTGTGGAAAAATTACAACAGAACTTGAAGAATCTACAAATAAATTATGGACAAACAGGCAGAACAATTGTCAAAACCAGAGAAAAACTAGTTGCTTGTATTTTAAAATGATGCAATATTCTCTGAGACCATTTTGAACAAGAAGACAGTTTGCTGTATGATTTCATCAGATATGGAACCAGAATACAAATGGACTGCACAACCAAATCTACAACCATGAAACGTTCCCTTATGTTACGTCTATTGTAGAAAATAATAAGAACCAATACTAGTTTGTGGCTCTGAAGTCAAGGAGCACGGACTTCTTTACAACAACACTATGTTCCTTTGATGGCTGACATAGAATTAGTCTGGACATATTCTCTGTATTTTGACTGTCCCTAAAGTCAAAGGTATGGACTACCTGCAAAGTAAACTTTACTGCTTTTCTTGTGTTTGTTTCTTTCTCCACACAACTTTAGTTTGGAAGAATGAAACTGGTATCTTAACTGCTGTCACTTACCCTTATCATGGCAGATGGGAAGTGTCACTGAAGATGATGAGATTTGGAGAACATTTTCATGACCCAAGTATGACTCATGGTTGCTTGCTGTACATAGAGAAATGGCCACAGACAACGGTTTTGCAAGTGTGGCCTTATTTCTTCAAAAATACTACATCCCTTGCTGTAACTTCATTTCACCATCACATTTCATATTTTCTCCCGGTGTCCAAAAAGCCAAGACTAACACCAGTGAGATTCATGGATACTGGCTAAATATAAATGAGAGAATTATTTTGAGTTTGCAGTGGAGTGGTTTAAGAAAAAAAAGAGGCCCTATTTTAACTTTTTTTTTCTGAGGCATTTTTCATGTTCAAGTCAAGACAGAACTAGTTACTGGCAAAAAAATATCCAATCTGAATTCTTTTATTCTGGTTACTTTTATTAATATTAGCATTACGTAGGAAGTACTACTTCAGTCTTTCAAACTTCATAGACCTCGTTTTCCTCTCAATCTGATTAAAATTTCTCCACATAATTATATAAGGGAAATTTGCACACCTTTTATGCTTTTATTAGCATAAAGTTATATTAAGTATAAACCTGTATATTATATCATTTATTGATATATAGTAACCTGAATTATAAAGAGGATAGGAGACTTGAAATTTCAGTATGTTCTGAGAATAATTTTCTGAGTCTCCAAAAGAAAAATCCCAGCAAAACTCACTTGATTACTTCAAAGGGAAAGATTATAGTGAAGATTATATTAACTCCCAATTATTTTTCCCAACAGAAGCAATAAAATATTTGCCACACAGAATAGTTAATGAACAGGGGAAAAACACTCTAACTCTTATCAGAAAATAAAACTTCAACTTTTTGACCAACTGATCACATTTGGAGAGAAACTTGTATCCTTTGTGTATCACTTGCCTAGAATGTATTACGTTTTAATTAATTGCTAATATCTAAGGAGGACGATTTCTGGTTTTGAATAGGTCACCCAAATTGCAAAAAGACATTTATTTTCTCTTTGGTTATCTCTACACAAATGCACCTACGTCTTCTTCTCTGCTTCTCATACTAAATTAATCTGTTATCCTCTCTGTTCCTACGCCTAGACTGGTCCCAGTATCTAAGATGGCACATTGCTAACAAGTTCAAGTCTTCTTGTACTGCAATGAAATAGTTTCTGAAGAAGCCATTGTCCTCCTTGAAAACAGATGTCTGATCCTGACAATAAGATCCAAGATCAGCAGAGAATAAATCAGCAGAAACCTGAGGGAAGGAACAGCATTCATAGCAAGAGGTTTAAATGTGTGTAGCAAAATCAGGACCTTGTCTCCTGTCCATTTTTCTAACTATATTTGTGACAATTATACCCAAGCCTTGCTGCCTCAGCTTGGATTCTGTTTGCACCTATAAGGCCTTCAGTGTAAAATTTCATCCTATCAATTCCCCAGAAGTGTAGGTTAAAAATCTGGCATACCTACATGCTGGTGATAGATTCTCTCAATCAGGAGCACAGTCAGAGAAAGAAGTTGGTCTGAGAAGCATTGAGAAATATGAGTCCTTCATAAGTTTAAAGGAAATTTTGGAGCACTACATAGAAAGCTAATTTAGAGGTCTATAGCAACATCAGCAATTAAAGGTGATCTGATGCTGGCAGTAGTGGCAAGACAGCCTGTGAGGCTACATGGAAATCTGTTTGGCATTAGCCATCTACTGTCATCCCTTTGCACCTTGTAGATATGTGATAGGTATCTAGCCCTGGAAACTGTTGTAGATTTCACTGCTGGTAAATATGCAGTTTCACACATGATGTTAGAACCTTAATGGATCCAATAGCATCAAACACCAGTCTAACACTTTTCATTCCCTCTTTGTGCTGCACCATTCAGAAATACAAACAAACCAAATGAGGAGATAATGAAAATTGTACCAGATGAGGAAATACTGCAATAAGCCCTAAAGAATTCTGGATAAAGTTCTACAAGCCAAGAGGAATAGTCATTTTGATTGTAAGATGAGGAAGAGAAGGGTTAATCAGTAAATTTGCTGCCAACCTTAGCTCTTTATTTACCAATAGAAAAAAGGTTGAAGAACAGTTATAGGAAGAAGTAGAAGCCTTAATATATAATCAATATTAGAATTTACTTGGTGTGGTGAAGACTAATGGACAGATTTATCTCACTTAATAATAAGTAATAAATAAATTTCCCAAAATATCTGTATCCAGTGCCATTGAAGCCACTGTTATGTGTGAGGCAGCACCATTTGGCTGTTAAACATAACACAGGAACTACCCTGCCCTTCTGAGGCAGAAGCTGAAGGTCAGCAGGCAAGGGCACCAGAATTAATACTGGATCAATTACTTAGGTTTCTGCAGCTAAACTGTGCAATGGGAGGCACTGGATGAGGCTCATGCACTTATAATGTAGTTGTCAGAACGTGATTAAGTATTACATGAGCTAGGTGTCTGCATTCCTACTGTTGTTATTGGAGACTTACTCAGAATGGTGATGTATTAACTCAGTCCCTTTGAGATATGCACCTCTTGCCATTTGAAGCAGCACCCAAGGCTGTCCAAGACACTTGTCCAGAGATGGCAGAAATAGCAAGGCAGGTAACTAACCACCTAGCAGCTTACAGAAGGCTGTTTTAAAGATAAGCATCAATTCTTCCACTTACACAACTGAGTCATGCTGACTGATTGGAGTATGAAGGTCTTCTCAGATGGGCAGATACATCTTACACATTTCTGGGAGCATTTCTGTCTATATAGATATAACCTGAGCCTGGGGTTCAAAATGCATTAATATTCCTTTTATAGTCTGAAACAAAAGAAATGGAGGCTAAAAATACTGTTTTCATAGGCTTAACTGAAATCACTGGGGAAAAATTTTGGAAATTTTTAAGTATGAGTAAATTCAATGAGAATAATTTTGAAATGAAAAAGTTCCTAATCCTTATAAAGGAATGAAAGCAAGAGCAAACTTATGACAATGAACAATAGACTTCTGCACAGCCAAAGAAACTCTGGCATGCAAAGTCCAGTAGGCAAAAAGTCTAAGAAATAAGGTGTTTTAGAGAGCCAATGATTCCTTAAAAAGCAATATTTAGGACAGAAAGACAAAGAATTGCTGTGAAGAAGAATGATAGGACATATAATGAGGCTAAATGGAGTTAAGTGTAAGATTTTGCATGACCTGAAACTACAAAAAAATAGTTGAGAAAAATTAGGTAGTAGGCTAAATGACTAAAGAGATAAAATTGCTAAATAAAAGTAATGAAAGGCTAAGAAATACTAATTGAACAACAACAAAATGTTAGCAAAATTCAAAATGCTGAGGCACAAAATAAAGTACCTCTAGCCAAGTACATCACAAGAGAACCAAAAGGGTGTTCTTGCTGTGTTTGAGGAAAAAAACCCAATAGATAGTTCATTACACAGTGACCTTGAATGCCAGATGTAAAGCAATTGAAGATTATGCAAAGTGGCCAAAAGGTTGAGTGAGTTTTTACTTTTCCTGAGACTACTTTCAGCTGTGATCAGTGAGGGATCTGAGCCATACATGCAAAGCAAATTGGTAAGAAAGCACTCTGGTAAGTTAAAAGACTCAAATCATCTCAGTGTTGCTAAATCACCCTGGGGTACTAAGAGAACTATATAAAATAATTACAGTTATTGGTTGCAGAAACATACTTTAGATTAAACCTCTAAAAGGGTACAAAAATGGTTATCTAGTCAGGGTAGTTACAACTTATGTGTTGTCAGGATCTTTCTAAAAGAAAACACTCTAATGGTTATAGTAATTTTGCAGCATTAGCAATATCACGCTGTTGTATAGAAAAAATATCAGGTGATTCATACATATACAAATACAAATATTATTGAAAAATATATACTACACCAAGATTGGGCTGAATACCTGAAGAAGCCCAAAGGTCAACTGTGTTGGTTTTGCATGGTCTGGTTCTTGGTAGCAGGGAGGCCACAGATGTGGCTTTTGTGAGAAGCTGCTAGAGGCTTCCACCATATCGGACAGAGCCAATTCCTGATGGCTCTGAAGATGGACGTGCTGCTGGCCAAGCCTGGGCCAATGAGAGATGTTGGTAATGCCTCTGTGAAAACATATTTAAGAAGAAATCAAAACAAAGTTTTAATTCCAGGCAGAGAAGAGGAGGTGAGAATATGTGAGGGAAACAATATGGAGACACCAAGGTCAGTGAAGAAGGAGGCGGAGGAGGTGCTGCAGGCTCCAGAGCCGAGATTCCTCTGCTGAAGCTCATGGTGAAGCAGCTGTGCCCCTGCAGCCCGTGGGGATCCAGGGGGATGCAGAGATCCACCCGCAACCCGTGGGGATCCACGGGGGATGCAGAGATCCACCTACAGCCCGTGGGGATCCAGAGGGATGCAGAGATCCACCCGCAGCCCATAGGGATCCACAGGGGATGCAGAGATCCACCCACAGCCCCTGGGGATCCACGGGGGATGCAGAAATCTACCCGCAGCCCGTGGGGATCCAGGGGGATGCAGAGATCCACCCACAGCCCGTGGGGATCCATGGGAGATGCAGAGATCCACCCACAGCCTGTGGGGATCCACGGGGGATGCAAAGATCCACCCACAGCCTGTGGGGATCCACGGGGGATGCAGAGATCCACCCGCAGCCCGTGGGGATCCATGGGGGATGCAGAGATCCACCCGCAGCCCGTGGGGAGGTGCCCGTGGCCGGAGCAGGTGGATGCCTGGAGGAGGCTGTGATCCAGTGGGAGACCCGGTGGAGAGAGAGGGCCCTGCTCCCAGGTTGGAGCAGCCTGTTCAAGGCTGCACCTTGTGGAAGAGTGACCCACGCTGCAGCAGTTTTGGGAGGACTGCTGTCCGCGGGAGGGACTCATGATACTGAAGTTTGCAGAGAACTGTCTCCTGCGTGAGGGGACCCACAGTGCAGCAGGAGAAGGACTCCTCTCCCTGAGCAGCGAGAGAAGCCATGGGTGATGAATTGACCTGCAAACCCCTGCTCCCTCTCTCCCTGCATTGTCAGTGGGAGGGAGAGAGAGAGGGAGGGGGAAGATGTTTTTAAAGGCTTTTATTACTTTTCATTATCCTGCTTTGATTTTGTTAGTAATAAATTCACCTAATATTTCTAAGTTGAGCTTTTTTTGCCCATGATGTTTAGTATCACGTAATATTTCTAATTCACCTAATATTTCTAAGTTGAGCTTTTTTTGCCCATGATGGTGTTTAATGAGTGATCTCTCTCCGAGAGATCAACTTACCTCAGAGATCATCCCTTACCTCAACTCATGAAGCCTTCATTATATTTTCTCTCCTCTGTCAAGCTGCAGAGGAGTGAGTGAGAGGCATTAGTGCTGGCATCTGGTCAGGTCTAACCATGACACCAACAATCTGAAACATATAGGAATATGAAAAAAATGTTCAACAGAAGTTTAGTAAGATGTAACAGTTTTAAATAAACTAAAGGGGTGTTAAAATAAGAGGAATTAATTATTTTTCATGTTCAAAGTAGACAGAAGTAGCTGTTGAAATCAATCACTCCAAGAGGTATTTAGTTTTGACATTTAAGTAGAACCTCCTAATCAAAACTAGTTAATCAGCAAATTACCTTATCCAGTGATGTAGTAAAGTATTAGACAGGAAACATACACATACATAATAAAACAGAATAGATAAATATCTCTTGGGAATATGCAGGTACAGTTGACAGCGAATTTAGAGGCACGGCTGCATCCTAAAATGCCTTCATGCATTGTTTTCCATTCATTGTGTCTGCAAAGTAGATATGAGGCTCAGTTCACCTTAAGTAATTGAGTGGAACAAGGTTTACTGAAGCAATGTTACAGAGATGAATTGTATGTTGGTAAACTTCTTTGACACCTCAGATGAAAACTGCTGCATAAGGGCAAAGTATTATACTCTATCACTAACTCCATGCATCACAGATATTTTGGGAGGAAAGAAAAGTGTAAACAAGGTCATCAGACTGATAATCTTTGCAGACCTTTCTCCACTCTGTCAACCTTATTTAGAATTTGCTCAATGTGTGCATTTGGAACTGCTGAGTTTCAAGAACTATTCAAAATAATCTTGTTGCTCCACAGTAAGTGTTGCACTGTATTTTTCTTAAATATTGTTGATGAAAATGACAAAGGTTTGTCTATTTGCATGGCAGATTTTCCACTGAATATTAGCAACTTCCAAAAATGATTTAAAACAAAAAGCATATAAAAAATAACATCAAGGATAAAAAATGTATAGTTAGTTTTCTTATAACTTCTGAGTTGATCAAAGCTATGTGGAGTAGATAATCTTTATTCATGAGAAGCCTTTCGGTAATGTAGAATCATGAATAGTATTGCAAGAGAAATCTTACTTGAGGATATTATTCTAATGAAAAATATTCTATGTTCTTTTTACACAATCTTATAAAATGAAAGAAGACAATTTCAGTTATTTTAATAAAATTAGTACCTATTTGCAATGTTTTTGTTTTCAAATTGGACATTCAATAGTTTAAATCCAGTATAAACAGCAGCACACAGAGAAATAAGTTGCTATGTCCTCAGAGAAGAAAGTAATGCAATAAAAGACAATGAGATGCTTTTCACGCAATCTGTCTTCTTAGTTACAGACCATGCATGGTTCTCTAGTAACATCTCTGCAAATTGTATTTTTTATCAGAGAACAAACGCTGAGTTCTCAACCAAGACGCTATATTTATATAAATTTTGTTGTTGAATCTTAACACCATTGATCAGCTACTTGGACCTCTAATGGTAATGTTCTGATCTTTTTATGCATGATTCCATGAAATATAATATCATACCATAAAGAAGTCTCATTATACATAGTGATAAATACTTTTTTTAATCAAAATGCCTTAAGGTCTGGGTTGACCCTTAGATACCCACCTAAGTTTCTCTGTCGCTCCCCTCCACAACTAGAGAGGGGAGTGAAAATGTAATGAAAGTCTTATGAGTCAAGAAAAGAACTGAGAGAGATCACCCACTAAATACAGTCAGGAGCAAAACAGGCCCAACTTGGGGATATCAATTGAATATATTACCAGTCAAAATCAGAGCAGGATAATGAGAAGCAAAACAAATAATAAAAACACCTTACCCCTACCCATTCTTCCTTCCCAGGCTCTAACTTCTTCCCCTGGTGGCATAGGGACACAGGGAATGGGGGTTATGGTCAGTTTATCATAGGTTTTGTCTGCCACTGCGAAGGGAGAAGACTTCTTCCCCTGCTCCAACATGGGGTCCCTCTCACGAGAGACAGTTCTCCATTAAGTTCTCCAACACAGGTCCTTCCCACAGGCTGCAGTTCTTCACTAACTGCTCCAGCGTGGGTTCCTTTCCATGGAGTGCAGTCATTCAAGAACAGACTGCTCCAGTATGGGTCTCCTGCAGGGTCACAAGTGCTACCAGGAAACCTGGTCCTGTGTGGGATCCTCTCTCCATGGGTCTGTGGGTCCTGCCAGGAGCTTGTTCCAGCAGAGGCTTTGCACAGCAGCAGTGCCTTCCTTCAGGTACCCACTGGCTCCAGCGTGGGTCTCCTCCATGAGCTGCAGCGGCACACCTTCCCCGAAAACAAGGCCCATTTCCCATGAGACACCATCTCTGTTGGTCAGACCCAAACCTCTGTGCTGTTTCCACTCTTGTGAGAACCCTTACTTCACTCTTTGATTTGTCGTACAAAGCAGTTTCCACACAGACCTTTCTGTTGAATGATGATTTGCTGTTTAAACTTTAAAACTTGCCTTTAAACTCTGCTTTCAAAGACTAGGAAAATTTTGTGGCAGATTTTCATGTTTGTTGAATTTTCTTTTTTTGATGTCCTGTTACAATGTTCACGGGTTTTAGATTTACTTTGTATAAATCTTTTATTGCGATTATCTAGATTGCTCTGATTTAGTCACCCATAAAAGGCATTTGTTGCCTTATAAAAATGTTCAGAATTAGTTTCTCGGAACCCGGGGCAACTAAGTATAGAAAACAGTACTACACAGGTTCTGGGCCATACTGTTGAAAGATTATATGTACTACTTTTGCATTTAGAAAAAAATCTTGGATACTGGACTGGTGTTTTTGGGATGTGTAGATTCTACTTGATACATTTTATTTCAGTATTTTAAATGCTACGATGTTCTGGCTCCTGTCGAAATGCTCTGATCATTTATGAGACCTGATTAAAATAACAGCTAGTCTACCATATTTTATATTGCCAAAATCTTACTTTCAAATGATATGAAAATTCCTTTACTGTTTTAAATGCATATATTTATTTATTACATATTTATTTATAGAAAATCTATATTTAAAAAAGTTGCCTTTTGATTTGAAGCAGACATCTTACAATTAAGCTTGTATTATCTGTGGCTAGATGCAAAAAATGTTTCTAAGATCTCAGTACTTCATAATTGTACTGGGATACTTTTCCAGTCATAATGTGTATATTATCTCATACACAAAACTGAATGCCAAGGAATCAATTTTGCACAATCACTATGAATTATTTGTGTTTTGCTATTTATCATACTAATTTCCTAGTCCTAATGTTCTTGAAACTGTAAAAAGGATATATTGTGTCAAATTGCATTGTCTTTGAACACCTTTTTTTGCTTTTACCACACTGTGAACTTCTAAGACATAATGGAACATAATACAATATTTTTTTTTCACTTCTTTATATATTAAGATTTTGTATTGGAGTTGCAAATGGTGCTTTTAATAGATCTAATTTGCATAACAATAATACCGTACGATTAGATTTATTTTAAAGGAGGAATTACTGAAATTTTTATTTTTTATTAGATGTGAAACATTTGACATTCTTGTCAAAACCTCTGCTCATTATCATTATGAATAACAGTCTTTTTTGGTTCTTTTTTTAGGATAACTTTTTATACTAGTAGTGACTTGGCAAAGAATTTTTAAAATCTCTCAGGCTCTCAAGATCATGCATTGTGTCTCAGTAAGTATTGTAAGTAGTGTAATATCTCCTTTTGCAATTGTAATAATACATTGCAATTTAAGGTCAACTTGGATTTGAAATATTTAATATACAGTATAAAAATAATTTTCTTGCTTAGAGTTCTTTACAGGTACTTTTCAGTATAGTGTTTAATTTTTGAGAACTCTCATTTTGTTTCAAGTTTTTGAAGGATGGTGTTGTGTTAACTTTCAGGACTAATTGGTGCTGTTAACACACATAAAATAAGGAAAACATCTCTTTGCAACCTCATAGGTATTTGCAAGATTCAACCACTGAGAAAAAGAAAAAACCAACCCTTGTCTTAAGTTAAACATAGGAGTGGATAATTTCATTTGCAAAAAGTATTTTTTAATTAATCTCACAAGTATACATATGCTGAACAGCTTTTTTTTTTCTTAAAAAATGCTTTGATTAGAACTGTTAGAACTACTGATAAATAACAGTCTCCATTATTCTTTTTTTTAACATCTAAAACCTAGTACAATGATGTCACAAGCTCTTCTATGACATGCATAGTCTAGAGTCTCTAATAGGCACAATAAAGTTAATCTATAAGGAAAGATTATAAAAGAGAAAACAGCTGAAAGGATTCTTGGAGAAAATGATCTTGAGGGACCTATCAGAGACAGGTGATCATTCCAGTGGTAGGGGAAGGGTTATATCAGACTGGGAAAAAAGGCTAAAGAGACATCAGTGAGAGATGAGCAACAGACAATAGGCAGCTGAATTGTGTCAGGGCTGAACTCTGCTCTAAAGTCAATAAGTGTATTGTTTAGCTATCCTTTGACTTTTCAAGGCACTTGGACACACTCACATGTAAACACCCAAACTTCCACAGGAAGTTTAGATGCATGTAATATGCTTGTAACCACACTTAGTATTGCAACAGAACATAAAATCTCTCACCTACAACTTAACAGGTTATCTTTTTCTGTATGCCTTCAATAACAGCTGTTTAGAGGAGGAAACAGAGGAGACTCATAGGAAAAAATGAAAATATCATTCTATTGTTAAATTCACTTTTATACATTACAGTGTTTAAGTGAAGAGCCAGTGTCTTTACACTTCTCCAGTTTGGGATGTCATCAATTGGCTTTGAAAATGCATGATGTACAATGCATGAGAAAATGAGAAAATTTCGAAATTCTCAGGACTCTCTCATGAACAGAGAAAACATTTTCCCACCCAATTCTTTTGGAGTGATTAGCTCTTTATCATATATTAAAACAACTCAGTGATGGTTTTAGGAAGTCAAGTGTTTTTAACCCTAAGTCCTCAATGACAAGAATGACAGGTTCATAATCTCCCCAGAGAAGAACGGGAGCTTATTAAAAAACAGGTTCTAGAGGACAGAAAGGAATATTTTCATTGGAAATGTCTAATGTTGTAATTTATATACAAATGCATATATATTTATATATCCTCACTGAAATAAATAACCAGGAAATGCTACTAGCTGTGATCTGTCTCCCTACACTCTCTCTATCTTTGAAGGATTGCAGTGCAACATTATGCTAAATTGCTTTCATATACTTATTTTTCTGGGACCTAATCAAACAGAGCCCATGTCTCTAGGTCTAAACAGTGAATCTCTCTTAGTGTTGTTGGAGTGTTGGCTTTCCTATTAATGAAGCTCATGGTTTTAAAAGCAGAAGAAGTTTCTAAAGAACATTGCTGGGCTGCAGAGGACTTTGTTGCCAATGAACCTGCCTCAGCATTAGGAGGAGGAGGAGATAAAATTTGTATGCAGCTGGTTGAACCTGATAGAAAGGTAGGCTGAGGGGCCTTGTGATTTCAAAAAAGTGCAGGGAGTTAACAAGGATAGGACTCTTCTTCCTTCTCAGAAACACAAGTAATTGACTGCTAGAACTGCTTCTGCTGTGGGTATTGATCAGTGACAGTTAGAGATGTTCTTTACAATCACTGGCCCTGTGAGGCCTAATTAACAAAGGCTGGCTTGCTGAATTAGATAAAACTCAGTGTCCACTGAAATTAATGTGATGCTGTCTAAGCGTCCTTCAACTATTAAGGGAAAATCAAGTTTAAGTGGAAGAAACGAGGGAAGTCCTGTTAAGGGCTAAAACAATTGTGACTGGAAAAGTGGATTAAGACAACAGTTTTGCAAGGACAATGTAAGGCATAAAGACACTCTCTTAAAAACTGCCTCTTTCTTTTCTTGTTATATTGTTAGTAGTGTTTAGGCTATTTTACTAAAAAATTGTATTTTTCTCATGGGAATCACCAAACTGAAATTTCTCAGCAGAGACTGAGAAATCAGAGCTTTTAAAAATGAAACAATTTCTTGGCTATACTGTAACACCCAGCATATCTCTGGATATCACCTTACTAGGTGGTCAAGAAACTGAGTATAAATAAGTGACAAAGGTTTCACTGAAGGCACCAACATTGGTGCTTTCATGCTCAGTCCTACATTCACAGCAGAATGAGGATTAAGTGTGTATTTAATCTGCAGGGCCCGTATGGGTTGTGAGCTCTGCAGCCTTAGTCCCCATGTTGTTTAACCGTGCGGGCTGCTACAAGGTTGCCTGTGTCCCTCGTCTCCCGCGGCAGACGTCCTCTGGCCCAACCAGACAGCTAACGTGAGACTGGCGGGGGGTGCACTCCGTCGGCTCGGCGCCCGGGCTTCCACCGGGANTTACAGCCACATTTATAAATCAGCTCTCAGAGGAGCCTAAATAGACCAGTTGATCTCAACCAACAAAATTTTCAACAAGATATTTAAGAAATCCATTTAAAAATAATAATAAAAATTGCTTATGTCATGGCTAGTACTGGATCTAAAAATGACAGTGCAGAAGAGAAGAAGCATATGCAAAACTAAATGGAGTTTGTAACACTCATATTGAGTTTGAGGTAGTTCATCATCTTTAATATGGGCTATTCAGCAGTTTATGTTTTAGATAAAATGTTTATTCTGGATCCTACCTGTTTCTATATAGCCTCTTCATATATGGAGTGTTTATTTACTCAACCTTTCTATCTGTGATTGAAGTCAAGATTTTTTTTTTCTCAAATTCACATTTACATTCTTTTAAAATATTGGGTCTTCCATACATTTTTTCAAGTGTGGTTTAATATAGCTCCAGTGTATATTTGGCGAAATATATATTCTGCATTCCCTGATTTCACATTTGCCATTTACACAGTTTCCTGATGTAGCATTCCAACAGTTAAAGAGTACAAATACATATACAATGCCTTTATGATGACTTCTTATTAAAATCTTAATATCACTTAATTTATGGTACTTTAAAAGACAGTTAACCTTTTTCACTTAAATTGATTTGATTTTCATCAGACTACAACACCTGGACTCCTGAGATTGCTAGGTTTCTTTTCTCATGGATGATGAGAAAAGTCTTCAGAGGGTCTTCAGAGGTAGAGCACAGCTCTGGAAGCATCTGTTCAAAGCCATATTCCTTGAACCCCAGTGAATTATTCTACTGTTAGGAAAAAATCCATAGATGTGCTGCATAAGGGGAAGGAAAATATACACTTATATTTATGTGGAAAATCCATAAGATTATTTATAGAAATAACATTTGGGCTAGTTTAAATGCACAAGACTGAAATAAAGAGACCTGTAAGTTAAGAATGGAGGAAGGGTTACTTCAGGAATACTCTGGCTTTGGAACAGGCTTTGATATCCAGTAACAGCAGCTGAAGTTTTTATTGTGCTACAGAGAAGACTATTTGACAGAATGCCCCAGAACCTCATGCTTTCAGAAGTCAAACCTTTTCAAGCATACAGTGGGTAGACCAAAAGTCTACCAGCTACAAACTAGTCTCTCCTCCCTTTCTTGATTTTGGTGACAGTTAATGAAATCTGAAATGTCTTAAATGATAATTCATCTGCCAGTTTAGAATAATTACCATCAGTGCAAAACTATTGAGAGAGGAAGTCTCATCATCTTCAGGATACAATAAATTGAAAGTAATGTAGTTTGGAAATTGGTCTGTCATAATTGGCCACCACCAATATCTTTTTTTTTTTCTGTCTGTAATCATTGTGCATTCAAAAGTAAAATCTTCAAAGCTTAATTTGATGGAAAGTATCTGCCTTTGTGACAGGTTACTGGAAAACACAGAACTGAGAGTTTCAGTCACTTCAGCCTTTCTATAACTTTTTGAGAGAAAGATCTCAGTATTGACAAAAGGATGAGCTTTGAATCTAAGAGGTTGCCCCTCGACTATTGCACAAGAATGATGCTAGTAGAACTCTGGTGCTCACAGGGTCAATGACATGAGCTATGAGGTCGTGTACAGCAATGCACACCAGTTTGCTTAATATCCACAGGCATTCAAATACCAGAGAGTCTTTCAAACACTTTGAAAAACGATCTGCTTTGTTTTGTAAGTAGAGGAATGATATAGATGCTAGCTGTCAAATGACAGCAAATTACACATCCTCTTCCTTTTATACTATCATTTATCAGAATCAGGTTTTGTTATATGTAAAGTGGTTTAGATCAATAGCTAGAAATCTGCTTGTATTGTATTGATTTCCTGAGAAGATTATATATGAAAATGACAAGTAGTTATGGCTGATGCAGACCAATTTCCAATTGCCTAATGGATTTAGCACTTTTCAGTTCTGTGAGTACAGTAGACTATTCAAAGTATTTTAAATAATTTTACAGTATGTTCAGTGACAATAAGAATACAATCTGGAGAACTTAAACTAGAACCATTGGCATGAAAATATAATTTTTATCCTTTAAGCATCATTTAGTAAAGAATTAGTAAGTCAAATATGTGTAGAGATCAAACTTGTTACTTGGTTTTATATTTTTTAATTTGTGCAGCTAAACCACAGATATAGAAAAAAATCAGCAAAGAAATAAGTTCTATGGCAAACATGAGTTAAGTAATGGGAAAATGTGACAGAGCATAACTGATGCTTCATTTATACAGCATCTAAGCTCCATTCGTTCACCTCTTTAATAACAAACCTGTAT
This sequence comes from Vireo altiloquus, assembly GCA_013396875.1. Classification (NCBI taxonomy): domain Eukaryota; kingdom Metazoa; phylum Chordata; class Aves; order Passeriformes; family Vireonidae; genus Vireo; species Vireo altiloquus. The sequence continues at coordinate 178,891 of VZRF01007811.1, forward strand.
CCATTCAGAGCTCACAGCAGCTGAATAAAATGCAGCATCTAAAATGATTATGGGTGTTTTTCTTCTAATTCTTGTCTTTTCATTGACAAGTGTTTCTTTTTTTTTTTTTCTACCCACTTGATATTACTGTATAAAAGGAATTATTTGTATTGAATCCACTGGGACATTCCATGTCACTTAGAGTGCTGGTGAAGGAGAGGCTGGACATGAAGAGGCAATGTGCTCTGCAGGCCAGATTAGGTATGGAATTATCATTTGATTGTTTGTTTTTTTTTGTTTTTTTTTTAAATTTCAGAATAAAATCTCATATATGTACTTCACATATACTTGTTAACCACACTTGTACTTCACATATACTTGTTAACCACACTATATTTGAGACAATGAATGCTCAAACGTTACAAAGTTCTCATGTCACTATTTGGCTTCTACTGGATTTTAATGAGAAAGATTTTAAGAGCCTGTCCACAAGCAATGAAAATTTATTACTGTGTGAGTAATTTTCATGAATGACAATGTCCTAAAAATATTCCCTGAGGGGAAGGACTTGGAAATATCTGTTGCTATAAGTTATTGTTAATTTTGTGTCATAATTTTGTACAGCACTTAATAATGACACCATTTAGCTTCTGCGAAACTTCCTGACACTGTTGGTGAGGAAGCCAGCTTTGGGAGGTACCCCACTGGACCTGCTGTTTGTGAACAGAGAAGGACTGGTGGGTGATGTGATGGTTGGAGGTCATCTCGGACACAGCAACCATAGAATGAAAGTTTTCAATTCTTCAGGAAGTAAGAAGCAGGGTCTGCAGGACTTTTACCTTGGACTTCAAGAAGGCAGACTTTTTACATATATAGGAGACTGGTTCATAGACCTTGTGAAGCAATCCAGAATGGCAAAGGAGTCCAGGGAGGCTGGACATCCTTCAAGAAGCAATCTTCAAGGTACAGGAGCATCCCTATGTGTTCAAAAGACTAGGCACCACAGAGGAAGACTGGACTGGTTGAACAAAGGGCTTTGGCTCGAACTCAGGAGAAAAACAGGAGAGTTTATTACTTTTGTATGAAGGGGCACCCAACTCAGGGGACTGCAAGGTTAACATGAGATTATGGAGGGTAAAAATTAGAAGTGCCAAAGCCCAACAAGAACTTAATCTGGCTCCTGCTGTAGTAGATATTAGGAAAAATTTCTTCTCTAAAAGGGAAGCTGAAACAGGCTGCCCAGAGAGGTGGTGTAGTCAACTATCCCTCAAGGCATTTAAAAGACCTGTGTACGTGATGCTTATGGCATCATTTACTGGTGTCCTTGGCAGTGCTGGGTTAATGGTTGGACTCAACGAGCTTAAATTCGGCATTTAGAGGTGTTAGATATCTAAGTTGTTCAAATTTATCATACTTCATGATTCTGGCCTGAAATTTACTGCATAGAGTTAGTGGACTTAAACAGCTCCTATCATGAAGATAACAGCAGTTTTACCATGCACACATCAAGTATTTCCCCATATGGAAAAAAATTATTAATCTGATTAATTTTTTTTTAGACATCTTCAAACTACAACAAACTGGTTCCTCTGAAATAGTGGCTGAAAGTAGAAATAATGATTGTTACAAAGAAGTCTGACACAAGATTTCTTCTTTTTTTTTTTTAATTTCTCATTGTACTATGTAGTACTGGACTGAAGTAATTACTTTAAAAAAGAGTCCTAGCAATACCATATGTATTTTCATATGGTTAGGCTCTAATAATTTTTTCAATAACATATTAGAAGAGACTTTTTGGAAAATAAGTTTTTTTCCCAGCACATTATATTATTTCATTTTGACAGGAAACATTTTTGTTTCTTTTTCTCGTTTCAATATTTTAATTTTAGTTTATCTTTTTTCTTCCATAAACATGTTTGATCATGCAAATTGAAAACAGAAACTCAAATTTAAATGTGTATGCTTCTAATGAAAATGTGCTTCTATTTTATGGATGAGTATGACAAATATGAAGTAGTATCAATGAGATAGAATAATTTACATCTGAGGAACAAAAAGACCATTAAATGTATTGTGTAATTTTTACTTATCCAATAGAATAGAATGTGGGGCGATTTTTTCAGTAGTTGATAAGTCAGAGCAGCATCATAAATATCAATAGTGTTAATTAAAAAAAAAAACCCTGTTGATTGGAGCAAAAAGTTATTTTAAAAGGTATGAACAGATTTTTCATTTATTTACTGTGAGAATCCACTCCCCATTTCCCATAACATGGATTTTATCAATTGCTCTTTCTGGCCTGTTTATTTCTAACTGTAAAATAAATAACCACAGAATTGTATTGCAATAGCCCTAATACTTCTTTGCTCTAATTTCCAGTCTATTTCTTCTACTACTTCTATGATTATTCTATTGTCCACTCTCAAGAAATGTGCCTTTTGATTTTCTTTGGTACCATCCTAAGTAAACATTTTATT
>VZRF01007811.1:181451-232885 GCA_013396875.1 Vireo altiloquus
ACATTTTATTTCTATAACTATTAGATGAAATAATAATTATAAATATAAGCTTTGAACTTCTCAATAGGATTACAAATTTTATTCTTAAAAAAAGGTCAAAGGCAAAATAGAAGAAAAACTTAGCTCTTTTCAAATTCATCCAATATTCATATTAGTGCAGTTATTTCAGCACTATTATCTTTTAAGTTATAGAAGTAATTTAATCTAGCTGCATTTAAATCCAAGACTGAAAAATCCTGAGTCTTCAGGTCAGGAGAAATGAGTAAAAGAGGGGAATGTGTAGAGCACAGGTCCATCTCATTTTTTCTTTGTTTTCTCTAGATATAGCTGTTACAGCACAGACTGATAAAACATGAGAACAAAATGGCAAGAGATAAGAAATTATTCTGTTGTAGGAGCTCATTCAAGAAGTCAAAACTTCCTCAGAGATTAAATGACCTATTTAGGAGTATTACTCCTAGGTAGAGTAATATAGAAATTTTGGATGTTATAAATGAACATCAGGTATGAAAATACAGTTCACTGATTAGATACTAAGGTAAGATTTCAATTCCCCCATCCTATTTAGACTGTTTTTCTTATTTCAAGAAATTCACTAATTCAGCATGCTTAACTCCAGGAAATCACTCAGTAGAACAAACATAGGCATCTTATTTGTGCTATTTCCAGAGGTATCAGAAACATTCACAGAAGTCTGAAAGACCAGACTCAGATGGATGCAGACCTTCTCATGCTTAAATACCCACTTCAAGCTAGTCATCTAGGGTTTGCTTCACTTTGCCACACATCATTGCTCAGTGCCAACAGAGATGCCTTGCAATCCCATTTCATCCAAAGTCAGTACTCAGATGAATGGAGAACGTTGCATCTACAATCAGAAACACAGAATCAGAGAATCATCAGGGTTAGAAGGGACATCTGGAGATCATCCAGCCCAAACCCCTGCCAAGGCAGGGTGACCCAGAGCACGTTACACAAGAATGTGTCCAGGCTGGTTTTAAGAGCCTGCAGAGAGGCAGACTCCATGAGCTCCCTGGGCAGCCTGTTCCAGTGTTGTGCTACCCTCAATGTAAAGTTCTTCTCTATGTTAAAGTGAAAGTTCTTGTGGTTTTGTTTATGTCCATTGTTTCTCATCCTGTCACTGGGCTCAAAGGAAAAGAGTCTGGCACCATCCTTTTGGCACCCACCTTTGAGATATTTTCATGTATTGACAACATGCTCTCTCTGTCTTCTCTAGATTAAACAGGCCCAGCTCCCTCAGCCTTTCCTCATAGGAGAGATACTCCAAACCCCTAATTGTCTTTGTGGCCTCTGCTGGACCCTCTCTAGTAGCTCCTTTTGTCTCTTGTACTGAGGAGCCCAGCACTGGACACTCCAGATGTGGCCTCACCAGGGGAGATTAGAGGGGCAGGATAAACTGCCTTGACCTGCTGGCAACACTATTCCTAATGCATCCTAGGGTATTGCTGACTCCTGGTTGCAAGGAGATACACCTGGCTCGCAACCAACTTGTCACCCACCTAGACTCCCAGGTCCTTCTTGGCAGAACTGGGAACCAGTCTACACAGCAGACTTCACTGGAGGTCTGAACCACGGCCCAGCAGTGCTTCTCAGTGTCCCTGGCCATGCAGGCAGCTTAACTGCTAACTGAAACTGATGGCTTCACCTGCCTTGTGAATAAAGGTGTCTGAAATGAATGCCATAATCCTCCTTTCTTCATGTTTCTATTTACTACCTTACCCCATAGAGTGATATGAAAAGAGATTTCCTAAAAATCCTAGAGAGGTGCAGTGATGAGTAGGGCATAAATACTTGGGTGGAGCTGTGCTCATAAGTGAGAATGGGTGACAGATGCCAAGTAAAAATTTCTTTCCAAAAAAACCCAAAAAACCAAAAAAACAAGAACACTCAGATATATGGATTTATAAGGTTTAGTCTTGAGGATGATTGTCTAAGCTAACAATAAAGAAAAAGGAAATTTTTTGTTTTGTTACCAATTGTCACTTTTGGATTTTCACCTGGTACTTGGCTCAGAGGATCAATTAATTAATATAATCACATGAAGCTATTCACATTGCTCAAAGAAAGTGGGGTACTTTCGTGAGAAAGGGATATTTGACTATAACACTTGGTTATGCAAATAAAGACACAGTTGTATTTTCAGTGTAAATATGTATTCTCTCTCTTTTTAAAAATTTGACCAACTCATTGAACACATCTACTAAGTGAACCCCAAAGGTTAACAGACAATAGTACGATTTTTTTTTAAATCAAGATCTCCCTTCTCCTAAAGTTTTATGGGTAAAAATAAGAAAAAAACAGCCTAACTTTCAATTAACATAACTACATTTATATTTTATAAGAGTGATGGTGACAAAAAAGACAAATACCACTAATACTTAAGCAATAAATAAGTCAGAGGTGTGAACTAACTTACAGATACCAAGGGAAAACTGGCTGGAAGAACAAAATACCTGTACAGATGTTGAGGACAACTACATCCGACAGTTTTATTATTTGGTGAAGATGACATCTCCTCTGTGATGTTCAGTAGCAGAAGTCCGCTAGACACAAACTGTACAAGCTGAACTCAATATTTCGTAACAATAAAAGTTGTTAGTGAAAGCACAGCACATGCCTGGCACGAAATGCAGACTGGCTAGCTACATAGAAACTGGTCCACTTTGCAAATGAGGATGTGATGATTAGATTTTCATGGATAGTAGGTGGGTTTCATCTCCTGTAATATTGAATACCTACAGTACAAGTAGGTATATCTGGGTCTGTGACCAATGATATTATTGGTAATCCCAGGGACTACTGGGCCACTCCAAAGAGTGAATGCAGTAGAGTGTGCACGTCAAATGTGTGTTGTACAGATTTGCTGCCAATGTGGTGCCCGAATTGTTACATCATAAACATAACCCTTTGGATCTAGGTCATATTGTAATGAGTAAGACAGCTGGTGTATAGTGCTGTAAGTCATGGAATTAATTTTACATTTGCAATATTCATTCAAGGAATTTTCTTTTTTTGCTTTTTTCAGTTTTTGTGCTCATAATTTTTCTATTCTGCTTCTTCCTTGCAGAAAAAGGATCCCACACATAATCACGTACACATGTATTCATGTATTTATTTGACTAATTCAGAGACAGATCATTTCTGTCTTTTAATGTGAAACAATATTTTGATTCTCTATTATAAAAATATGCATTATTTAAAGAAATTCCTCTGCAACTGAATGCTTGGAGCTTCACCAGAAATTACTCATCAGCACATTGCTTCAGCCTGAAAAGGAAATGGGTGGTATGGTTAGTAGCATAATTTGTGATGAAAAATAGTGGGAAAATAGAAATAATCCTTCTTAACTATTTCAATGGGAGATATTTTTCAATGTTTCCATTAATTCTAATACCTCCTTCTACTTTCTCTCTCAATCTCTCTTCTCAGTCAAGCCCTGCTTTTATTACAGTGGAGATGGGTAAACATTGAGATACAACAGTAGAGAAGATGAATAATGGCTCGTTGGCATGCCAGTACCCTTATTTATGTATCAGCTGCTCCAGACAGACCTTTTGAAATGGGATGTAGAACACAGATGTTTACTGAGGTAAAGATATTCTCAGAACCTGCACATAAAATAAAAAGTTATCATATCTTATGATTATTCTATGTGTAAGATTGAGTAGTCACTGTGAAGTAACCAGTTACAGAAATACTCTTCCTTTGATATTTCTAGGACAGCTGGAATTTACCCAATAGCCCCAAATTAAATCTTTTTAGTTGTTTGGGCGATAACTTTGGTTCAATTTTTTTCCTCCTTCAAGGGAGTTAACTTCTTTCATGCAGCCATACAAGTGAGTTAGATTTCATGAGTGGAAATTTTGCAAAATTAAAAGCAAAAGTAATGGGGCAGTGAGAGGGACTAATAAAATCTATGAGACTAAAGACACATTGAAAGATCATAGGAGTACTTAATGAAGCAAAGATAGGACAATCTAAAAATCCCCTATACAAAACTGTATAACAGAAGAAAAGTTCTGCTAAACATGAAACTGTTAACGAGGAAGGTGGACAGAAGGTAACTGGTAGAAATTCATGTATGGATGGGAAGTCTAAAGGAAATATTTTTACCTTTTATTTACGTCAACAAAAAAAAGTATCAGGATTTTTATGATTTCAGTACAAGAAAAAAAGATAACAAATGCTAAACTCTACAAAAAAGTCCATGCAGTGTAACTATATTTTAGAATTCTTAAAGTCCTACATAGATTAATACTGTGGAGACCCATAGTAACAGCCTGAAAAGGCATAAATATGCAAGAAAGGCAAACATGAAAATGTGTTAAGGAAAGATAAATGAAAGGAGTAAGACCTTAACTGTCTCACCCAGTAGTCCATTCTGTCTCTTTAAAAATTCTAAAAATTCTAGAATGAATGAAAGACAAGAAATATCAGTTGAGGAGGAAAAGGGAAAAAAATCCCCCCACAACCCCTAATAACCAAAGTGGACTACTGAATTTTTGCTTTTGCCAATGTTGAAGAAAAATAAGAGAAACTCACCAATATTTCTTCCAAAAATATATTTTTCTAAAATTTGGAGATAGCAGAATTTTTTTCTAAGGCTGCAAATATGGAGGCTTTTGTGAAAAAATAAAAGTAAAATTATGTATATTTACAAAGTGGTTTTTAGATTCACTTTTGAGGTTAGGCAAAATAATCCAAAGGAATATCTCCAGAACTTCAGTTGATGCTCCAGCATAACATGCTGAAAGATCTGTAAGAAATCATTCTTGTGCTGCACGATAGGCTCAGTAGATTTGATACCTATTTTCTCTTATTTCATACAGCTCTGGGTAGTTTTAAAGTGTGGGCCTAATTTTATTTGAGATAAGAAAACTTGTTCCCTACTATGAAGGGATATTTCTCCCCACAAAATGATGGTGGCATAGCCTCCAGCCTTTTATTTCTTTTCTTTCAGTGATACATGCATTTGTAAACAGAGTAATACTTAATTTCTGATTTAAGATACAAGAAGACAACTTTGACACTACTTACTTTTCCCTTTCAAACACTCAGTCTATCTGGAGAAAGAAAATTATGAAGTCCATTTTCTTAATAATATTTATAATCATGACTCCAATGCCTGTAGGTCTCAAGATGCCCGACAATATATAACTAAATGATGCAAATGATGACACGACTCATTGAATTTCAGAGCCCTTAAGAAAAACGTAGGGGAAAAGCCCAGCCACCACTATGAAAGTATATAAACTATTCAGTGAAGAAAGTTCTTATCTTTTTATTATTAGCAGTGTGTCATTACAAATTGGTAACACTTTAAGACCTTTAAGGGTCTTAAAGATCATCTACTTTGAACACCCCTGCTATGGATAGGGACATTTTCTGCAAGACCACATTGCTTGAAGCCTTCATCCAACCAAGCCTTGAGCACTTACAGGTATGGGTCATCCATAATTTCTCTGGGCGACCTGTTCTAATACCTTACCACCTTCACAGTAAAGATTTTTTCCTAACATCTAGTCTGAACTTACTCTCTTTCAATTTGAAGCCATTTCCCCTTGTCCTATCACTAGATGCTCTCACAGGATGTTTCTCTCCATCTTTCTTTCAGGTCTCCTTTGGGTTCTGGAAGGTGCTATGAGATCTCACTGGAGCCTTCTCTTCTGTGAGAACAACCTCACCTGTCTCAGTCTGTCTTTGTAGGAGAGGTGCCTCAGCACTCGGATCATCTTTGTGGCCTCCTCTGGACTCACTCTAACACGTCCAGAGCTGGATGCAGGACTCCAGATGGGGCTTCACCAGAGCAAAGGGCCAGAAACACTTCCCTCAATCGCTGGCCACAGTGCTTTGGATGGAGCCCAGGACACAGTTGGTTTTCGGCACTGTAAACACATGTTGCTGGGTTATGTCAAGCTTCTTGTCAATCAACACCTACAAAGTCCTTCTCCTCAGAGTCTCTCTCAACCAGTTTTCCATCCAGCCTCTATTTATGCTTTGATTACCCCAGCCCATGTACAGGACCTTATAATGCTATAAAGATAAATCCTTGTGCAATTGACACAGTGCAGTAGAGTTATCATAATGAAATGAGTTGCTTCACTGAGCTGTTTTTTTGCTGGGACAGAATTAATTTTCTTCACAGTAGCTAGTATGAGGTTGTGTTGTAGATTTGTGCTGGAAAGTGTTGAAACAGGAGTGTTTTCAATACTGCTGAGCAGTGCTTACACAGCATCAAGGCCTTTTCTTCTTCTCACTCTACCAGTGAGTGGGCTGTGGGTGTGCAGGGAGGTGGGAGTGGACACAGCCAGGACAGTTGACTCCAAATGACCAGAGGGATATCCTGTCCCAAATGGCATCATGCTCAGCCTATAAACCTGGGAGAAGAAGGAGGAAGGGGGGAATGTTAAGAATGATGGTGTTTTTTTTCCCAAGATGTCACTATATGTGGTGGAGCCTGGCTGAGAATCCACCTGCGCATGAGAAACACTGAATATATTCCTTGTTTTGTTTTGCTGGTGTGAACAGCTTTTGCTCTACCTATTAAACTACATTTATGTCAACCCACAACTGTTCTCACTTTTAGTCTTCTGATTCTTTCCCTCACACCACCAAGAGTGAGCAAGTGAGCAACTATATGGGGTTCATCTGACAGCTGAGGTTAGGTTAAACCGCAAGGTTCACCCTAGAGGATTTTTCAGCATATATTTTCCACCCCAGTTCATTAGTTATGAATTCTCTCTCTTTAACGATTTGTCACTATAACTGTGTCAAATTCAACTTTCGATATCTACATTCTCTTTACTATTATTAGTAGGTTTAATTTAGCCAAAGAATCATTTTTCTATTATCCTCTGTTACTTCAAGTCACACCTTCTACTGCTAATCAGATGATATGTTCCACTAGAAAACTGGCTGGAACACTGTGAAAAACTGCATAGAGGAACTTCTGTGGAGCTTGGCGTTGCTTTTTCATGAAAATATGGTATTTATCACATATATTTAGTAATTTCATAGTACTGTACAAACGTTTAATTACCTTCAGAGTGTTATTTCACTAGTAAATGAATACTATTATTATTCTAGATAATAGTCACTGAGGTCAGAAAGCTGCATAATGCTGATGACAGTTTCCCCCTCCCACAGCTTATTTTCATTCTTGATGATTAATCTTGAATAATTACCTTCTAAACCTGAAAGTGGACCTTTCTAAAAAGGAACATATGCAAATAGAACAAGAGAGTCCATTATGATTCAAATTCTAAAATATTAGCTTTAAAATATACTAACGCACAAAAACAATCAGCCATCAGCACCAACCGTACCATTTCTCTGCATCAGGTGATTGGGCTATGTTGTGTTTTCTGGCATGTTTTGTTTTGCATATAAATGTTAAAATTACTTCTATTTCCAAGAACTCCCAAAGGAGTTGGGATTACTGTGCTGCTTATTTGTTTTCCTTTCTAGGAGAACATGAGTACTTCAAGATTCAAGAAGAATCTGGGTTTTTTTCTGTAGAACTTATTTCAGGATTTTTGATCCTTAGGCTTAAATTTGTTACCCATTTACGCACATGATACATTTACTAAAAAAATAGAACAAGTGTTTTATAGCTTCCTAGTGCCTTTCCTTCCTTTTAAATGTCTGGAAGTGTTGTGCTTCAATATCTCAGGGAATCAAGCCCAGAGATCTTAGGGGATAGAAAGGAGGCTGCTGCCTTCTGCTCTTACTCCAATACATTTTATTACAGGGCAAGTACCAAGCTCCCACAAGAATAGATATATTTTGCTGATTAGGTATATTTTTCCCCCTATTTTTCTTCCTTTTTATTCTTCCTTGACCCCTACTCCTCCCTGCTTTTGATTTTAAATATACTATCAGCCCTTACTAGTTTAGTGACCTGTGCAGAGCAGGTTATAGCTATGAGTAACAACGTACTGTTCTGAGATTAATGTTGTTATTCTTGTGACACAGGGACATCAAAAGCTGTATAAAAACACTCAGAGTGACAGGTGGCATTTGCTTTGTTACTGTGCTTTTGCACATGTCTCTGACATCTCTTCATAGACACAGTGGGGCTTTGATTCCTTCGTGTTTTGTATTCCACAGTGCACTTTCCACAGTGCTGCTATGGATCTACAGTATGCTAGGAATTGCAGAAATTCAAAGCATGCATGTAAAGGGATAAATGATAAATTGTTGATGGGGAAAAATGGTTGTGGTCAAGCATGGGAAATAATCCATGAGAGATTTGTATTCCAGAAAGAGTATAAACTCCCATGGGGAACATAAATGATCACTATTGTTTGTCCTACAATTTTCAACCATTCCAGAGAGGTTTCCTACTAATCTTAAAAATAGTTGGTCATTAACAAAGGCCACAAATGCACCCTCTCATAGCTGGGTGGTATATTTTAATCCTGTAAGTGTCATTGTGCCACTCTCTGATTCAACGTTGGTTTCCCAGTTTAGTATTCAGAGAGCTAATTCATTTTGTTGCTGGCAGCAGTGCATTAATGATCAAGCTACGACAATGAACACTGTCTGCATAACAAATGTGTCTTTCTCAAGCTGCAGTAAATACAAAGTGATTAACATGAAATAACTGCTCCAGCAAACTGCTTCTTGGCTTTTAAATAGATACTAGTGTTTTTATTTAACCCTGCATTTGTCAGATATGTCTTGAATGGGCTTGTTTTCATTTATTTTTTGGAGGAGGGGCAATTGTTACCTTGGAGCTTTATTTTACAGAGTGCATTCTCTTGGAGATATGCTGTTAGCATACTGGATGCAAATGATTATTAATACTCTGTTCCCTGCTTCTGACATTTACTAAGGCAGAAGCATCAAATAGAACTAAATCACATCATGCTCCTTCCAGCTAGTTTAATCCTGCCATCCTATTGGAGATAATGAAAATAAGGTCTGAGCAGGTTAATGTTGCAGTTGTTAATAACCTTTGAATCTAAAATAACACAAGGTGAAGTTGGTTTGCATCCCAAGTCAGACAGGGAAGTACAAAGAGAGAAGGTGAAACAAGAAGAATCACACTGAAGTTGCTCTCCCCTTGCAGCTCCACCCCCATCTTTTATTCTTAATCCAGGCATAATGAAAGATCTAAGCAATGTCACTGTCTTATGAAATGATGGGATTATTCTATTCTTAGAAGAAGTAAGACAGAGACAGAAAGAGAGACAGAGACAGACAGGGACAGAGATGGAGACAGTTGATTTGACAGTCAATGTCCTTTATCCTTGTTGCCTCTAAATCCCTGTTGGGGGAGCCCCTACCTGAAATGTTGCAGCGAAAACAGAAAAGCATAGTACCCTCCATGAAACACTTTTAAATGGTTCTCTTGTCATCCAGACAATCCTCTAAAGCCATGCTGTTCACATTCCTGCTGTCATTTCACTTCATCTCATGATAATGTGCCAGTAGCGTAGGCTTTCAGTAGAAAACAGTCTTTTAGAGACAGAGTTTTATTAGAAGATGTTGTATAAGAGAGCTCAAGTATTCCTTTTATTTATTTTCCTGCTAAGGCATTGCTATAAGGACTAGAATTTTTTTCCATTTATGCTGTATGTGACAAGTTTTTGCTATCAGTTTATAAGAATCGAATGATTGCATTCTGGAAATATGTGTTTTTACTGTTCTATAAAGGCCATTAAAAGGTTTGTCTCAGTGAAAAATAAACAGCATGATGGCAATGTGATGCATATTCAAGAGTAATACAAAGGCAAAATCAAAAGAGAAAATTTTGGTTTCCTCAGGGAAATATCAAAAACTATTAACAATATGTTGGGGCTTTTTAAAGACATATTGATCCACTCACCAGAAGTATCCAGTAAAATTTACAGGGCAGGAGGGAAACAAAGAAGTATCCTCAGACTCTATTTAAAAATTTGAAAACTGTTCTTTTTTCATTCATTAAGCACAAGTCAGGGTCATGGGAGCCTTAAATCAAAAGAAAAATACCTTCTATTCCTAAGAATCCAAATTCTCCATGTGTTATTAAAAAGGAAAAAAGATTTGGGAAACAACTTTGCTAGGAGCAGGATGCATATGGACTTGTGACTATAACATAACCTACAAAAGCCCATGAGTAGTGGAAAAGGGAATGGCTGTAAATAGGCAAAACAAATTTCCTGAAATATTCCCTTGAGAATCACAGACTCAAATGTAATCACATTTGAATAAAATAAGATCAACGGAAAAGAGCTGGTTCAGAGAGAGGCATAAATATTCCTATAATTACAACTCTTTTCTTCCATTTTGGTAAGCCGGGATAGTTTGAAAATAGCGTTCAGGTAATGTGAGGTGTGCCTGCTGTGCTCAACAGAGGAAGGACTGGAATACCTACAACCAAAGACTTGCTGGCATTTAAGTAATCACAAAAGAAGTAACACCTTCAATCTCCCGTTTTTGCAGTATGTTAGGTGTGCAATGAACTGGCATAAGCACTTACTCCCTGCTACTTTAGTCCCTGCTTTTTCTACTTCACACACTAAAGCTGCTGGTGTGGCACAAGAAACTCTCTGACACAGCAACACTAGGTACAGGAAGCCTGAGACCACACAGCCAACTGGACCACAGGCCCTGCTAGTATTTGTCCCTGCTCTTTGAAAATTATGGCTACTTGTGGAGGCCGATAAGCCCCCCGGTCTGGATGACACTGGAGGCCCCTGGGAGGTGGGTCCCTGAAAGTTGCTCCAAGGTTGAGAGACAAAAAGAGCCCTCTCCAGGACCCTCTGCTGGGTTATGTTCATGCACCCTGGTTCTGTTTCCCTGGTTCGGTTTCCCTGGTTGGCTCGATGGCCCTACCGCCCCTGCCCTACCCTGGATGTCCCAGGCCCAGAATGTTCTTCCTCCCCTGCTCACCCATTGGTCCTTGCTCCCCAGCCACTCCTCCTCTGCTTCCCCATTGGCTCCCTCACCCAAGCCCCGCCTGTGTCCTGCCCCCATGCCCTCAGATGATTGGTCTCTGGTGCTTGCTCCGCCCCTACCTCCCCCTGTACTTAAATCTGGGCCCTGCCCTGATGCTCGTCTTTGTCCCTGGTTCTTTTCACATGTGTGGCTGCAATAAATCTCCACATGGAATACCACATGAGGACCCTCCCTGTCTCTTTGCCATGGATCCGTCTAAGAAGCTATCCGGCGTGTGTGTGAGTGTGTGTTTGGTGTGTGGTACCAACTGAACAGCTTCTGTCGGAGACCCTTTCGGAAGGCTGCGTCCTTATACCATCCTGCCCCCGCCACTACAACTACTGAAGTTTTAGTTGGTTAAATCAGATTCATATCAGGGTCATTTAGCTAAGACTCTTTTTTGCTTTGCTTTTCTTAAACTAGGGGTTGTATGCCAAGCTTTAAATGACAGACCACTAATGAAAGTTCTGTAATTAATGAAAAAACATTGCTTTTTATGAAAATGTTGAAAAACAGCACCATATGATGAAAGCAAAGAAAAAGCACAGGCTCAAACTCACAGATCTCGTCAGTAAAATCAATTTAAAATTATTTCTAAATTAAAAAGAAACATGGCTCCCTGACAGACTGAATTATTGAAGGAATCAACAATTTACAATTATGAAAGAAGTTATGATTGCCATGCACTGATGATAAGATGAAGGTAGCAAGTCAACATCAGTTTTCAAAGCAGGTTGTTCAACTAGCAATAAACTGCTGTGGGGCCAACAGTGACTGTTTCTGCAGGGGTTTATTGCCAGACGTGTGGAAATTCTAATGCAATCAAGGCAGAGTTTTTGAATGTCATGGATGAAACCATGCAGAAAAAAGTATTCTCAATTATTTTACAGAGTCCAGTCAAATTTTACTTTAATGAGATAACTGTTATTCTTTGCCTAAACTAAAGAAATTTGGTAAGCAACATACTTCTGCACTGTGTGCATTCTTACGAGGTATCATCACAAGTGTTACTTATGGTAAGATCATTAAAGAAAATATGATGGTAATGATCAGATTTTTTAAAGAAAACTTTTAGGTATCTGTTTTGAATCTTCCTTTCTCTGCTCTAACTTTTCACTGGAGCAATATTAAGTAATGAAAGATTTTATTGGCACATGCTTTGTGGCTATTAAAACAGGAAAACCATCTGTGTACTGGGGCTGAGATAAAGACTTTTTATCATAATTTATTTTGCTTCTAGATCTTTTCTTACTTGCTTTGATCCTACAGTTTTGAGGTTCTTTTAATTTTTCATTCTTTTTCACTAGTTCACAGAAGACTCAATGCAAAGAAAAAACATCGAACAGGTTAAAGTTGAATGAATAGTTTTGGCCTTGTGTTGGTGCTATTAGCATACTCTCTCAAACCACTTAATCTTATACTGTATGATGCAAACATCTTTCTCATCCAGGTTCTACCTTTTGCAACAAATCTCTTACATTTACATTACTTTGTTTTTCCCAATTTTCATTAAAAAAACCCCATGTTATGTAGCTTCACTTTTCACCTTTATTGTCAGCTAAGCTATATTTTGCATTATTTATCAATATAAAAAAAGTTTAAAGTCAAAACTCATACTGTATGCTATAAAATTGCATTGTGTCCTATTAAAATTTATGTTGACTGGATGCCAAATTGTGCTCTGTTTATACAGTCTCCACTGGAGTTCTGTGGTCTGTGGTAGGCTGCATAATATTTGGGGATAGCACAGTTTTGAACAGCTTTTGGCAAACACTCTGAAACATAGATAAGAAGCATCAAGGAAGAAAAGAGTACTAGAACACCACATAAAGGTTGCATTAGTAGAGTTGTGATAAACTGGAAGTTTACCACTTGGTCTTTTATTCATGTGCAATCACTGGGGAGCATCAGTCTGCTGAAGTAAACATCATGGATGGAAAAAACACACAGAGCACATTGCTCTGCTACAAGCAGGGGATGATTTGGGAATTTATCAGCATATTCTTAGTGATTTTCCTTCTCTAGTGCCAGGCAACAATTTCTTCCCAAATACAGTTGCCGGGTTTTTTTTTATCTTGCTTGTATTTCTTCTGAGTTGCGATGCTAAAACCAGGGAAATCCAGAACAATGCTACATCTTTACTAGTATGAAATTTTAGTATTATGAACAGTTGTCATATGATATGATGCATCACATCAGGAATATTGATTGATATGGAAAATCTTGTGCCAAAAGTTTAATTTAAGCTATTGGTTCATAGAAAAGTTAAAAAGCAGAAGCCCTCTTGTAAAAATATATGATGGTGATTGTGTTTTAAATGGCCATATTTTACCATATTCTTCTTATAAGAAGAGGTATCTATTTGCTTCAGTAATCTTTTCGCAGAAATCTGTGTACAATAAGTCTACAAAGAAGAGTTTAGAGCAGCAAAAATGTGCTGAAATTATTGTATGGGTTTTTTTCAGTTTTCTCCTAGATAAAATACACATTTGGATCCTATTACCAATAATAAAAATAAGAAAGAATGAAAATTAAAAAAAGGATATAACACTTCCCTCTCCCCAGTAAAACTTCCAATGGTTGCCGGTTGGGGGTTTTTTGTTTTACTTTGTTGGATTCTTACTATTCCTACTTACAGGGTGGAGGGAAATGAGGCTCCTGACAACCTGTTTTGATGCCTCTTGATACTGAAGTGATGAAGAGCCATTGGATTCCCACTGGTTACCCCTGTGGATTAATGAAGGCTGAGACAGAAATTGCAGAGCTGCCATGCAGAATGACCTTACCTGATAAGACTGTTCTGCCTTCACTGCAGTAGGTGAGAAGGGCAGGTTGTATGCAGCAGGCTGTTTTTTCTGTACCTTAATGAGAAAAATTGACCTGTTTATCCACCAGCTGTCTTCTTTGTTTTTGATTCAAGTCAGTTTTGGAAAACCTTTTCTGATCTTAAATGTTGTATTAAAGCTGCATCCTCCAGAGAATGGCTTATTGTCAGCAAAATCTGGTAGATAGCTACAAACTATGGGAAAACACCTGCTTATAAATGCATTTATAACACAATGATATTCACAGACCACTTCAAGACACATAATATTACTGACTTAATTTAGATGATATGAGTCACCAAGAGCTCTTTTTTCCCACCTACTAAACTGCTTTTATTGTCTTTTGTAAGCATTTTGTATAGCTTAGCTTTGCTTTTTATTTTTCTATTGTATATTTAGGACATGCTTGGGTGAAATAATAAAATAATATATATAAAAGATGAAAAGCCTCCATATTACAGCTTGGGGGAGGGGGAGGATTTCATGTAGGAAATAAACATTTTGATAACATCACTATGCTTGGCTTTCATCTCATGATAAAAGATAAGTATTTTCTAGTACATGTAATAGAAAGTCAACCTATGTCTATCAGATTGTACAAGAATAAGAAATCATTTTTTAAGTTTACTGTATCAAACATTGAAGAGGTAGGAAATGCAAAAGTAAAGGTGGAATGAACAATTCATTTAGAATCAAGGTAAAGTGAATGAATACCTATTTCACTGCTCATTTTCTGGTTTTCACAGTTCTTGAATCTAGTACCTTTGTGCAGTTCAAATTTCTCCCCAGATGCTCATCTCAGCATCTGATTCCTCATTCAGTCATTAGACTCCTGCTGCTCCTTGATTCTCCTTACTTGTTTCCAAATCACAGAAACATAGCAGCCCTTCTCTTCCCCAATTCTGTATCAAGCTCAGACTTTCACTCTCCCCATCATCCAGGTTGTCAATAAACAGATAAATAATCACTAACACCAGTATTCATCCCAGAGGGATGTCAGTGTTAACCATCCACCGCTGGATGCTTTCCACTGCTCATCACATTTTGCCCCTGATGATTCAGCCGGTTTTCAATTCACCTTTTAGCTAACTTGTTCAGTTCATATGTCAACAGTTTGTCTGCTAAAATACTATGGGAGACCACATAGAAGATTCTAAGAAACCCCAGGTAAACAACACACACAGCTCTCCCTTGGCCCTCAGTGCATCATCATCTAACAGCAAAAATTAGGAAGTTTTGTCAGGCACTACTTCCTCTACATAAAAACATGTTGGGTGATCCCAGTCACTTTCTTGCCTTTCATAAGGCTGGCAACCACTTCAAGCATTAGTTGCTCCATCATCTTCTCATGTGAGCAGTCTGTCTTCCTCTCTCTTCTACCCTTCATTGAAGATTAGTGGGAGCTTTTCCTTTTTCTCATTTTCAGGAATCCCCATCAGTCACCATGATCTTTCAGATCATAGATATTTGCTTCACAATGACATTGGGCACGTCCGTCAGCACCCTTGGATGCACCCATTTGATCCCATGGACTTGAGTATGCCCAAAAAGTGTTCCCTCACTCCATCTTACATTGCTCTTGATGATGCTTGATCCTATACACTGCCACTGGACCTGTGAGCAAGCTTTCACCTTACCAATTGTAAGGCAAAGCAGGCAGTGAGAATCTCTGTCTCAGTTTTTTAAGCCTTTTCTTGGCTGTCAATTTTTCAAAAGAATACTTCCTTTATTCCCTTCACATCTCTTACTGTTTTTAGCTACATCTGAGCTTTGGCTTGCTTAACTCCTGTATTTCTGTAGAGATAATTTAAAATTACAAGGTAACTTCCAGCAGCATATCAGATTTTTTCTGGCACCCTACACTCTCAGATAAAAGTCATTTTATTAAAGCCTTAATCTGTAGATGGTTGATTAAGCCCTCAACATCCACAGACAAACTACCTTTTACAGTATATTCTATACAGAGTTATTTGCTGTAGGCCATTTCCACAGCAATCTTAACCTCTCTCCTACTCCAAACACAAAACTTTCAGGTTGTACAAGTTATCTGAGATCTTAAAGTTTTTTTAATGGAATGTTTTAAGCGGCTATATTTCAGTCCATAGGTTTCTTATTGATTGTGTGCTGAGGGTATTGCTTTTAGTACTATCTTATAATTCACCAATCTTCATGTAGCACCACATAATTCCCATCTACTATGATGTTTCAGACATCCTAGTGCTTGGCAGAAATCTGTCTTGACAGCTGCTTCAGACTCTGGGACTATGTGTAGCATCAGCAATCACAAGGAGGCTAAGTTCAGTTAGCAGGTAGTGATGTATGTCAGTATTGCCATACTTGCACCACATGATTAGTACGGACAGTCCAAGTCTCTCAGACTAATTCACTTACCAGTTTGTCATATCTACAGTATGATTTTGCTACATACATAGTTGTTGCTTAAAACTGTTGTAAATCAGCAAGCACTCCCTCAAGCATTTCTGGAGTAGGGTGCACAAGACAACAGTGAGTTTCCAAAAAAAAAGTGAAAA
Source organism: Vireo altiloquus (assembly GCA_013396875.1). NCBI lineage: Eukaryota > Metazoa > Chordata > Aves > Passeriformes > Vireonidae > Vireo > Vireo altiloquus. The sequence goes on from VZRF01007811.1 coordinate 197,752, forward strand.
TAACACTGCAAAATACATTTTTTTAGTTTCTAGGTTTAGCAAAACTCCATTAGACAAGAGAAAGGTGGGTAGTCAAAGACAGCTTTCCATGGAAATACAACAAAGTGTTTGCATATGACATAACAAAGTTTGAGCAGATAATGGTTGATGTGATGTATATCTATATCTAATCTATCTCTATCTATAGCTATAGCCATAGCTATGTGGTATTAGATATAATTATCCCGTATAGATTATATTTTATATATATAATATAGATATTATATATATTACTTAGTTTTGGTGTAGGTGTCCAGAAGCTGATGGCAGGGTGGCGTCTGTGAGTAAGAGGCTGCCCTGAGCAGGACACAGCAGGTTCCAGCTGGCTCTAATGGACCTAAGATGGTGGTGCCTCAGTAAAAATATACCTAAGAAATAGCAGAACACCACACACTAGAAAAAAGTGAGAAAAAATTGTGTGAGACAGCCCTGAAAATACCAAGGAGAAAGAAAAGGATTAAGTGCTCCAGTGACTAGAGCAGAGAAAGGACTGCACTGGAACAGATACCCATGCTGCAGTCCAAGGAGAATTCCATGCTGGCACAGGTGAATGTGCCTTGAAGAAGCTGTAGGGAAGGGCTGTAGACATGAGAATCAAGTTCCTCAGGTTCACCAGTCAGCACTGTTTACATAGTACTAACTGGAGCTTGTCAAACTGAGGCTCTTGGCTTCTCAGGAAGAATGCCTCAGCATTTAGGTGGTGAGAACAGTACATATGGTCATTCTGATGAGCCTCAGTAAACACAGTAGACCTCTATAGATGATATGTACATGCCGTATACAACTTGATCTATGTAGCTTGAGGCACTATAAGCTTGATCTATAAGCATGAGGCACTCTTACCCAAACTCCTTTTTTTGTCACCTTCTTTTCTCTTCTTTTGACAAAAGACCACAACCTTTCTTTCCAAACTCAGTCATGCTCTGACTCATCCAGAGGCATATGCCAATGGATCTGGTCCATTAGAAAACAGACCTTTGTCATCCTGAAAATCAGTGAGATCGCCTCCAGATATTTGGGGCAACCTTAGAGTATCTCTGAAGAATTTGACATAATTTTTAGAGAAAGGTGAATTCTGTGTGGCAAGGGAAGGGCAGAAAGCTGCAGTAGCTTGGAGATCTGTCTCAGTACTGGCCCTAACTTCTGGGCTAGGAAGATGCTTCATAGACTTCTTGGACAGGAACTCCTGCTGCACTCTTAATTCTGAGGGAGACCTGTAGGGATACATTACTCTCTTGGCAGAACTACAGAGGGAATAGGGACATATTCTGTGAGAGATAGAAAGATAGATAAGACTGGAAAGTGGAATAGTAACTGCCTTACATTTTCAATAACATCTGGCTTGAACCAAAAGCTCACAATACTCAAGCTCATTGAGCTGCAGTCTGACCAAATGGACCTGTTGCTGGCACTTAAGAAAGAGCTCAGCGTCACCAATGACATCACAGCATCTTTCTCCTGCATAAACATGTTAGCAGGAAGTGTGGAGTTAAGCTTAATCTTATTGTGAGGTTTTGAGACAATTGTCCTGCTCTATCTATTTGGTTGCTGAGCATTTTCATCTTTTTCTGTCAATTTTCCTGTCATGTGGGTGGGAGACTACCCAGCATTGTCTAATTTATGTCATGGGAAATCTAAGAAATTCTGTTCTAAAGAAGGCTTACAAACAATCCTGAGATTTCAGGTTAGAAGTTGTTGGCAATACATGGAGACAGGCAGAGTGGTAGATTGTTACTTGGGGGAGTCCTGCTCATTGACTCCTTGCCAGATGTGAGACTGCAGCCTATCTCCTCTCTTCTATCCTCTTCTTTCCATCCACTCTGGCCTAAGTAGAGCTAAAGAAGTGGGCATGTGGCTGTGATCTTAGCTACATTATTTTTAAGAGCTTCATACACAACCTTTCCCTATTTATTCCCATTGTACACAGATGAAATCCCTGATTTCTTATGTTCTTCTGAAGTACTGCACATATTTTTCTGTTTGTATTATGGCTGGTTAACAAGTAGGAATTTTTGTCTTTAATATATGCTATAATAAATTGCTGTTTTTTTCCTCATCTTATGCATGTGAAACCTAGAAACATGTGGCTCATTTTTGCAGAAATTTACATAGAGATAATGACACCCACATTTCTTACTATCAGTTAGTCATTAAGCAGAGGTCCTTATTGAAATCAATAGGAATTCTACATAAAAGAAGATATTTTATGACATCCTTTTCCTATCAAAGTAGGGAAGATATATTTTTTCCTTTTCTGTTTTCTGATTATTATAAATTACAATTTCATATGATTGTTTTTCAAGACTGGTATTGTTACAGAATTCCATATGAAAATCTTTTCACAATCTAAAATAATTTATTTAAGTTTGATCTTTCAATACCCTACACTTGTAGGGTATTGAAGTGTGGTCAAATGGGAGACAGTAATTTACTTACGTAGCATAGGTTAGAAAAGAAATTGTCAGACTATCAACTACTAAAATAAAAAGTACAATTAAATAGCTAATTTAATACTGTCCTGTGGCTTCATTAAGAATAAGGTATGCATACAAAAATATTGTGCTTTTCCAGCTGACTTTTTATGCCAAATTCAAAGTGCTGCTAGTGATGTAAATAAAAGGAAAAGAAATCCCTGCTGGATCCTAGTTTTTTTACTCACTTGAGAAGTCTTATTAAAAGAATTACTCTTGTGTACAGGTATTCCACAACATTTTGAAAACTAACATTAAAATAAGGAGTGTAGTTGGGAACAAATAAAATTTTCTATCCTACTACCAGAATTATCTCACTGTGAAATAAGAGTGAAATATTCAATTATTAAATTAAAAAAAAAAAGTATTCCTGGCCCTCCATAGCAGATTTGCATTTAATAATTAAAAATTTGTCAAAAGCAAACGATGCAAATTTTTTTTTTTAAATATTTGAGTGGCAATATTGGTTTGGCATTATTTTGCAAGTGATTTCATTTTATTCTCTACAGTTACGTACTTCATGCCAGTTACATGTCATCTAAAAGCTTCAGAAAACACATTATTTAGATTAAAAAAAAAAAAAAAGGGGAATGTAGTAACAGCTTTATGTTTTTGAGAGATATTTATCAGCATAAGGGGGAATTCTAACATTCTCAGATTGCTTTGTTTCAGAAATTGTATAAGGATTAGCAATTGACTGTATTACAGTAGTCACTGAGCATATTAATACATTAAGTTCATTTTCAGAAGATCAGAAAGGAAAAGACAGTTACTATTTTGCTTTTAGATAAATACTGTACATACATAACCATACATTGCCATACATAAATAACCTTCATACAAAAAAGAATGACTCAGAAAATTGTAAAATGTCAGGGAAGTTGAGTGGGGTGAGGCAACCCATGCAAATAATTATCCCCAAGAAGTACTACAACAGACCCCTATACTTCCTAAAAGTTATTGTCCTTCCTAGATTAATTCCTTCTAGCAGTGCACTATAAGAGTGTGAACACTCCTGGAAAAGCAGGATTGATGAATCTCAAATTAAAAATACAGATCTGCTCTTATAAATGTACTAAATACACCTCTAGTGGGAGAGGGAATGAAATTGAGAGGATCAATGAAGCTTAAATTTGTCTTTACTATTAGCCCATGGTGAATGTTGCCACGCCTCATCACGTGGTCATTCAGCCCTAACTCACCAGTACAGAACAGGTTTGCTTCATCCTCTGAAAGAAACTTTAATCCAGAGGGAAATGTTCTCTGCAGTCCAGTTACAACCTCATCGTTGGGAAAGAAGACTTCAGACCAAGAAGTAAAAATCACTCTTTCCCTCATGCTCTTGCCTCAGGAGGCTGACAGCTCCTGTGCTGACAGATTTTCCAGCCTGATGCTGCGCCTAGCCCATAGAATGCCCCAACCTTCCTACCCATAACTTATGTAATGTTAACCAGATTAAGGGCAAGATATACAAAGACAGATGTGGTTAATCTATTTAATCTACTTCTGATCATGACCTCTTGATTTTTCTGTTGATTTCTTAGCAGGCCTAGGTTTACTTCAAGAGTTTCAGCTTTTCAAATGAAACAGCAGTGGTGGTTTGGAGTAAAGATAAGCCTCAAGGGAACCCCTCAGAAAAAAACTTCATACACTGCAACACTTATGATTAGTATTTTATGTAAAAATGGGAGCATTTATTTTCCTGTCCACATCCTTCTCTTTCTGATATGTCTTTGTATTAAGCATCTCACAATGGAAAGGATTGCTTGGTCATATAACTGTGAATTAATTGCATATGGTTACTCTGCCATTAGAATGAAATTTCAAAGTTCTTTCTGTGTTTGCCAAAAAACAAAAAACAAAAAAAAAAACAAACCAAAAACCCAACACCTTTTCCAGCCAGATGTTGTCTAGTCCAGGCAATGTGTTAGTGAGTTTTAAGCCTGCCCTTCATTCAGGGTGTTTGCTCTCGTGGCTGCTGCAAGGGTGAGGTAATGTACTTGAAATTGTGACTTCTGATCAGAACTGTGACAATTCTGATCTTGAGGAAGCTCAGAAAATTATCTGCAGCAAAAGAAACAGTGTCTTCAGTTTAGTCCAATTTTAAATTTTTTCAGGAATTTAAGCAGCCAGGTGAATAGATCATACTGGCATTCTCATGCAAATTGCTTGTAATAGCAACAAAGCTAAATACTGACTATGGTAGGAATGGTCTGCAGACACTTTCCATTAATACCTGTAAAAAATGAGATATCTGACCCACCAAAGAATGTTAAATGTAGATTAGGCTCTGCAATTAATTTCCTACTTCTGTGAAGAGCTGCAAAGTACTCTATGTGTGTTTAGTTATGTTCGCTTGCATGTGTACTGTGTGCAACAGTTAATATGTGGCAATCTTTTAGCTAAAACGTATGTGATGAGAGAAAGTAGGTGAATGGAGGAAAACTTCCAGTCTTCTGCTAATGACCTGTGATTGCATTAACTTTCCAAAGGGACACAGAGACTTGTATCTGTACTACAGAAAAAAAAATATTTTTGAATGGATTTTTGAGACATGTTCTCCTTTATGTAAAGATTCATTCTTTTCTTTGCTACTAAACTATTGATGAGCAGGCTGTTTTCTAAATAAATTCATAATTAATAGAGGAAAGAGCTGGAGGAAATAATTACAAAAACATGACTAGAAGCAGACTTTTTACTCAGTCCTCAACTACAATTATTCCTTTATTGGAAACCAGAGGCTTTGAAAAGGATTTTGCTAAGTGAATTATGGAGAAGAAAAGAGTAAGGTCTTTAAAAGTGAGAAGGAATATGGAGAGTTTCTGGTAACATTTGTTTTTTGGATGAATCAGTCTAGTTATGATTTGGTTTAGAGTTTAGAAAGGCTGAGGGATGATTTTCAAGAAACACATAATAAACCACCAAACCAGATATAATATTTGAGGAGCAAGGAATGTGCACTTTCAACAAGAATTGTAATACAAACCACAATACTTTAAAATCTTCTGATAGTATCCATAAAACTGTAAAATCCTCTAACAGTCAGGAATTTAAGCCTCAGGCAGTGTATGAACAGTTAACATTTAACAAAAACAACTCCCATCTCATTTTACCTCCTCTTACTTCAAGCAGTTTAATTCATTTTATTGTTTCATATTTTAGTTGATCACACACTACCTTTTCCCTCCCCACAATACTAGTCAGGAAAGTGTATGGTAATTAGATAGCATGCCTCTGGCACAAGTTGTTCACTGCAGTGGAGTCAGAAGGAATTTCTTCCAGTGCACAGTTTAGAGTTGCATTCAGGGATAATTTAATTTCAAACTCCTATGTATTTTCTGGGGTGAAAAAAACACCCCAAAAACTCTTAAAAAGGAATAAATATGAGGGAGATTAATAGAAGCAATTGAAGGTGTTTTTTACTTAAAACAATGAAAATTGGGCGTGACTGAAGGCAGAGATGATCAAATGAGGCCATGCCACTGCTGCTGAATTTAGAGTGAACCCTCCAATTTTATTTTCATTGCATATAGATATTTTTAATGCCGATTTACATTCTTTCCAACTCCTGCCATTCTCCCAGATGAATACATCTTTTCCCAAGCAAACTCCCATAATTAATCTTCAGAGATTTTTCCCATTAGAGTGAGCATCTGGGTTTTTTGTCTACATATCTTTTAAACTAGGCAGAAGACATCTCAGGAACCTCTGAGACATAATGCTATCTGTTCGGGACAGAAGTCTTAACAAAACTTATCTTAAAGACAGATTGTCTTGGAAGATTTCTAAATATGTCCATATAGGAAAAGGCTGCAGCAATAACATGGATGGGAGAGTAAATACCATCTCTGTGACTGTTCAAGACAATCCCCTTTCAAAGGGAAAATGAAGTTCCATTCTATCTCCCTTAGGCCCCAAAAGTTAGTGCAGCAAAATCTTTACTCACAAACTGTAGCTGGCCTCCGAGCAGGTTCAGAAGGTATTTTTAGTGCTTGAGTTTCTGATTTCTCAGGGCCTTTTTTGGAGCAGATGTTCAAGACAGCCTATGAAAAACTGATAAGCTTCATTTTTTCAGACATGACTTTGGTACATAAACCAAACAGTGCTTCAGTGTGCAGATATACCTAAACTAAGCTAAACACGGGACAAAATGTGCTTGGGGGGTATATTTTCCATGAATTCATTTTTGGAAATGTCAATAAAGTCTTGCATTCCTCAGGATTTCCAGGTGAATCTGGCAAGACAGTTATTTTATTATTTTGCAGGTATCTACATAGATCAATAGAAGATGAGGTGGGCAGCGGACATCCGTCTTAATAGCATTATTTTGCCAGAACTTCCCTGAGGGAGCCTGCAAAATCTTCTAGCTGGCCCAGCGCCTGACTTTCAGTAATGATTACACAGTGGCAAAAGAGATACTCTTAGCATGCAGATAGTGCCAAGTCTGGTCCTGGTTTGGCAGCATCCCTCTAAAAGGGATGCATCCCAGGAACAGTAAAGAGGATGATAGCAATATATTTAGTCTTCCTGGATGGTGGATATTGTATGCAAGCCAGGCTGCAAGTTGCTGGGTAGGACTGTGACAGAGGTGGGAGAACTGAGTTGGCACATGGCAGACCCTGGCTAGGAATGAGTGTATTGACCTACAAGTATTGTGAGTTACCCACAGCATGTGCATGACGTATCTGGATTAGCTTTCTTATGTATACTCATAAATTAACTAAAACTTGGCTTGGATGTGAGACAGCTCTATGTGGGTTTCATCAATCCACTCCTAGATATTTACCTTGCTCCAAGACCATGCAACTGTTTAGAAGTGACCTCTGGAAGTCAGTTAGTCAAGGCACGATTACATTCAAAGTTAAATCAGGTTGCTTAGAGCCATAATCAATCAAGTTTTAAATATATCTGAGGACAGATTCCACAGCCTTCTGGGGCAATCTGTTGCAGGGTTTAACAAGTTATTTGATGACTTTTTCTCCAGTCAGAATTTCTGGTTTTGTAACTAGTTGCACCAATTGCTTTTTTAATTTCTACCTGAAAATAGTTCAGCACTGCTTCCTCTATAGTCATCAATTAGATACTGGGAAAAAGCAATTAGATCCCCTTTTAGCATTTTTTTCCTCAAGGCTAACTTCTCAACACACTCTCTCCAACTTATCAATATTTCTCTTGCAGCAGGGGGCCCATACATTGTACAATATTCAAGATGAAGGCTCACAACTGGTAAGTAGAAAAGAAAAATAATTTCCCCCAATCTGCTGGCTGTAATCCTATAATGCAGTCCAATATTCAACTAGCTTTCATCTCTTTAAGATGTACTGGTGATTCAGTCAGCAGAGTCTCTTTCTGTGGCTCTCCTTAGCTAGCCAGTCCCCTGCCTGCAGGGACACGTGAAGCTGTGCAGTAAGTAAACCTGTGTCCAGCTGTTCATGAACTGTCATTTTTCTTTGCCACCATTTTGCTTTGGACCTGACTGACCACATCAGCTTCTCCCATGATCACTGGAGCTTTGAAAGTATCTCGTGCTATCATTATCCCTGTTCTGCTCACCCTGCTCAGACTGTGCTCTGTTTCAGCAGTGCAGCACTCTGCCTAGGTAGTACTGGGTCACCTGTGGCTTCCAACTCACCTTCCCTGGGGAGGAGCCCTGCTCTAGCTGCTCCCAAAAATGGGAGGACAGGACTTCCACTCAAACAAATCAAAATCTGCTCATCTGAAATCTGGGATCTCCAGTCTGCAGTTGTCTCGCTGCAGTTCTTCAAATATAAATTTTGCCATTTCATAGTTACTGCAGTCAAAGCTATCATCGGCTAATCAGTTTTTCTTTATTGGTATGTGCATAGCAGATCCTCTAATGCACTTTCCATTTTTTTCCTTTCAGCACAAACATTTAACAATTGTACCTAACATAATCCAGGATTTTCTGTGTCAGCATGGATTGGAAGTTCAAAGTTTCCTATGGAAAAAAAGTCATGTGATTATCAGGCTTTCCTTAGCATTTCAATTTGTGGACAGAGCATGCAGGTGACAGGAAGCATGGGGCAATTGAGGGAGAAGGCAGTAGAGTCATAAGCTGTGCAGCAGAGGGAATGTCCATATTCAGGTAAAGATGGCTGGACTTTTTTCCATTTTGTGTCTGTGCTGCACTCTGCCTACAGTTAAATGCTGAAGGAGAAGATACCAAGGATTTCAGAAATACACGTAAGTTTTGCCCTACACTGCCCTTCAAAATGTAATGTGATTTTGATATTCTGACATTACTCCTGTCTAGGAAAGTCTGCACTGGGTAGCCCAGGTCTCAACACAGTGCAAGCAGTGGAATAAGGTTTGCAGAGAAAGTGAGAAATCCTATCTCTCAGAGCCACCACATCAGGGAACAAGGGGTGTTGCTGAGGCAGATGAGCAGTTCTCTGCTTATTAGTCTATATGCACAGGGAAAGCTCCACTTCTGTTAATTATTATGCTCACAGTTTTTTGATTTCGTGGAACATGATTTCCTTCACAGTATGGAGGGGATTATCCTCTGCACAGAAATCATAGGCACATGCTCTGTAAATGAAACAGAGTTTAATCTTCTACCTTAACAACATGACAGCATGGTATAAACCCCATTGTGCATCCTCCTGAGCATACTTTTAAGGGTCTAAGGCATGTAATGAAAAGGCCATTCATGACTGCAGCATGACCTCTGGAGCACATACTCAAACAGGTGCCTCCTGGGTGCTCCAATTATAGCTCAGATGTGTTTCAAAACATCACAGAAAGCCTGGGAACATTTATTTGGAAATATACCTAAAACTGTTGAAAATAGGAAGTGTAGACATAGTTAGCAATGTTAAATGCTCTCCCGAGACAACCCAGGAGAATACTGGGGAATTTGGGGTAGGGTTCAGGCCACCTGAGTCTGAGTCAAGTGCTTTCACAGAGACATGGCCATTTCTCTGATGTTTTAACTGCAACCTCTGGCAGAGGATTGCTTCCTGCTTCCCATACATTGTGTTGAGTTCAGGAGATTGGGGTTTTTTTAACATTGTGTTCTCCAAAATAAGTCCTAACTTTTGTTATTGAAGTTAAAGCTGATAAGAACTAACCAGAAATACTTAGGAAGTCATGTACTAATGAATGGTAAGAGGTGAACAGCAAAACTAAGGAAAGCAGACAATTCTTAGTATCAAAGATAATTTCCTAGTTCTGTATCAAGTGAAATCCTATAATCTGCAGGAACCTCTGCAGCCCTAATTTTTTGTTCTTTCAGAGTTTCTAGCTTAAACTGTCAGATAAAACATCAAAATCATCAGATAAAAAATCAAGAAAAATAAAAACCAAAAAGCACACACAACAAAACCCCAAAATCCACCACCACAAACCAAAAAAACCCACCCACAATAAAAAGACCCTCACCAACAGAAAACAAGGCAGGAAAAACCATCAGGTTAAAAAATTATATGGGGTTCTAAATCTAAATTTCTTTTTCCTTTTTTTAAAATCTGAACGACTCAAACTATCCACTGTAGGAGTAAAAGGTAGTACAGAGAAACTGAACAAACCCATAATGCCGATGATAGCTTATTGGTATATTCTATTATCTAATGCTTAAATAATAAGATGAATAAGTTTTCAATTCTTGCTTTATTTCCTTCTGTTCTTTATATTATAATTCTCTTATGTTTTTGAATCTTCATTGCTGCATTTTAATAATTGTATTTGCTCTCTGTGTGTGGCAATACTTGTGAATGGAGCTACAAGTCATTTGACAGGAAAATAAGATATATGTTCCTGATTAAAATGTTAAAGAATAAAAATTACAATAAAGCAAAATTTAAGTAGTCATATCAAATTTTAATGAAATGTATTGGATAAATTTTAATTTTCTTGCTTCATTTAGGCCGACTATGATAAGTCCCATTTATACAGTTTTCTGTCACAACCCTGAATGTAGATGCTCTTTACATTAATACAACAAGGCGGAAAAACAAAACACAGAAAGCCCCAACAGTATCACTCTCCTGCTCTGACAGTTTAAAAAAACATGCAGAGATGAAATGTAGGCTGTTTTTGCATGAAAGCTCAGGAAAGGCACTGGCACGGAGGAAAGGTGGGAATTCAGGTTACCTAAAAACTGTCTGCTGAACCAGAAACTTCAGCTACCTTTATAGTCAATGGGGGATAAGTTGACAATTTTAGAATATGACTCATACAACCTATTTTAAATGCCTGTTTGAGGATGGTACAAAGCCCAGTTTATAACAACTCTTTCTGCTAGCTAAAACAGGAAAATAACATAACTATTCAGAGGTAGATATCTATGTTTAAGAAGATGAACTATACCCAAAACTTTAGTTTCTTCTTCTATTAACTTTGGCAGAACATGTAAACAGTAAAGATCCTACTAATTTCCTTTGCCTTTTTCTAAAGTGACAATATTTTTCCATAGCTTGCCCTGAGAGGTTCCTGACATTGCTCTAAACAGGATGAGACAAGGCTCTGGCCTCTACTCCTATATTGGCATTACGGTCATTGAGGAGCATTCAAACCACTCACATTTCCACAAAGAAAACCATTAGATGTCCTATTAAAGTCACAGCTACACATAAAAGAGCAGAATTTGTCCTTTAGCTGTACTTATTGGCTACTCTAAACCAGTGAATTGAATAATGTTCCTGGATGCTGAAACTCAACCATCCATGCTCTTATACTCTTAGAATGGTCCCTTGGCATAATTTTTGCAATGGCTGCTCACAGGCATGTTGTGGACTCATAGGAGTTTGCAAAGACCAGGGACAATCCTCAATATCCAGTCTGCATACAAGTGCCATTTTTTTGGGAGTTAAAGCAATTATCATGCAGACACAGGCCAGTGCATGCCAATGGATCTAAATGCTATATGGATCTAAAATGCTAATGGATCTAAATTCTGTAGAATAGGTAACCTTCTAGAAAGATTTATTTTTCTATGACAGACAAAATTCAACAGCCTAGGTGAAGGAGTTCATACCTTTCCTTCAAGTTAACATGCTTGTAGATATTTTTCTTCTTAATGATATTAATTTTTTTAAGTAGGCATAAACTTCTTCTGTAATGTCCTCATTCTTCTGCTTTGTTTTACAAGAAAATGGTTGATCATAAAGGAGGAAGTGTAATGTCCAAACCACTTGATTTAATTGTCACTGAATAAAGCAACTAGGAAAAATTTAGTTTGTTGTGACTCTTCAGCTTCAAAGCAGTCAAAAAGGGGACAAGGGATAACAAAAAGGTATATCACAGTATAATGATGTTTCAATAAATCTCAAAAAAATGTAGCTGTCTCCACAAAGGATAACAAAGATTATCACTGCAGGAGGAGGTTATTGAGATTGAGGCATGTTTAATCTGAAATTTTAAAATAATTTTCTGTACCAACGGCATAGAATTTTTGATGTATTTTCCCAGAAATTTTTTTCTTTCTTTTTTCTAACTCCCTTTTCCCCTTCTATTCAAATCGAATTAATTGTGTAAAATAATTTGTCAAATGTTCAATGCGTACTTAAATAAAATTCATTGCCATATATTGAAGTGCCTTTTACAATGAAGCAATATGTAAAATACCCCTGAAATTAATCAAATTATATTGTACTTCAAGTTACATCTTCACTTTAAATAAGTACTGCCTGTAATTAAAGGAGCAAAAAAGGTAAATAAAAAGGCAGCGCAGCTGTTACTTTCATTCCTTAGACTCAGTGGTTTAAAAAATTCCTGAGTCTGTTTCCTAGAAAGAGGACATAGTTTTAGGTTGTTCCTACACAAAGAAAATGATGGAGTTTGGACTTATGTTGCTTTACCATAAATAAATAGAAGTTAAAAGAAAACAAGGGTCTGGTCCCACATCCAATTACACTGTCACCTTAGCATCTTTCTGGATCTTTCTTGTTATCAGATCTATAATTCATAGAGTTTTTTACTTCTTGTAGACTTCTTTATGCAGACCACGTTAAAATGAATAATACTTGGCATCTAAAACCCAACAGATTTGACTCCACTATGGGAAAATTAAAATCATGTTGTATTATATAGATGTTCGGGGTTTTTTTTTCACTATTTTCATCAATTTTTGGTATTTTCAATGTATTCTTGGCATTAGAAAATAAAATCTTCATATCAGAATTGATTTAGAAATCGTTAAGAGACTCCTTAGTTCTTTACAATTGAGGCATTCACTCTATGCAAATCGTAGATCATTCTTCTTCTCTTCCCTTGCCTCTTCTATAGCAAGAGTTAAAAACTATCTTTTATAATAGGACTTAAAAAAATAAAACTAAACAAACAGTTCTAAAAAGTGTATTCAATCCATCCTTGATTATTTTTTTGAATGAGAGCACAAACCAAATGGAAAGGAATTTATTGTTCAAAATGTTAAGCTCAGTTTCCTTTGGCACTCATTCTATTTTGGTAGAATGAGTGCTCTCTCTCTCTCTCTATATATATGTATATTTTTCTTAGTTAACATATTAGAAGCAGTGGTATAATAGATAAAATTAACCATACAGTAAGCATTGTTTTGGTGAGATGTTGCTAAAGAATACTAAGTTTTCATTTCTTTATATAACTAATAAGATTTCTAATAAAGCTTAATAAAACAAAGATATACAAATTTTATATATTGGATTTTGAAAAGTTGTAGCTATTTCTACAATACAGCATAATTATTAAATATTTGATTGACTGATGATATGTTCATAAGAGGTTATCTTTAACCTAAGAAATGGGAATTAAGAAGTCTAAACCCAAAGATTACCCTTAGAGCTCACAAGTTTGCCAGTTTGCCCTTGATGGTAATGCATATATACTGTGTTATTAGAACAAGTAAGAATTTTCTAAATTAATATTTTGGATACTCATCAGGACATTCTTCAGTCCTAAAAAGCTAGGTATTCATCTCAAACTCAGTGTTACCATGGTTTTTGGAAACCAACAGTGAGATAAATCTTTTTACTTGCTTTGTATATGTGTCTGAAGTGCAGCTGAGAACTTTAATCTTAACCAAACATATTTTCATTATAGAGGTAAATACTGAGCTTTAATTTGCTTCCCAGTCATCAGACGACATTCCATTTGGAATGTTCTCTCTATTCAAGTTATCCCCAACTAGTGACAGCTTCTTTTGTCACCTGTGAGACATGGCTCCGCATGGCTGTGTCTGTCAGCTGTTGATGTTTCCAGTTTTCAGTGACTGATAGATTTCCAGACATTCTGTTTCTAGGGTTTAATTGGAAATATGTCTCATTTGCCATATTTTACTGGCCAGCAAGATAACTACCATTCCAGATCGAGATGCCAAAGAGGGAACACAATTCTTCCACGCTAGCCTGCACAGCCCTGTTAGGATATTGGTAAGGTAAATTACAAACCTCTGGGGGAAATTCTAGGTGAAGGCCTTAGTCAGAGAGGCATCTGAGGTTACAATCTCCAGTTCTCAAGAGTCTTGACTAAAGACAGAACAGTATTGAAAAATGTCCCCACAGCTGATTTTTTTAACTAGGAGAATGCAATTAAGGGTTGGGTATGGTTTTGTGGTTTTTTTATGCTCAGTTTCTCAAATTTCTGTCCTGCAGAAGGCTAATTGCAATATAGCTACACAATTAGATACACACACACGACACGAGTATTATCCAAGAATCAAAATAGACTATTTCAGAAATGCATTAGAATAAAAATCATCCTTCCAGAGATAATTAATCAGGATTTCCACAAAAATTAGTTTTAATACAGTATGTTTATCTCTGAAGCATGGGCCAGCTGCTTTGGCATATCTTAGATTTCTTATCTGTGAATATTGTCTTTTGCATCATTCTTGCCAATTTCATGGTTTTGGATGCAAAACATAATGAACTGAATTCATATAATTTTGTATCTCTGCATGTCTGGCCACAGTAACAGTTTCTGTTTTTTTAGTTATATTCCTTCAAAGAGTTGCAATTTGGATACTCCAAACTAAATATATTTTTCTGTTTCTATGATTTTCTTTTCCTTTCCACTGTCGCATCATCAAATATTCCTTGGCAACCTGTCCATTAAAACAACACAGAATGTAACATCGTCACTAGAGAAACAAAGTTAATGAATTTCCCTGTTGATCTTTCTAGGGTTCTTTTTTTATTCCTTTGTAGCATTTTCTCTCAAGGCCAAAATTGTTTGGTTTTCTCACCTGGTTTTATACTCTGATGTAAATGACTTTTTCACCTCTTTCTCAGTGTTCATTTTTAGTGTGAATAAAAGCTACAAATAAGTTTTAAAGAGGCATCCGTGTTCCATTAACAGTTTCTGATAATTGTACTCTAAAATGATGGTTAGAGTTTTTCATAAGTTCCCAGGGATAAGAGTGATGCTGGTCCTTTTATAGCACTAATGGAGAGTCTGGCAAAGAATATTTTGTGGAAACTGTTGGCTGATCATAGTTCTCAAATCTTCAGCTTAATTTTTTTTTAATTTTCTCTGTTTTTGTTCCCATTCTCTTCTCAATATTGAGGGAACCCTCACCCCACCCCTTCCAAACGCAGAATGAAACTGTGGGTTTGCTCCTTTTACTCTTCTAGTCCTTCCTCTAAAATCTAGAAATAAATATAGCATTTTTTTCATATTTTTTGTTCATATTAACTGGGAGTACACTTGTAAGGCAAACATTTCATATCGTTATTCTTTGATAATATCTATTACACAAAGTAAAAAAGTACCAAGAAATCTGAATGGAAAAAGTAAATTACAGCGGTGGAAGGATGAAAAGTAGTCTGATAAACTAAAAAGTAGATTACTTCATCTTAACTTGTATCAGTTTTTATGTTGAATATACCTTATAATTTTGACTGTTGGTATAAAAAAACTTCAGCCAGTGAAATGTTTACTGGAGGAGTAGGAGGAAAGGTATATTTTAAACTCCACTACAAAACTGTATTTTTGCTGATTTTTATACTTCACTTTATTGCAACTCAAGAAACAACTTTCAATAAATAGAATATTGTTTAGCAGTTATACTAATGTCTTTACCTTCAACTCTAAATATTCTATCTAAATATAATTTCTGGTTAGTTGTTTACATAGTACCATTTCAGCAGGAATTTTTTCGTGTGACCACATTTTGACTCAAATTTGGAACAGAGTGTTCTCACTAAGTTAAAATTAAGAGCTAACACAAAAATTGGAGCTAACACAAAAAGTCTACATAGATGAGAGATTGCACCGCCTTTTGTCATCACCACGTGATTGTACATCTGCAGTCATGATTTGAAGGTTGTGTTAAAGACAGAGGTTATGATACAAAGATGCTGGGAAATTGGAAACTTCCCCAGTTCAAAGGACATTCTTTCCAGTTCAAAGAAACGTTTCCATCATGGTTGCCATAGCGCGGAGCACCTGGAAATCCAGCTGGGGATTTTCAAGTTAAAGATACAGACTAACGAAGTTTGACCTTAGGTGAGATTATAGACTTCTAGCTTTTTTTTAGAACAAATTAGAGGAGACCTTGAAACATCTTTGAAAGTAACTGTCACACAGTTCATCACATTAAATAAAACACATTTTATTGCTTCACATTCTTCTCTGTGATTTAACTATTTTTAAACAAGTGGAAAAATCTATTTTCTGTGATCTTCTCAGCAGTTTCCAGTGATTCTGTGGAGTCTGACAACCCTGATATTTTTTTTCCTAAGGTGATAGATCGCTGTCAACGCAGTTATGTCCACAAAGCCAAAAAACTTAGACTTGTGATCTACAGACTGATTTGACTGAGACTGCAGTACAGTATTTCTTTCTATGATAGTTGGTATGGAACACCTACCTTTTCTTCCACAAAGTTTCTTTATTTCCTGCCTTCTATCTCATATAATCCTGCACGATCATAAATCTTTTCAATTTATCAGAGGTGATCCTTAAAATTGTTTAAACAAAACCTTAAGCCTTTTCACTTTTGGATTATAGAATACACAAATGATATGAATTCTTATCTTTCAAAGCAGTACCATACAAGAATTTAGCACATGTCCAAACTTCTGTAGTGCTGGGTATCTTTCCTTATCACTTTGGTTTCTGTCCTAACACTCTCAATAGTCTGAAAAGGTGGATAAATGAATATGCATCATTTGCTGGAACAGTTGCCTTGGAAAATAGGCATAACAGGTGGCATAATTTTGTATTCATAGGCTCATCTAATAATTAGCTCTTTGTTTTTGAAGAATGCCATCAAGATAATTGTGGATTAAAAAAATTACTTAATCCTTGTTGCAAAAAACAGTCAACACAAATACTTTTCTCAACTGTCTTATGCAGATAGATAGTTTGTAGGGATGTAAAAAGAGCCAACTCCATTTTCATCGCATCGTGAAGTTCATACTGTCGTCAGTCTCTCCTGTCCCAGGATAAAATCCCTCATTAGTGATGGTGAAAATACTCCCATAGTCACAACTCCCCTTTTCTGATTTTGTAACAGAAACATTCCTGTGCTGTTGCAGAATGCACTATCTCCCCTTTCTTCCATCTCAGTCTCCTGTCTGCTTAAAATACTGAAGCCAGCTGGCTGTGTTACAGCAGTAAGTTGCATTTGTGGTGTTTGGGCTAGTTTTCAGCCTTTCGAGCAGAAGGTGCATTATGCATCACTGTTTCCAGAGGCAAAAGTTAACTTTCCTGTGGTGCTAGAGCTCTGGTCAACCCTTTGAAGGACTCTAAAAAACCTGATTTAGTTCTACACTATCTATAAGTTTATGCCTTTTTCTCATAGCCTGATAAGTCTCTTGAGACAGTTCTATGTCTGCAGTTTTGTTCTTTTGTTCCTTTTTTAATTTTGTCTTAGACCTTTTGGGACAACATTGGATCATATGCAAAGATTTGTATTTGTTAAGGTGCCATAAAAAATGAAGAGGCTGTGTGAACACCGGTCTATTAAAAAAGTGCATGCAATCGTGAATCTTAATTCTATGCTATTAAAATATTGACTAAAAGTACATTAAAAATCATCTTATACATTTTTCTACTACTTTCTTATATTGAAGCAAATATGGAATATCTGTATAATAGATGTGATTCAAAGTGTCCTAAAAGTGGTAAAAAATTGACTTCTGATTTTGAGGACCAATGTAGAAAACTATATTTATATATTTATATTATTTTTTGCTATTTTTTCTATTAATCTAGAAACAAATAGTACATGCACTATGCTGTCTGTTAATGACAGGCTTAACTGCAGCAGAATGTTTCGGCAAGCTGGACACTTCTAGTTCCCACATCAGTGCTCTTTCCTCCCCTTCTCAACATCTCCTTCCTGTCTCCAGGACTTTGCTCCTCAACCATAGACTACACTGGACTTTTGGGTTCCTTTCATCTGCCAGAGAATACTTCTTATCTCACCAGTTAGGAGGAATTTCCATTAGAAATCTGACATATTTTCCCTTCTTGGCAAACCCCATGGTACTTTTGATCAGTGCCAAAGTTGTGCACTTCATTCACCTGTGATATTTCCGTTCTGGCCATAGCTGCCTGTTTCTGCATAGAAAAGGATTTCCTGGTCTATGAAAATTTTTTACATTAATTGGGGGGTTTTCCATCCTGAAATGGGACAGAAAACTGATCTCTTAAGTTTCCATAAACATATTGCTAACCAGAAAAGGTGATCAAGGTGTTTGAAAAATTTGAAAAAAAATATTTTTTGATAAATATTTTCTTAAATATAATAACATTCACATTAAAAATTGTTGAATGAAAATTTGACTTTTAGAAGTTAGAATAGAATATTCTATAATCTTTTTCTTTTATTACGACAGTCACTTAAATGAGGTCTTTCTTGCAAGGTGATTTTTTTATTTTGATAAGTCTACTTTTTCTGTTAAAAAAAATCTTCAGTGAAACATTTCCAACCAGTTTTACCTGTTCAAACAAATTTTTCATAGAAATTTAATAGGACGGAATGCACAAATGCTGAAGTGTAATCAGAAATTAGTAGAGTTTAGAATTAAGTACAAAAGTGAAAAAATAGCATAATATTTGAACTTATGTATGAACAAAACTGTTGAAAATAAGCTTAGAGAATACTAGACACACCAAGAACTAAGTTGATAAAACCCATCTATGCCATATTTGCCAGAACTGTAATACTGAAATGTAAAGCATGACTGAGAAATTGTATCTGAGTCATGCAACAGCTTCCAATGCCTGTAAGAAATATGGAGTTAAGAAAATTTAGAAAGGCATGGGATTACAGAATAATTGAAAATCTTCACTTTGAATGTAAGAAAAAAAAAGAAACAACAAAAATAACCAACCAAAATGTGGGGGTTTTGATAGGGTTTCGCAAAGGTGGTTTGTGTTCTATATGTTGTTTTTTTCAATCTTTCATTTCAGGGACAAAATAACAAACGACTTCAGGGCTGTTTCAGGTTGTTTATTCTAAAGTTATCTAAAGTTCTGGAACACAGTGTTACTATTGATTCCAGGTGTTGAAAATGGCTGAAGTAGAACAGTACAGAGGGTTTTTATAAGGTTTATCAACAAATAGAATGATTTTACGTACATTATTATGTTTATAAGTTCAATAACTATTACTATTATTAACAGGTCTTTTTTAAACTAAATTTTCTCTACTAATCACTACTTGATAGGAACTGAGGTCATAGAAGAAGGGAAGAAGAAGGGGAGTAGGGAACATAGGGAAGAAGAAAGGACTAACTTTCAAAAATTTCTATTTTGGTCTCATATTAACATATGAGGTAATTTTTAAACTACAAGTCTATTTTTCTAAAATACTTTAAACATTCAGTTTTTCATTTCTTTGGTGTTTGCTGTTCACCCAGGAGTGGGGGCAGTTTTTCCCAAGGGCTCATCTCGATGGCAAAGCCTTCTTGTGGGGCTTTGGGGGTGACACTGGACCTCAGGGGGACAGGCAAAGCCCTGGAGCTTTGCTGATCCCCAACACAAAAAATGAACTAGCAAAGTTGAGAAAACATATGAAAATCTGAGAGGCAAATCTTGCAGAAAGGGGTCCAGAAGTAAAAATGAGATTTAGTAGATGCACAATTGCTACATTCACAGGAGTCAGAAAATGGGAAGATTGTGTCCTTTACATATTGATTAACCAGGAAGAAAAATAAACAATTAATGTTGAAAAATATAAGAAATTTAAAAACATCTTTTGAAAACACAAGATGATATTGTTTTGTTTAGTTATATGGCCTTTATTAGTAACAGCTGTGGTCTTAATTGATCTCAGTTGCCATAATTTTCTAATCGGAGAGCTAAAAGGATGAAGTAATGTCAAAGGCAAGTAGATGTTAAGGGACACTTAATGTAACTAATTTGTCGAAGAGTAATAATATCTCTTTGATATTGTAGTATCTTTTGTAAAGCACTATTACTTTGCCTTTTTTAATATTATATTAAATATTAGAAATATTATGATATTTTGATATGCAGCTGCTTAAAGCAGAGTCAGCAACCATAAGAAAATTTATAAATGGTCTCTTATTTGCATTTTCTCTCTACTCTGTATTTTCTATCTGAAATTTACATTTGTCTTTTCTATTGCGTCTGTCAGGTAAACATAAAGTTATTAATATGTGCCTATTAACTAACTCTATTGCCATGAGAATTTTTCTTTATTCCTTGTTCTTTCTTTTTTTTTTCTCTTCTACCCAATTATTACAATTTTTCTGCTGTATTTGTTTCTAATTAAAGCTTTTCTGATCCAAATCTGTATTTAAAAGCACGGAAGTATTTAAAAGCTGCATTTCAGATCTCATGATGTTTTTACATTCTCTGCAAATGGATAAAATCTATCTTTTCTTCTGTAATTTAACTTGGATCACTGTTTTGGTATCTCTGTCAATTCAATCTGCAAAGTTAATGCTGTCCTTCTGCAGAGAAGTGGACAAAATTTCACTGTTCAGAAATTTCTAACATTTTGAAAGAACTTTCATGTCTCATTGCAATGGAAATAGAAACCTAAAACTTAAAAAAAAAAAAAAAAAAAGGCAACAAAAAAACAAATACAAACCACCAAGCAAATTACAACTTTGATTGCAAGGGTAAAGAAAGTCTATAAAATATATCTAATCTCTCAAAAAAAAAAAAAAAAAGAAATTTAAAACTCTACATACTTTCTTTGACTAGAAGACTCTCTGAAGAGCTGAACCCATTAATTGTCACAAAGATAGGTTTGATGGAAACACTTTGAGCCATGTCATACCTGGGAGAGCCCAGATGCCAGACTCTGTCCCAAATCAGTCTTGTGTTTTAGTAGAATTTCTCAAAAATGTCTTTTAGTTTTGATTTGCCAAGACTAGATTTTGCTCCAAGAATATGATGGAATTTTTATATGATTACTTTGTTTCCTTGACCCATTCCATTTCCTACGGTATTTCTTCAAGAAATAAGTACTAAGAAGCAGGTACTTGCCAGGACCAACAGGCTCTGTCCTGCTCTGGAAGTCCTTATCAACATTCTGACTCATGTGTAAGTAAGCAAATTATGATATCAATTCCCTAACTGGTTAGAACAAACTAAAGCACAGTGTTGCCTAAGACAAGGATTGTTTTTTCATTGAAACAAATCTTTCACAACATGAAAGGAGAGTCTAAAGTAATTTAACAAAAACATATTCTTGTGCTGATTACTGCAATAAATCGAACCCATGACACTGAAATAAATACGCAAAATCAACATGATACACTATGTTTCCTGCTTGATTAGTTCTAGCTATGTAGGTGTGGTGGGCTCATATTTATCCTCTCATTGTCAGAGGGTGACATTAAAATCATTAGTACTAAAAACAACTAATAGTAATTGTTACATGTTATCTTTTCCTTAAAAACTTCTGTTTGCTTAGAAGAAATTTTTCTTAAATTCAGTCTTGCCTAAACATTTTAATAGTGGCCAAAGGAAAAAAAAAACCACAAATACTTTTTCTCGAATATGCCAAATTGTGAAGTGCTTCTTTTTTAAAAGTCTATTATCTATCTGGATCAACAGAGGAACAAAAAATTAGGCAAATAGCAGGATCTTTAATACAGTCATTTACTACTTACAGATTCATTTTGAGTGCTTGTCCCTGCTCTGATAATTTACACAAACTAAACATATGAACAACCTTACAATCAGCCAGTGAAGCTTTATTCCCCTTTTCATGTGAATACTTAGTAAGTCTGTCAACAAAATACTATTTATCCTTGTGTTTCATATCTCTGAATTATTCTCAAGCTATTCTGTGTAAAGATTCACCTGGAACAATATTGATTGTTTCTAATATTTAAGATCGCAAAAAACCTGTACAGTACTGACTATCTGATCCACCAGCAAATACGAGGAATTTGAATTTCCTCAGGCAGAATAAAAACTTTGATCTCCCACATTCTCCATGCATGTTCGGACCATTACACTAGACTACAATAAGACCAAGTAACTTAAACAAAAGGCAATCCTGCTAATAAGGATTTCTGTAGCAACCATGAGAAGATCAAGAAGGTCATTCAGGGCTTAAAAATTATGACCAGTAACTCCTTTCTGTATATTAGAAAGAAAACATCTTTTAAGGCCAAAAGAATTTTTAGATCCTCAGCAATTTCTTTGGCAACAATTAGAAACTCCCCAAAACCAGAAACTTGGGGCAATTGCTGAGTCAAGTGACTTGCAGCACTTTAATTTTCTCTTCAGAAAAATATCTGAAAACTCCATCTCTACTGCATAGTAGAGGGAGGACAAATGACCATGAAAGACTACTGAATTTTGCAAATTTACGTTATCTATAATAGTTTGCTTGCTGTATATAAGGGGCAAACAATTTAAAGCAGATTTGCCAGTCAAGGAGCAATCAATTACTGACTATAAACTAATTGAACTAAGTAACATGACTAAATACAATTTTTTAAACCCCTCCTTGTTGTTCTCTAACACAGCTCTGCTCAGAAAAACTGGCTAAAGAGCAATGCAACCAATCTGCCATTCACTGTCTACTTCAGGGTAAACTGAATAATTTTATACCACATGAGTAGATTTACATAAACTGTGAATGGAATTCAGACACTTGGTTCACATGCCACCCCAAGTGGGTGAGTTGGGATGACATTAATCCTATGCACAGAAATGATACAGAAAAGCAATGGCCTCAAGAAGGGGAATACTCAAAATTTCTAACCTATGTGTGTAAAGATTTAGGTGGCCATGGTCTTATGAAGGCTGGATTTACTGTTGAATTGATTTTGTTTTGGAATACTACTTATTATAGTAGTAGAAATAATTCCTTTAAAGTGAAATGTATAAATAACACCAGCATAAAAAAATACATTATCCCTGGCATTTCAGTGTCAGGAGACCCATTTCAAAGTCTTTAGACTGAAATAGACTTTTTATCTGCATTAAAAAAAAGATAACACTTTTACTCATTCCTTTAAATGGGCTTCTCTTCCAGTGTTCTTTGCTTCTACTTTAGTTCATTCATAGTCACCTTGATAGTAAGAAGTACATCAAGAAAAAAGTAATTTTGAAATTTAGAGTATTTCTTGAAGACTCACTAATATTCCTAAATGTTCCCTTTTAAGGACTCCATTACGTGACTCTACCATAAGACTTCATAAATCTTCATTCTTGCTACCAGAATGAAAGACTATGACAGTAAGCACATGGTGCTGAATTTTACAGTGATGGAGCATCAATAAAAGAGTAAACCCACAGAAATACAGCATCCTTCCAGTACCTAAATGGTACAATATACCTGGAGAGGGAAGGACCTTTTTTAGAAGGGCATGTAGTGATAGGACAAGGGGATAAAATGGCTTTAAACTGAAAGAGGACAGGTTTGGATTACACATTAGTAAGAAATTCTTTACTGTGAGGGTGGTGAGGTGCTGAAACATGTTACCCTGGGAAGCTGTGGATGCCCCATTCCTGGAAGTGCTCAAGGCCTGGTTGCATGGGGCTCTGAGCAACACTGCCTAGTGGGAGGTGTCCCTTTCCATGGCAGGGATGGTGGAACTAGGTGATCTTTGAGAGAACTTCCAACCCAAACTGTTCTCTGATTCTATGAAATACATCTGAGATTTCGCCTTGGTAGATCAGCCTCATATTGAACACACAAGATACCATTCATGTGAAGTGCAATCTGAATATGGCAGAATTTCAGATACAGTTGGCTTTTTGTAGTTCCTGGATAAAGTAGGATTCATTCATACCGTATTTCGGGTAAGAAAGCGATACTTTATATATGGGATTGCTGCAGGCACAACGCTGTGTCCTCATGGTATTTGTAGGATACAGAAATGGGAGACTGCAGTATTTGCTGATCTCCATTAACATGTAATTTGTCCATAGTATTCTATGAAAAGAAAGTGAGTTTATTTACATATGGATTTTTCAAATTTCTGTACTAAGTGGCTTTCATTAAACTGAAAAGTTGGAAGAACATTTTGTTTTCTTCTCTTGGCTCTTCCGTTTCTTAAACAGCTTATGCAACTGTAGCACAGAAATGCTGAAATAGAAAATATTAATATCTTTTATCAACATTTAAAAGCCAGAGTTGATTTGATTATCTAAGGCTTTTATGTATGATTCTTCACTCATACCCCTCTGCTCGCATATATTTTGTCAATCTTCTGCTCCTTGTTTGGGAGTCTGCAGGATATTTTTGCATTTTCTTGTCAGGATTTCTCCCTGAGAAAAGCCATGTTTACAGTTTCAGGATTTGGCTTTGGGAACTTGCAGATTTTCCTCATCATCACAGCTGTACCTCCTTCAGTTCCTACTGAATTACCTTTAAATACCTCATTCTAGTTCTCCATTTAGAAATTCACTTGATATGGACAGAATAGAGCTGTTTTATTTTCCAAGTTTCACATTTTTCTTCTTTATGATAATCTCCACAATATTTTATCATGCAGATATTTTATTAGTTAGGGTTTTATTTGGCTTGAAACACCCATAGTTCTCATTTCTGGACACAAAAACTCCTATGTTAACCTTTTTCACATCACACAAAACATTTCTAAGAAAACTGGTTTTCACAGTGATGAATTAGAAATGAGACTGATATTTTGGCTGCCCCACACAATCCTTCCCTTTCAACATTATTATTTTAACATTATGAACAACAATTTTTCTATATAATTTGTTCTTGTCTAAACATTTGTGTGCCAAATTCACGCAGCCTCCTACATGTCTAATTACCCATATAATGGCTATATGAGGAAAAAGATGCAACTACAGCTCTACCAAAATACTTTACCTCTTCCCTTTGTCACATCATTTTCCTAATATTTTCTTATGAAATTTTTTGGTCTAATTGTTTCCCTGCTTTAAACTGGCTCAGAATTGCATGGACAGAAATATGGGGAGAAATAATTAAACTAGTGAAATGTGTGGTGTCTAATACAGAGAAGTCAGATAGAATTCCCCACTAAGTGATTATTATATTTCTGTTTGCTCTCTTAATAAAAAAGAAAACTCATAAACAGGAATTGCAAAAAATGAACTATAAATTTTGTTTAAAAATATCAATGAATTGGTAAATATAAAGGATAGAGCTTTAGTTTCTGGTCCTATGTAAACAATTTGTTTATGTTCTATTGATCTTACTGGGAATACCCTTAAAACAATATACATTTTTTTAAAAATATAGACAACACTAGTGTATTAAAAATTTATATCATAATCTTAATAGCTATATTAATTGCCAATAAAAATTGAACCATTGATAGACATTTAAGCTCATTGTATCTGCTTGATGCTTATTTGTGTGTCTGACATCCCTTTGTGTTCATAATATGCATGTTTTAGGTATATTTTTGATTAATTGTATTAATGTTAAATGCAAATTGAGGGAATAGCTCATAACTGCCTCAGGTATGCCTTGCTAGACAACATGCAAGTTAACCTGGTCTTTTTAAAAAGCTGAGCATTAGAAAAACATGTCATTGAAGTAGAATTTTAATGAGGTGTAAATGGAGTTGCTATGGAGAAATAATATGTTATGGTGATATATAAAAATGTGTACAATATCACAATTCCTTGGAACAGTTCCTTGTAGAGACGACTTTTATGCACTCAGATTTTTAGCTGTCAATTACTTTATAAAGTCTGACAAATAACAGGTCACACGGTTAAACTGATTGCCACGCGTGTGATCTGACACATAAATCAACATTTCCCTAATAAAGTACCAGTGAAGGTCCTAACATTTCATGTTCCAGAGGACTGTGTTTTTGGCACAGTGTCAAATCAGAAAGGTATATGGAAGTAGATGTAAAGAACTGGAGATTACAGAAATTATTTTATTTTGCCCTGCCATGCGCTAATGTGTCACATGCCTTAATATTACCTCAGTGCATCTATTCTCTTAATACAACAGGATATGGATGCAAAAACCAGCTTCTCTCACCAGGCTTTAGGAAAGTGCTTTTCCATTATATGTGCCAAGTAAATAATACGTTTTTCAACCCCAACAATATAAAAATCCCCTGCAGCAAGCATATAACCATTCAGTGAGTGAAGAAACAGGTAAGATGAATTTAGCAATTAGAATAAAACTGAACTAGAAGTGCAGAGAACAAGACAAGAGAAAAGGAGAGAGTGAGCTAGTCATTGGAGGTACATTCAGATCCACAGTCATCTCTCAGCCACCTGCTTCCTGGAGAAAAATAAGGAACGGTTTACTTCTAGCACAAGACATGTCTTCACAGAAACAAGAACACTAGAGGCAAATTAAGCTCCCAAGTTCCTTCTTTGCACCTTAGCAGGAAATATTTTTCAGCTTCTTTAATTCAGTAGACACATATGCAAGTCAATCCAAGGTACCATCACACACTACTTTGCTTGGATTTTCTACTTCCGTGCCGACAACACAACATGGGTTTGACAATCTCACCCTGCCTCAACTTGTGTTTTTCAACAGAGGCTGTTTACTGTAAAACAAAGAAGTTTCCTCAGAAACAGAAAGTAAAGATAGAATATTGATTAGAAGACTGGAAAGAAAAAAAAATGGAAAACTAATAACAAATTGTATTTAGTTGAAATTTTACCAGCCTGTTGTTGCTCTGTTTTCAGGTACCATTTTTTTACCTGATGAAGTTAATATGACAATAACTCATATCCAGAATTTAGATGGTCAGTCTTACTTTATTACATGAACTTATTATCATCGTAAGTCTACTAAAAATTTTCCACTAAATTAAGTTTTGTATAGTCTATCACATAATACTTTACACGTTTTACTTTTCTGTATGGTTTTCCGTGAAAAGTACGAACAAGGTCTATTTCCTAAGACTTTTCTATAGCTATAGCAGTATCAAGGTTAATACTTAAGCTAACTTAGTCTTCTTCTCAGTGGCTAATTTAGCCCCCTCTAAGCTCTAAAGAATGTAACTGTACTGCTACCAGGACACAAGACTGATTGCCAGATTCTCTGTCTACAATACATTGAAGGAAGCTTTCTCATTGTGGATATACTCTGACTCTTACAGAAATGTGCAGGGTCCATCAGAATAACTCCATCCAGAAACTGTATTAGGACTCATTAACTAGTTCTTCCATTAGACCATTCTTTCCCTGTATAGACATACTTCCAACTGAACAATATTTCAAATGAAGTCGTGCATCAAATAAGTTTATTGATTTTTATTGACATCAGTGATGAACATATATAAACCAACAAAAACAAATAAATATAAATCAACTAGTTGCAGAGAAAATAAGAGAATTAAAAATGTGTCAAACACTAGGCTCAACTCTTTGAAGTTGCATAAGTCCTTAACAGTTCAGAATTAAAGAGTTGTTTATGGTACGAAAAATATTAAATAGAAATAAATAGACTCAGTTCACTATGAATAACTGGCAATGAAATGCAATAATTTTATTTTAAGAAAACATTTATTTTTCCAATAATGGCATATAGAGATGAATAAAAAATTATTAGCAACTTGAAAAACACTAAAAGTGTGAAGATACTTATATAAGATTCTGGCAGTGTCACCAAATCAACTACTTTACATGTGAAAAGAATCTAGACACAAGCAAATGGGATACAGCACAGTTCAGGTGAGGCTCTAAGGCACTGGAAAAAGCAAAGTGGTAACACAATGATTTAGTCCCAAGAAGTCCATAACTATGTTTTGTCCATATAGTTGTTCTAGATACCTTTAAAATAACAGCAAGGATAGAGATTAAGGTAGTCCTCAGTGACTTTTGGTCATTCTGAACTTTTCAGATTTTAGTTTCAGTTATGTGTACTTCCAGAAAATTTCTGAGGAATTTTCAGTATTAGGTTCCCTAAAAAAGTCCCCTCAAGAAGGCTTCAGCTATGTTTCAGAAGACAAATTTTCCAAAATTTTCTGTCTTCTATAGAGACAAAATGAAAAGGCAACTGAACTTGTACAAATTACAGGAAGTACAAGTGTGCTATTGGTAATAAGACCGTCCTCAGACACTCCACTACACCACCACTCATTAGGAACTCAGAAGAAGATTGGTTTTCAGGATCATAGTTCAACAGTAATCTAGAAAAATGCTCTAGCAAGTTATTGTCTGAGAGAATTCATTCCCCATGTCTGTTGTATAGGGCTATTCACACATTCTGTGTTTTCATTATCTAGATGTATATAGTAGACTTCTGAGTTAACAGTCAATGGAGAGAATGAACACTTCTAAAGTGTGACTTATTTCATTTTAAAGAGATATTAGCACAAACTTTAATATACTATCTACAAGTGTCCCTTTTTTTCTCCATTGTCTTTGAAGAAGTCCAGGCTGATTAGCTGAGATTTAGATGTCTGGACCCTATATATCTATTTAAATTAATTTTAGTTATTGCATTTTTAAAGCTTTCCAGTTCTCTCTTTCACAGATCCCCATTTCACAAGGTGTTCTAAAAAAATCATGTTGCATTCCTAAAGATATTTCACTTGCCCTTTTATTATTTCTGAGTCTGCATACCACACACGTACCAGAATACTACACTGCCAAATGTGTAGGTTCCAGAGGATCATGCTTGGTACTCCAGGCCCAAAAAAGGAACAGAGGAGCTCATGTTCTCTCTGCTTAGGGATAACTCCTTCTGGTGCAGGCTAGAGAGAGCCACATGAATAGCACTTGATCCTGGGTTGTCTCATGGTGCTTTTACAGGGCTATTAAATTTACGTTCTGCCTTTCTCCTTTGGATTTCATAGCAAAGGTGTAAATAGCAGCAATAGAGACATTTGTGTGTATATACAGAAATACAAGATATTTATCTTGGGACTACTTTAATTTAGATCAAGTCCGGACAAATTTAGGTGGACTCTAACTTCAGAGAACATAATTCTGTCCTTGCCTGTGGAAGAAACATCCACAGGGACTCTCTTACTATCTTTACCTACTACTACCTTGCTCCTTGTAGTCTCATTTTGAGTTGATAACTGAAAGGAATGTCTTCTTAATGATACAATCATTTTCCTATTAATACTTTTTGTTTTCTTACATCTAGGAGAAATTATTCCTAGGCCTGTGACATTTATCTCTAAACAGAAAGACTAGATGATATTTAAGGTCCATTCCAACCCATTAATGATCTATTATTCTATGATATACTTTGATCATTCAGAGTCCAAGACACATATTCCTATGACAAGTCATACTTTTACACTCTTAATGAAGTTTTATGTAACATTCTGCTCTCTTAAGCTCATCTGGAGACATTTGTGCAAAATTCTAAACACTTGGTGTTTAGGAATGAATCATAACTCCAAATGTTCTCATCAACTCAGAATTTTCAAAATATTTGTTCTAGACACAGAGTTGAGAGCAATATTAGGCAGGATTTTGATAGTAGATGTCTCTACATCATCCTAGAGGAGCATTACAATGATTACTTTATTTCCTCTGTGTCAACACATGCCTATTACAAGGTCTGGTTTTCTTCATTAGATAAATCAAATAGCTGAGTGTATGAATCACAGTCAAAATTTCTTAGAATTTAAAAACAGTCAACAGGATCTGATATAACATACTCCAAAAATTCTTGTTGCATAGTTATTATAAAATTTTGACTCATGCACCAAAACCAGTGTGCGTCATGAAATAATGTTTTGACCTCAAAGCATCCCTTCCATGATCAGAATCTGCTACCTGCATATTTAATACCTGTATTTCTTATACTATTTATCATGTAAGACCCCACCATTAATTTTGTTTTCTTCCTATTTTAAGAATTCTAAAACAGTTTTGTTTACCAAACTCAGGTGTCCTATTTCTACTCTCCTTTACTAAATAACTGGACACATGCCGTCTTACAGGAAGATTACATACCTGAAATTTATAAACTGTAACTGAAGATGCCTCATTTAGATTACTGCCTTTTTTTTTCTTTTTCTTTTTTTTTTTTCTTAGACTCTGCTACATTTTGTAGCAGAGTACAGAAGTATAAATGGGAAATTCAGTACTCGTACATCTTTGTCTTTGGTTTCTATTTCTGACCTACTAATCTCTGTAGCTTTAAAAAATGAAATAGCACATCTAGAAATATGTGTCTGGCTTCAGACACTGTGTTCTCTAATTGTCAATTTTCTGTTTTATAAGGCATGTAATGCTCTTGCTCGGAAGGGTGCTCATGTCAGTCTAGGCTGACCTCTTTTTCTTTCATTGGTCAATAACTTGTCGATGGCTTTGCATGCACCTGCTAAATGAGTTTCCTTTCAGATAATTCTGAAGAGGAGTGAAGTTGCCAGATGTCCATTTAACTTAGAAGCTGTCTCTGACTGAGGCCAAAAGCAACTAGCAAAACAAAGGGAGGAATTGTCCCCACTGAATACACAAGCAGATGCAGGACTAGCAGGAGAAGAGTTCTTTCCAAAAGGACAACACACAGATCAGATATGAGAAAACTAGAACAATTATTGTGATATAACAATTATGGCAGTGCTCTCAGAAATGACAGCTTCTACCTCCTATTCTGCCTGACTATTTTATTAACAGCACTTGCCTAAATTATAGCTTACTGGAGATCAAGATTTCATGCATCTTTTTCTTCACCAGCTGGTTGGTGACTAGTGAAGTTAGAATAAACATGACTGTAAACTTGGGTTGTTAGAGATCTTGAACAGTACCAATTTGCGTGGTGCTAAGAGGACAAGAATCATGGCAACATACTACAATTTGATCTGATTATTGCCTAAATCAGTTAGCATTTCTGTTAGCATTTCAGTGAGTAAGACCCACACAGAGGTGTTCTAAGTATCCTCATTGCTTTAGGTCTGGTCGGTTCTTTTTCCAGAAATTGGACAAGATGTGAATACTTGAGGTACTTTCTAAGACTGTATTTGAGTTGAGAATGAGGAAGCATTGTAAAACATAAAGATGCAGTCTACTCAAGTATCTTACAAGCATTATTACAAGTTTGGAACCTAACTTCCATTTAATTAATGGCATATTATTTTTATTTCAAAGAGATGTATGTTCTCTCCCTCCGCTTTCTGACCTTTCATGACTTAAAAGGTCCAAAATCTTAAATTCTCTTCAAGAAAAGATTTTCTAGTTCAGAAATCACACTCTGAATCATTCAAAATCACATTCCCTTCCTTGGCTGTTGGCAGCTGTTGTGAAGTTACATATATTTTTCAAGATGCCAGAACATGTTACAAGATTTCCACATAAATAACCTTTGGGTTGGTTATAAGTAAAAACAATTCTCAGCAGTAGTGCAAGCTATATGCTTACTTGATAATGTAAAGCAATGTTTTATAAGTTGCTCTGGTAACCCTCCTTCCTTAAGATCCATCAGTTTTCTTCTTGCTTCACAAAAACCTCCTCAGGTCCCATTTTATACATATTGTAAAAGATGGAGCTATACTTATGAAAACTTTATATCTTCCATAGATGGCAGCTTATTTAACTTTGCAATAATATAATCAGAGGCTTCTTCGTTCCCCAGAGTAGTATGTAACTGGAAGGAACAAAATTATCAGAGCTACTGAGAGTCTTGGCTTTGGTGTGGGAGGGAGGAAATTCATTTAGTCTATTTTCATTGACATAGAAAAATGATTGGAAGATAAAATAAGAAAACCTATGACAGCTATTTTACTTCCATATTGTTTTCTTTTAATTTCTGTCCAAATTTTTCAATACAAACAGAAATTAATTTAATGGAGAAAAGAAGAACATTTATTTCAAAGTAGGCAGAAGGTATGTTTATTTCTTTTCTATTTATATAAAAGAAAGTTTAAATTATTAAACATACTGTGGCATATTAGTAGTTATTTACAATTTTATGTCTTATGTAATGCTACCACAGACTAGTTAAGAAATAGTGAGAATATAATCAGTTATGCAACTTAAATTTAATTGCTATTGAATTCCAAGCTTGTCAGAAGATATTTCTTACTGTTAAAAATTTCTTAAATGAAAGATTATATTTTGAGATGAAAACTGATGCATTTTTCTCACAGAATTCAGAGATTTGACCAGCTTTGAATGTAATTCTCCAAGTTGTATCGAGAAGAATGTCAACAACCCACAAAAGCTGTTGAAAAGTGAAGCAATTCAAAGAACGTGCAGAACTACTCATCTCTTCCACCTTAATTACATCAGTCTCACCACAATGGAGAAAAGAGTTGGATAGCAGTGGCCATGAATAGAGAGAATTTAGAGGATGAGTTATCTAGTTGTTAGAAGCATTCAGTCTTCATAACTTGCCTAAGGTCTTTCCTCAAGACTTTCCTTAAAAAAGCCTTTGATCATATTTACTTCCCTTAAAGGCTTAAAAAATGGGGAAACTCAAATAAGAGTAGGCATAGAAATAATAGCACTAACTTAGTAATTGGTGCTGAAAACCTCTAAAGTGCCCTACAAATATAGACCAATCATCACAAGAATATTTGTAAGGAGAGATAAATGTTTATATGCTAATAAAAAAGTTTCGAAAATATTCCCCAATGTTAAATGTCTTGACTCAAGGTTAAAGCAAAACAGCCAAAGAATTTGGAGATAAAAAATTCATAGGTTTTCATCTACATGCCATGTTTAATCTAAGTTCAGGGTCAAAATTAGCTTTTAATTAACACAAAAAGAGAAAACTAATTACATTGTTGATAAATTGTATTGTCACGAAAACTTGCAATTATAAAATATGAAAACTTCCATATGATAAATTTATAAGAATTTTTGTACTATTATTTATTTAAATTTAGGAAATGTAAGGCTCCAGTTGCAACCTCCTCGCAGGTGAGGTGTACCATCCCTCTAATCACCTTTGCGGTCCTCCTTTCTCCAGCAGGTCCATGTCCTTCCTGTGCAGAGTACCCCAGAGCTGGATACAGCACTGTGGGTGTGCTCTCACCAGAGCTGAGTGGAAGGGCAGAACTCTCTCCCTCACCCTGCTGGCCCTGCTGGTTTGGATGCAGCCTGAGGCACGAGTGGTTTTCTGGGCTGCAAGGACACATTGCCAGGTCATGACCAGCACCCCAAATCCTTCTTGGCAAAGTTGATCTCGATCTGTTCATCCCCCAAACTGTGTTCATACTGGTTCTTGCTTGGTTTTTTCAACCCACTGCCCGTGTTTGCTATCAAAAGATTTCAAATTTTGATGTGAGGCTGCCCTTTTGTTAGGGAAATTGTTTCATCCTGACCGGACATGTCCTTAACACTGAGATGCCATCTCACTCATGTGGGATGCTTGCCACAGAAACCAAAGGGAGACAAAACAGGCTTTGTGCAGTGAGAAAAGGACCTTCAGCAGACCTTTTTAGAAGCTCTGTTGGTCCCCATGAGATTCCATGGAGGTAATATCTCACCTTTTCCTACAACAGAGAAATCTCCTCCTGCTGATCTACATTTTAAAGGCTACAAGAGAAGAGGGGAAAAAAAAGATTTAAAAGAGTTAGGATGTGTCTAAATGGAAGGGGAATCTTAGACTTTCTCTTTCTTTGTCAACTGCACAACTGAAGACTCAGAGAGGTGACAACTGTGCATTTTATACCTACAGGATATCTCATCTATGAAGGGTGATTATTACTGCTTTTTGTGAGCTTTTGAGCTACTAAAGTCTTTCTCTGAAGTGAAAGAGAAATAATCACCACCCTTCACTGAAGTGACTTTATTTGTTCTGCAAGAAGCCGTGTCTTCATAAAAGCCCACATTTGAAGACTGAATTAGTAAGCACATCAGCTTCAGTCAGTCAGTTTTTATTTCTGCTTTCTAGCCTTAAGGAGGAATGCTAGTCCTTAACCCTCCCATGGAAGGAGGCCGAGCTCTCTGACAGAAGGAGAACATCAGGAATGAACATGTCACAGGGAATAGCAACTCACAAGCTCTGTGTAGCTCAAACTTTTCCATTAGCTGAAAGTATGTCATATATTGAATGCTTCTTCAGATAAAAAATAGTAACCATTTTTTGTGAATTTTTCAAAATACATCAGCCTTTCCCCCATATTTTGAAGACTCAAGTTTCCATTTAAAATTTGCATATTAAAGTTAAATGATTCCGCTGGTGCTTCTGACAACTGGAGTTTTTTTTAAACACATTTAATTTTCAATACCATGTGTTCTGTTTGCTGGCTGACCTGGGAAAAACCAGTGCACAGCTATAACATTTTGACACCCACTCATGTATACACTAATTTTCTGTGCTAAGGAGTGTTTTGTGCATTGTTAAAGGTACCTGGATTGTCTCAGCATGCAGAGTTCTGCACGATATTATTTTGTACTTCTGAAGTACTACTGGCTCTGAGTGCTGTATTATTACATTAACACACAGAGTATCATGTTGTCCCTGACTCAAAAGAGACTGCACTTAAATGTTTCTAATTTGAAAATGGATGTGAGGCGTAAAATTCAGCCTAGGCTTTCAAGACTCCAATCCTTCAAAGAGGAACAGTAACACTATGCCTCACGGAGTACAAGTAGCATTTGCTTTGAGTATTTTATTCTTTATACATGAAATAGAATTGTATTAAGTTCACTGAATTTAGAGTCTATCTTCCCCAACACTTAATTTTAGTGTATTCACTCTGTAAGTCTTATCTGGATGATTTCACATTTCTGTTCTCATTCTAGTTAGCCACTTGCTGTTTAAAACATTTAACAGCTCTGAATGCACTTAGGAGTATGGAGTTATGCTTTCAGGATTTTAAGCTTTTGCCATGCTGCGCACTGCAAATGCAGGCACTGATTCATGAGCTTTGTAATCTGGGGCTTCTTATAAATTAGGTTTATGGATTTCTCCTGAAATGGGCATATTGCAAAACACCATTAAATTGAAAAAATTTCCATTTTACTCATTAGAAATTTGTAACAAGCTATAATATTAATGGAAAACCTCACCCTTTTTGGCACTAAGAAATCAGCGAGATGTATTGGATGTATTCACAGGCAACCTTGCTGCTATGGAGCAGCTTCTGAAAGCTGCCCACTTGAAGAACTCAAGGCTGGATTTCCTTAACATTGCAGGCACTACTGTAAGCTCCAGAAACCCCCAGCAGCTTCTTGCTGTGCGTAACAATGTGTGCTTGGTCCCAC
The DNA here is from genome assembly GCA_013396875.1 of Vireo altiloquus. NCBI lineage: Eukaryota > Metazoa > Chordata > Aves > Passeriformes > Vireonidae > Vireo > Vireo altiloquus. Next base: position 232,743 of record VZRF01007811.1, read on the forward strand.
CAGCTCCCCCAAAGTCTGTGAAACTCCTAAGAAAATCCCTGCCACCTATCTCTAATTCTGAGGTTATTTGCCCATATGCCATAAAAACCACATGATGCTCGAGGTGAAGGGCCCTAGAATGGTGTTGGGGTTTTTAGAAGTTC
>VZRF01007813.1:5631-138131 GCA_013396875.1 Vireo altiloquus
AAAATCACGAAGATAATCCAGGTTTCTTAGTCCACGGAGTTACCAAAACAAATGTTTTTTTTCTCTCTGGTAGTTTGTGCAACACATGAAAAAGGAACACTGCAGAATAAATAACAAGCAGTCTTTTCTTTAGAGACCATGACACTGGCAGCCAGAGTTAAGTTGTGAAGATGAAGATGTTGTCTGTTTGAGAGCTGAACCCACACTTTGACCCTTCAACCCCATCATAGTTTCTCATCATATTTTAGTGAGTTCTGGAAACTGATGAGTAGAAAGTAAGAGACTGTAGCCATCAACTGGGAATGAAATAATCTCACTTTCCCTGGGTAGCTCAGTCAATAAACTGGTAGAGCTTCTTTAGGGTGACTTTACTTGCTCTTATGAATCTCAAGTGCTTGGTGAGAGAAGGTGTCCAAATGCTTTTGCTCCCTGTCCCCAGGTTGGCAAACAGGGTGAGCTCCTGCAATGTGTACACTAAACCTCTCCACTTGGCACTGTCAGCACCTCAAACTCCCTCATTTCCCATGGAGAAATTCTCTGGTCTTGAATTCTCTGGTCTTGATGCTACACTAAAGATATGTTTCATTTATTGCTGTGGAATGGATTATCTCTATTCCTCACTACAGCTGTTCACACAGGACCTTGCAACTGCTCCACCAACAACTGGATCAATGGAAAGTTTTGGATGAGAAATGTGTGTGAGAGTGATGCCTGAAAGATTTAGATCCCAAGAAAGTAAGGCAGTACTAGGTGACAGATTACTTTACTGGGCAACCGAGATAACTAAATCATGGATTCTGATACACAATGGTAAAGGTAATGCAAGGAAATTAAATTGAAATCCCTCTTAATTTCTGCTTAAAATATTAACATATTTTAGTTTCTTTTAACATTCTATGTTTTCTCATTACTGTATATACCTTTTATATATGCATAGTGGAGGTGGGAATGGGGGGAGTGTTGTTTGTGTGTATCTGTGTTGTCTCTTTTCTGGCCAGAGAAAGCCAGAGATGTGACTATGCAAAAATACATAGAATGAATTATCTCCACATCACTTACATTTCTGTGTTTCATTGAAGCTTAGAAATAAGATCCTCTGAAGCACTCTTGAAGCATACTAATTCTATTTAAAGGCTTTTACTGAAAGTCTGAATATTACAGTCTAATATCTGACTCAGTTGCCAAGCTTCTAGTTCCAGCAGGAGCATGAGAGTAACTTACTCTTGACAGTGTGTAAATTCCTCGGGATATTTTTAATCTTGTACAAATATCGTGCAATAAAAAAGTTCCTGCTAACTTTATTACCAAAGGACAAAGTAATTAAAGAGAAGGTCAGTGGGAAAGATCTGCAAATCTTTGATGTTAAAATATGTATCACCATTCCTCTGGATTGTGTTTTCTGTAGTTTAATCATATAAATCCAATCGTAAAACTTTATTTCTAAAAAAAATTGAACCTATTTTTCTAGAGTAGATGAACATCTTCAGAACATAGTTATATAGGTAAAAAGTATATTTTAGGTAAAAGAGCATTATATGCTATATTTTTAATTTAAGAAACACATTATAAGGAATTGTGTATAAAACAGTACATATACTTTACCCTTGCAAAAAAAAGAAGTTCCTTTGCACTTCCAGGGCTTTCAGTCATCACCTCCAGAACTACTGCAATTCTCTGACAGAGACTAGGGATAGGAAGAGAACAAGTTGGGTTTTGTTTACCATTTCTCTTTGGTTAGATACAAACCTCATCACTGGCCTGGGCCCATGCCTCAGCTGTATTCTCCAATGATTTAAGGCACCCAGTGGAGCCCACATTTTTAATGTGAGTGGAAAGTGGAATAACAGTGATTTGTCCAAGCCCAAGCAGTGCATTTACAGCAGCAGCTGGAAGTAGAGCTCCAAAAAACCTTAGTGAATGAAACTATACTCTCCTATAAAGAAGAAAAAAACCCCAAACAAAGCTGCTTTATGATTCAACAAAGATTATTGTACATATCAGTTTATTCGTTTAAACTATTGCTAGACTTCCAGAAACCATGCCATGCAGGAAAATTACTTCAAATACCTCAGGAAAGTTTCTTGATAAGCTGTCTCTTGAAAAAAAACTCTTTCTTCTGAGGAAAAAAACCCAACAGAATAGATAGATAAATTGTTAGTAGTATAGGATGTAACTTACATGAGATGAAAGTGTTTTCATATAGACGTGGCTGCTCAAATTGCATTTGCTCTGCCACTGACAGTTGAGCACCAAACCTGAATTGGGTTATACCTAAAGCTTATGATCCTACATATCTTTTTTTGAGTTTACCACGAGATAGATTTTTCCAATATCTTATGAGTATGATTCTAGTTAAAATTAAGGAATGGTATTCATATACAACTGGTATCCCACTGAACAGTGGAAAACCAGACATAAGAATAAGAAATACGGTCATGCTGGGAAGTGGGGACATGCTCATATTCCTGAAAGATAAGAGAATCCCTAAAGCTCCTGTTGGTTTTATGTGAGAAAGGAAGAAAAAAAAAGTTGATAACTCCCAGAAATATAAAATAAAAAAATAAATTCTCATTTTTGGATTAAAACATTTGGTAAAAAATTAAAACAAACTAAAAAATACAACAGATAAAAACAAGAATGGGGAAAACAGTCTGACTGCTATGCATTCATGACAGGTATAAGATATGGAGTATCTTTTATTAATGGTGTATTGTCTTCGTTTGGGTCTTCAGTCTGTGGAATTTCATGCCACGAAATAAAAAAATTTCACTGCACAGAACAGGGTAGTCATTCTTTATGGATCTTTTTGAAAAACAGAATAGCTAGTAACACATGGAAGTAAGGAAAAGTCTGATGTTTTCAAAAGATAAATGTGAGGAGCCCAGGTTAGCAGAGTCATTAGATCAAGTCCCCTGCTATTTCAAACAGCTGTCTCATAGATAAATTTCCATAAACTTAACTAGTTCAAATTTAAAATGAGTGATATTGGTAGCTCCCAATTACTATTTCTATGGACAGTCTTGTTCGAGAGTGTAAGTGGTTTATGAGCCTTCCTAAATTTTCAGCCTAAATTAATTTATTCATTTTATGCCAATATCGTATCTTAGTTAAGATAGCCTAGGAGACTCAAACTCACTAAACAGATCAATATTCTCTAGCACACCCTCCTTATCTTACCCTGTGTTTCATTCATTCCTTTTGCTTTGCCCTTTCTTAAAAAAAACCCTACATATCCTTGCGTGGCTTTGGTCTGTGGTTAGAAGAGAATGCTTCTGTTACTTTCCAGAGAATCAGATTTTACTGGCTAACCAGTAATTTTAGAGAAACAGTTAAGTTTGTTAAAGCACAGTTTTACCATCAAGGTAAAAAACAACTAATTAGTTTTACATTAATTCCAGTAGCAATTGGGAAAGCACTGAAACAAATACTATGGGTGAACAGACTCTTAATTAACATGTTATTGTTATTGCTATTGCCTTGGCTGTAGTTAAGGCAACGACAAGAAATCTTAACTGTTGTTTTTCATGTGGTCATACTGATTTGGGTTTGGTTTGTATAGGCTCAGGCAGCAAAATCACAGAAAGATTACTAAAAACACATACAGATGTGAACAAATCTATTTTCAAAGAAATATATTGAGGAGAAAGACCAATATTTTCTGTCACATCAGTGAAAGGATAAACTGGAAATCATGTATTCTCAGTGAGCCTTGAAGAGCTGTGCTTCCTGTCAATCTAAAGTAACAATAAATTAAACATTTAGTATCTTTGCCACCAGATAGATCATAGAACCATGTGAAGAGAATAGTACTACTCTTTTTTTCAGAGCAGAAATACATATTTGATGTCTAATGCAGGGTTACTCTCAGCTGAGAAATGTCTGTTCATTGAGTACAAAGAGCAATTTTTTGCCAGCAGGCTTTTTAAATCTATGGTTTTGCTATCTGTCTGAGGCTGTTTTATAATAAAGCGATGGGACTAAATATTTAATGGGGACAACTTAGCAGGAGTAACTGACCAAGGCAAACCCCTTTTTAAGAATACCATTTGTTGAGTATTCCATAATTTTTAAGTTAGGATTCATGGCAACAAATTTTAGCTATCCAAAAATTAAATAGTTAATTGATAAAGCTAATCATCAGAGAGAATCAAATCCAAGGGCATTTATTTTAATTTTAAAATAGGTGGAATTGGTGACTGGCTCACTATAGAATTTCCGTAGGATGTCTCATGTTTGATGGTAGAGGGATCCTGAATGCCCATCTTGGACTGGAAGCTTAACTGTTAGATTGCTAAAGTCAGCTGGCTGAGAGTAAAATTTAACCTTTTATAACACTTTTTACATCAGAATGTCTGACCAGTGAATTAATAATTAGTGACCAGTGAATTAATTAAGACCTTTATGTGCTGTAACCATGAAGACCAGTTGTTCAATATCTTTATTAACAACATATCTGCTCTTATTGAAAATGCTGAAAGATAAAAAAACTTATCACAGTGAGAATCAAGAGTCAATGAAAACTTGAAACGCTCATGGTCAGAAACATAAAATTTACATATACGATCCTCTCAGCTGGAAATAGTAGGGAAAGGGAGGGTAAAACCACATATTCATTTTTCTACGCTAGCAGTATCTATGTGCAGCATAGATATGTGGCACCCAACACATTGTGTTATATAATAGAACTAAACTAGGAGCAAGGTTCCTGCTGATTTTTTTCTGTGAAAGAATACTTCAAATAATATGCAGCTTTGAAGCAGTTGGTTGCTCAAGTCACGACTCAGTGGTGCCTGAGCATCTGCAAGGAGTCACACAGATCTATAGTGGCTGACTCATTTCCAGTTTTGCACAGAGATACATGCGTCACATCTTTGATTAATGGCACTGGTGGTGAGAAAGATAGCATCTGGGAGAAACTGAGGAGGTCACTGCAGTCATACTCATTTGTCAGGCAGAGTCTAGTGACGAACATAATTGTTATAACTGCTTTAAAATTTCCTGATTTAAAGTATCTTTCTTAAGAAGATAATTGTACAGGTTCTCAAATGTGAAGCGAAGAATATGAAATTTCAGTCTAAGTCGAGGATTTTTCAGTATTTGATAAAACTTATACTTTGCCAGTTCTGTGCCAAGATTTCTTATCACAGGAATGTGGTGTCAAAGATCAGTTCAGCAAGTGAGCTTCTTTCTCCCCAAAGTAAAATCCTTGCGGATGTTCTTATACAAGCAGCAAAATTGTGTTTAATAAAAAAAAACCTCTCTGCATGGCATTTTCTGTTTTGGAAAAACATGGTAGATTTTCTAGTATTTTTCTCAGCTCAACTCATTTTTCACTATCTAGCATTATCAGGGTTTTTCTTCTGGATATTTGTACAATACTGAAGAGCAGTTTGGTATCTTCCATTCAGCAGCTGTTGACTAGAAGATAGAAAAAGGCTTCTCAATCTTCCCCCTACGCTGGAGTGAGAGGGATGGGCAGAGACATCTTGGCAGTAGGACCACATGTGGATTTTCAGTCATTACAGAGGTGAGTCCATGGCCAAATGCCAGAAGATTCCTGCTGTTTGAAATATGACAGAGCCCCTTTCAGCAATACTCCTGAGCCTACCAATGTCGAGTGCAAAATGGGTGACAGATGGAAGGCATTGAATGAGCTCTTCTGTCACTTCTTTAATCAAGTTTGGGGATTTGCACGCTCAACAACATTACTTAGAATTTTTTTGTCCTTAATTCTATTATTTTAAAATATATCCAATTTTCTCATGACAGGATATATTTCTCAAAACAAGAATTAAAGCAGAAATTAAGGCTAGCAAATTTTATTAGTCTCTTTTGTTCGAAAGTATAGGCATGGAAATGAAACAAAAATATGTCACAACATCTTATAGACTTTGCTGCCATCTACTAAGTTTAGAACAAAACTGTGTACAGTTAGAGTTTAATGCCTGGACTCTCTTGTAACTGGACGAATTTTAATAGCAAAATATTTTTTGACTTTTATGTGATTCAATCCTACAATTTAATCCTACAAAAAAGTTGGTGGCAGTAAAAATAGAGAAATTAATGTCTGTAAAAGTTTTTATATTCAGCATCGGTCACGTAATCCAAGAGCAATCACAGCACCAAAAAAAAAAAATCACATTACTTGTAGTATTTGCTCTAGGGATGTATTTTAAACAACACTTTAACACCAAATAGACTTTAACACCATCATCTGTGCTGGCTCATCGACTTAAAAGTTGGTGTTGCTTCCCATGTGCAATGGAGCAGGAAATCAGACAGTAAACACTGCAAGAATGATCAACAATCTTAGGCAGTACCTAATGTTAACTGAATAAATATGGGATTTGTGAATATAATTTGTACTCGGGGAAAATGAGGGGAGCAGCCTGAAGGAATAAAAACAATGGTACATGCTGGATTTGCTGGAATAAACAGTCTTGTTCATTTGCAAATGAGGAATGAATCAATGAAAGCAACTGTTTTTTCAAGAAATATCATTGCAAGATTTTATGTGAACCCAAAATTTTAATCTTCAAGAAGGTTTCAGATTGACACATACATACACACATACAGACACACACACAAACCTTAAAAAATTACATTCTTTTCCTTCCAGCATTGATCTAAGGATAATTCTTCTGAAATTTTATCTATCACCTCTAAATGCTAGTGCTTTTTCCCTCGTCCTGTGCTTTAGCAAGAGTGCATGAAGGGAATGCCGAGAATAACAACTGAATGCTATTGCAGGTATTTTATTTTAATGACATTCAGAATAGTAATTTATATTCATGTAAATAATTAATGGAGAAAGTTTGCAATAGAGAGAATTCTCTCCCCTGCTACTTCCTCATTTTGTCTATGCAGAGCCAAAGCCTATTTTAAGTGCAGCCTGTTTCCCTCCATTTTTAGAAGAAATATATTCTGTACTTTGGATGAAGGCATCTCATCTACATTTATAAGAAGGAAATTTTCAGTGTTTTAGTATCCTTAATGAATATATATTAAAACATGCATCCTATTGAACGTGCCAACATAAAACTAGCTTGACATAATCTACATTAGTTTGTAGAGCAAAAACTCAGAAAAACTACAGACTTTTTGAAAAAGAAAATCAATTTCAAATTGACACTTTGGAGGTCTGTGATTAAACTACTCTCGATTCTTTCCTTCCCCAAGATGAAGATGTTGTTCTCACAGATCACATACCTTGAAAAATTGCATTCTTGGGTCACCAATGCTGAAATGTGATATGAGGTCCCTAGTGCAATTAAATTTTATGAAGCCCAGACATGATCTGGGAGCTCGTATATCAAAAGGGAAAGGCCAGCAATATTCTCTTTTTTAAAGAAAGTTGAGCAGCCACTAAATTGCCTTAAAATAGGAAGAATACTATTTATTCGACATAATCCTCCGGTAATCCATAGGCATTTTTTAATATTTTCTTCCAGTGGAGAGGCCACTTTTGGGCATCCTCTATTGGGCAGTGAAGTGAGCAGTGCAGACACACTCTGACCAGACTGTCAGGTGTCCTGGCTGCACTCTGGGCTCACGCTGGTGCCTGACAGAGGCTGTCCAACCCACACAGCCACCCTGCTGCTTCTGCACAGCCTTCTTCCTGTGCCCAGTGCTTTCCATCTGAGGGACTGCCTCCTCTGGCCACACTGTCTACGCACCCATTTTCAGTGTGAGCAGTACCTGAGAGCAGCAGACCCTGTGTGATTACCGCAGACTGGGTGAGGCAGGCTGCTTCCCACCCTTTATTTCTTCTCCAGCTCTTACCTGCACCACATGCCAGGTGGCTAACCTGTTAGAAGAGATACAAATGCGTGTCGGGAAAGTCCCTAAAGAGTAGGATGTGTACTCTAAGTGCATCTTGGACGACTTAGACTCATTATACATCCAGATTTATGGCCACACGTACCATGAATCTCTATAGCAACCGGTCAGCCTTCTAAGGTAAATCACTCTGAAGTTTGCACATCAGACTTTGCCTTGTCAGAACAAACTTGGTTCATTTATTTTCAGTGTCCTTCGAAATCTTGTTGTCTCATTTGTCTTCTCTTTCTGTGGCTCTTCTGACTGTATTTCTAAACACTATGCAAAGAGGGGCAAGGTACTGATTAGACCAACTCCATTACCGTTCTTCTCTTTAATAGGAAGATCTCTTTATGGTGTCTTTAATACAGTTCTTTTTTGAGAACTTTTTTGAGAACTTTTTGGAGAATACTGATTTTCAAGATTGGAATGTAAATATGTATCTTCGAAATTTGAGAAAAACCATCATGAGACTTAAAATCACGGTAAAGACCATGCAATGAGTTTACAGGTTTTATATTTGCTTAAGGAAATAAGTTGCTACAAACAGAAGAAATACTAAAAGTGTGTTGTATGAAAGATGACAGATGAGCAGCTTCTCTATTATATATTGCATCAAATGCATCAAAAGATTAGTGAGATGCACAAGATGATTACCTTAATAGGCAAATAACGACATTTTATGAGAAAGCATAAAATTATCAAGTGTGTTTGAAATAATAAATAGTAGTTTTAGTGCCTGGAATAAAACCCAGTCTGGAAAGAAGGCATTAAGAGAGAGACAGGACGTTTTCTGGGACTATGACTGACTTAAACAGTTAAATATCACCTAAAACAACAAACCTGAACCTAAAGGAGCTACTTGTATTGTCAAAGCTGAGACAGAAGCATGTTTAAATCCCAAATTCTAGTGTTCAGTATGCATGTCCTGGACAACTTGTTTTTCTTTTTTTTCCCAGATATTAAAAGAGGACTACTACTTCTGGTAGTACATGATAACTGTGCTTATAATTTTCTAAGATTTTCCCTCAAAATTAATAGGCCTTCAAATATGGTAGACTCAGTGACAAAAATCTGAGTTCCTAATGCAAAAAGGAAGCCCCAAAACCCTCAAAAGTATTTCAGATTTACTAGTGTATTGTGAAAAAGAAGTAACTGTTTTTTTATTTTCCAAGTCAGGCTTAAAGAAGATTTCTGTTGTTATTCTCAGTAGGAGTAAATTCTAATTGGCAACTGCAAGATAGCCAAAGGCTGTCAGAAGAGTAACTCTTTTACCAGTCTTCATTAAATGTGGGATTCTTCCTATGTTTGAAATTGAGGTTTGTATTTATTGTGGATGTCAAAGGTGGTGTTATTCAATAAAAAATGACAGCTTGTGAGAATAAAATAGAATGGCTATTTCTGGTGGAGGAAGGAGATACAAAAATTGTAGGAGAGGAACATGGACTCCTGTAAGGAAGATTGTTCCCCAGCTGGAGTGGTTGTGAAATATAGCAAAGGAAGCAAGAGAAAAGTGACTTCAAATATCAGATAAAAATGGAACTTCTTTCAATAGATAGCTTTGTCTGCATGGTGTTGAAGTCCAGACCACTAACTACTCCACTGACTGAAATCAACTGGCTAACTCAAATTAGTTGGCTGAGGTGATTTACTTGAGATGAGACACTATCCCTGAGTTTCCTTCTGGAAGACAAAGATAAGCAGATGTAATATTAAAAATTATATCGGTTCAATGCTTCCCACAATGATTAAGATTTACTTTAAGAAGTTAGAAGGAAAACTGTATTGCCAAAACAAGGGATTTGCACCATTTGCACTTACTTGAACATTTCAAAGAGTCAGTCTTCTACAAAGCTAAAACTACACAATTGTGGACGCTGACAAGTTTAGTCAAAGAGAAATTTTCTCAGTCTTACTCGTGAGAAGAAGTTGTTTTCTCACAAGCGGAACTGAGAACCGAGATAAGTTTGTGTAAACTGTCTTGTATTTTTGTAAACCATATGTTGCAAGTAGTGTTTTTTATATTTTGTTATTCCAACTTGTTATTCTGTAACTAGCCAATGATGCTAAAGAGGTGTTCGCTTAAGACCCAATGATTGTATCCTGCTCTAGCAACCCTGGATATATAAAAAGAAAGATTTTCTAAATAAATATCTTCTTTCATCTGAAGTTCATGCTGCATTTCTCACTGTCCCCAGGCTCTACTGCCAGACACAATTTCGAGATAAACCTAAAATAAAATTGCCAGAAGTAGAACACCTGTTATTATGTTGATATCAATATATGAAAGTTTCAAATGTGAGGCTTCAGTGAAAGGACAGACTTGGTCCTGGAGTTCCAGTGCCTGCAATTAGGCATAGCTGTAATGCTGGGGATTGCAACCTGAAGCCTGTCAACAGTCTCTCTAAAAGCTACCCAAAATGATTGACATACTTGGGGTGGTGATCATTGTCAATGAGAAACAGCATGAAATTACCTAAAATGTACTCCTTAACACCTTTCAGAGGTTTAAAAAGAAGAGCAATATAAATAAAATGAAATGAAAAGTGCATCCAGTAACAGAAGGAAAGAGAGGGGGGTTATCTTTCTCATCCAAAACAATGTCCAGTATTCTCAACATTTCATGATGTAGAGTGCACTCTACTGACAATGGAATGAGAAGATGAGGAAAAATAAGACTACTCAAAAAGCCATCAAAATCTTCAACGTAATTTCCATGAATGCTATAGAATTTTAAAGTTGCGCTTACTAAACACAAGGAGGAATTTAAAGAATGCTGTTAAGGTAGACAAAATAAGTAAAGATAAAATAGTAGTAAAAGTAACTGAAGTAACTGAACTGGAATATGGGAATGGGGTGTTAGAGGTAGCTGAATTCAGTATTCCTGACCCAAGTCTCTCCAGAAGATGTCACTCCAAGCTCTTGTCCTATTTTCCCCCTAACCCAGCTTGAAGTTCACTAGCAATTCACACAAATAATCTCAGAACAAATACACAGAGGATCGTTAGAAATAGCATTTAATAAGAACACAGGATTGACTCCAGCAATCATGCACAGGACTCAGTGAGACAAGTGTGCTGTGCAGCAGGTGACTTAACATGCCCCCTGTATACCCCTCCTTCATTTTGCTTTGCCTGATCCTCCCTGGTCCATCTTGATCCCTTCTTTGCTCTGCCATTGAGCCATCCCTTAAAGACCCTGTAATAAGTTTTGTACCATCTCCAAATTGTTTCTCTCCCAAAAAAATATTGGCATTCAACTTACAGTGGATCCCATACTGAATCCTATATTTTTGCACAAAATTCCTACTTAGTCTGCATAGCATTCTGGGTAGATGGTTTCTTTCTCTGACCTGGTTTTACTTTTTCATTTTCTTTTTCTTTTTTTTCTTTTTTTTTTTTTTTTGAAACAAGGGACCATGGTCTGATCTTTCTCTTCTGGCGGTAGTTTGGTGTGCTCCCTGCTCATATTTCAGGTTACTTGAGTTTCTTGGCTTGTCACTGTTCCTCTGGTCATCACCAATCTCTGTGGTTGATTTTATATGATAACCTAATGCATAGGACTGGAAAAATATCCCCAATGACACAAGCCTACTCTTATTCTATCACTAGCAACATCCTCAGATAATTTTCTCCACAAACTCTTGAAGCTCCACCTTAAAAGTAAGGCTTTTCCACTTATTGCAGTGATTGAAAAGTAATTTCAAGCCCATGATGCTTTGAGTTTAGAAATTTGCTTCTGATTTCCTTCTTAGCTATAAAAACAGCCTGCCTACACCCATTTGTTTTTCTGCCAACTTTGTCTAGTACTTTAAACAGTTCTCTTTCCCTGTCTGCACTTCCCCTGTAGAAACAGTGATGATATTTCATTGCAACCATCTATTTACCAACCTAAATAATCCAATTTCTATTAGTCTTTCCTCATATGAAACACTTTCCCTTCTCTTGATCAGATTTTAGGGCTTTACATTTAAACAAAAGGAATAGAAATTACAAAGATTCCCCCAAACACACAATTAGGCTGAAAGAGCATAAAGATAGTGTCTCCAGTCTAATGAAATAATAATATAAAACATCTTCAGCATCTGGATTTAATCAGATATTTGGATTTATGGTGCAGATATTTCATAGAGTTATAAATAATCATGTTTTTGTGATGTAATTTAACTTGACAACTTTAATGAAAAGGGAGATGATGGGTTCATAGCACTCTTTGTTAAGCAGCTTGATATAATTAACACAGAAATTAATACATTTTGAGCATTACCTTATGGATCAGTTGCATCTTAATGCAGTGATATAATTAAAAGCAATGAAAATAATTTTGTAAGATACTTTTTCACTAGTTAGCTAAATCAAGATAGTAATGGAGCATGACTCACATGGGCCCTTCACAAATAAGTCTTGACCAGTAAGAATATCTACTGCGTTTTGTTTACCATCTTAACATAAGTTAGAAAAATTACAGTTAAATGTAAAACTTTACCGGAAATCTGAAATTAAGGAAACATTAATTAGTCTAGAAACTGGAGGAAACCATCCAGTTGACAGAATTAGGTGCAAAAACAACCTTTCAATATGAAAAATTGGGCAAAAGCCCAGGCAGTTTGGCCTAGACATCAGGCAAAGCTAGTTTGACACCTTATTGCTACCAAGCTATCGTATGTCTGCGTGTGACACCAGGGGACTTGGTGACATCACCTCAGCTGAACTCCAGGTCTCAAAGCACATAGCTTTCATCTAGCTCTGTGAGAGGCCAGCTGCCATCAGCCCTGGTGGGAGGGAGGGCATGCCTGAAGTCTACATGGTAGCAAAGTCTGAGGTGTGAGCAGTGCCTGTCTCCTCCTGGATGCCACAGGGTATTACACCTTCTCATTCAAAAGCACGTGTTCTGGAACAGTGTGAACACAGTGCCAACCTGTCAAATACTGACACATTGGCCCTCTTGTGCCTCAGATCCCTGTGGGTTGAGGTATCCAAGGAGGTATCAGCTTTATATGCTGAGCATGACACTACATGGTATGGGATATCCCTTGAATCAGTTGTTGTCAGCTGTCCTGGCCATGGCCCCTCCCAAGTTCTCATGCACCCCAGCCTCCTTACTGTTGAGAAGAGGTGAGAAGCAGAAAAGCCTAGACTCCATTTTTATGCTACTCAGCAATAACAAAAATATCCCTCTGTTACCAACACTATTCTTGAGACAAACCCAAAACCGCTCCGCCAGCTGCAATGTAGAGGGTTAGGTCTATCCCGGCCAAAACAATATCCTACATGATCAACCCTTCACAAATGCTGCTGGAGTCAAAGGGCACAGCTGATGGGCACGTGATGTGTAGCACAAGGGAAATGTGGAGGCCTAGAGACCCAGAACCAGTGTGACTGAGATATCAGTAAGGAAGCTGGAGGCCTCATGTCGCAGTGGCATTGAGCTTGCAAAGCTGCCCTTGTACCTAACAGATGAGCTGTGCTGTTTGCTCATAGGCAGGGTCTTGCTGCAAACATCAACACACTGCTCACCTGAGGAGACAAAAAGGCAGGACAAAATCTCTATTTATGTAAACGAGCACACATGCCCAGGCAGCTTTAGCTACTCCCAGGCTCCCCAGTGTGTTTTTCAGAACAATCTCGTGCACTGCGTAGACGTGGCAGGAAAAACCTCTGCACTGTGTGTCTGCCCTGCTGCAGCTGTGCGTATGCTGTCTGCTGAACTGCATTTTGCAATCTCACGTGTGAAGTGCTGCATCCTGATTATCTGATACTGCTGGAAGCCTTCCAAGTGGATTTCCTAATCCCTTTCATAACATCAGTGTTGCATCAGTTTTATCACTGGCAGACTTTATTCTTGCACAAAGACAGAACTCCAATATGTAAATTGATATTTATTTCCAAGAAATAATGGAAAGAATCAGAATCCCCTTTTTTTCAATGCTCTTTGAATATCTACTCCAGACTCAAGTAGAAAAATTAATCCCAGTCTATAGATTTTCCTCATTCCCACCTCCTTCAATGCATTCGTATATGTGAAAAGATAAAAGGAATGTTTAAGCAAATATGAAGTTGTACAGATTTCACAGTCTCCATGTCTTGTTCATAGCTGGGAAACATCTCTGTAGGTTTTCAAATTTATTCAAAATTTGCTAATTGCTACTTAGCATTTTGGGATGCAGATAGTGAAATATTTAAAATGCATGCAATCATATTTACATGTAAAATAGGTGGCACACCTGCAAAACACCTTTCCTAAGATCAGTTGACACTTTTCAGGACCTACAAGCTGACTTTAGAAGATAAGTGATCTTCAAATCTGGTTTTATTCTGACTTTCAAACAATTCATTACATAGAAAGGCTCATTTTATCGGTAAGTTAAATATGCATGCCTCCCACTTTCCCTCAGGCTATGGAATTTGTTAGTCCTAAAAAACCTCTGTTGGTGGGAATAATTTCTCAATCACTGTTGTGTGAATGCAATTCTGATTTGAGAGGTGGTTAAAAAGGTAAAATTCTTTGAAGATGGGGAGGTAAAAGACCACAGATGACAACATTCAGCATAGCCTGAATAGCTGAATAATGAATAGGAAGTCCTAACTTGTCTAGCAGAAATGAAGAGGGAAAAATAGCTGAATCATCAAACATTTAGGGCAGAGTTTGAATCAAGCTTCTGGGACTGGGATAGTAGTCCAAATTTTGTTATTCTCGATGGTTAAAACATACATTTAGATTTTGTAATATTTTATTCTCTGTATGTCTGGTGTCCAATAAATGACCAGTTTGTCCCGATCTTTCGCATTTATCATGAACAAAACTCAGCAGATTACATAAATGTTCCCCCCATGGTTTTTATTTGATAAAATCTGCTAAAATCTAGTCACAGTAACTATCACTTTTGCATGCCAGTGAGATCTGTTTCAGCACAGCTAACCTTTACTGAGAATCAGGAATAAATCTGCAGAAATCTTAGTTGGAAGAGTTGTTCTGTTGAGAAGGTTTGTGCTGCCTACACAGAGAACTTGAAAATGCTGCAGGTAGTCTCTTCCATCAGATATTTTTGCATTTTCCTAGGTAGTTATAAAACGAAGCAGAATCGATTCTGAAGACTCACTTAATATTGCTGCAATTGTTTAGCTTCCATTTCCCTTAAACACAATAAAACCCAAATTCAATTGAGATAGACAAGATTCTTAAATAATCTTGTTCATGGATTTTACTCTTTAGTTTTTAAAAGGCTGTTTTCCCAAGTGATATTTTTGGTAATTTATTTGTGCTTTTATTGAATTTTGTTTAATAGTTCAGAGAGCATCTTGGGTAAAGATTTCCTAGCTATGAAACTTATGATTTATTTCCAGCAGTCTATCAGATTTTAACTGGTCTATCAGATACTGACTGTTGTCATTTATTAATAGCACAGAAAGCAACAGATCCTAGTTTGGTAAAACAATCAATGCCCTGAGTCCAAATAGGACAACAACTAATTCCAAGTAGCATCCTTTCAGTTGTCTTGAGACCTTTTACTTTTACTGGAGAACAGCTTTGATTTATTTGCAGTGGGGAGCCTGGATGAAACTCAGGCTGGCAGAGAGAAGTACCAAAGCTTTTATAGTACCGTAACTCTTGTTCTGTACACTCTTAGAGGGAGATCTGTCAATTGAGCATTTAAGACAACAATCTTAACTCCTGAGTGCTGCATGAATTCCTGCCTAGGCTTTGGTGAGGTTGTAACACAGGAGTTCTCACTGCTTGCTGTGGTCTTTGGTCTATCATAATTTCTATGACTTTTCAAGTAGTCATGAGCCAATCTGAGTGCCGTGTTGGTCTGGTACAGCTCCCTGTGTCCAACCTCCTGTGGATAATGCCTCTGCAGAAAACAAGGACAAAGACAAGAAATTTTGCTATTGTCTGCAGTGTACATAGGAAAAAGGAATGAAGAACTACAGAAGGCAGTGAATTTGAAACTCAATCATAAGGGAAAAACAGCTCTGCACACCATATACAGTCACAGTTAATGTACAAGTACATAAATCCATTTAGGTCAGAGGATTTACAGAAATTTCCATAACTGTAAAATTTTGAGTCTGCTTATCTCTAGGTTGTCAGACACCTTATGCTCAAGACTGAGAAAATGGCTCTAGAAGATTTCATCTTTATATCAGAGCCCACTTGGATCCTCTAAGGAATATAGAGTGGAGTAATGATATAATTTGGCTTATACTCTCCCCCCTTTTCATGGAGAATACTGTTTCCATTTAAGTGGGCACTGACAGAAAAAATAAAAATAATCATGAGAGACTGAAGGGATAATTATTATTGATGGACAACAAATACAACAATTCAAGTCGAGAAAGACCCATTGCTTACATATGTAAGGCCAACATACCGAGCATGGGGCACTTTCCATTGCATGGTCACAATGGTGATGTAGACCAGGTTTCCTCATCTTTATCACCTACTAAATTGAGTTGGAGTGATGCACCATCCTTCTCAAGCCCTTCTGGAAAAGTCAGAACAAATGCTGTGCAGTCATCCTTGTGGCAGCATTGTAAATATATCTACCACTGCTGTGCTTGAGGCGAACGTCCTGTGAGACAAAACATACAACTGACAGATGAGGTCATTTCTTCCCTTTTGGACAGCAAGTTGCCTAAAACTGAAACTGTCTTTCACATAATGTGCATTAAAGAATGAGAAGACACCTGCCAAGAAAACAAACTCCTATAGATAATTCTGACAGCCACAAGTCAGGAATGATTAATGCAAACCAGCGTAATTTTGGCCATGGATATTAGGAGACAAGTGAAGGAGAATGTAAGGAAAGAGCTAGTATTTTGTTAAGATTTGAATCAAGAATTGCTCTTGCTCTCCAGCAAAGTTCTCACATTCACACTTTCTATAATTTGCCCAGAAATATGATAGTGTCCCACAAAATCTGTACACATATTTGTTTCTCTAAAAGAATGTCACTCAGTCCATTTGGAAAGGGTATTGACAGGTATGTTAGGCCTTCCTTCTCTTCAAAATGATGAACATATAGATCAGAACACAAGGATATTCCATAGACAATTATTTATTGCTACAAATAGAGGCAAAGGAGGAGCTACGCTGGAACTTCATATTCTTCTTTCAGTCTCATCTACTTTTCATGCATTTCTTCTCAGAATCTTAAGTGCAAGTGGAGCCTTGCCACAACAAAGCCTTCATTACCTATGAAACCTGGTCCATGCACTTGTGAAGTACACAGTGAGCCCTCCTGTGTATGATTAGGTCTTTCTAAATCAGAAAATGAAATTTTAAGCAGACCTATTATGGAATAAAGAGAAATTTTTCCCACTGTATGATAGCTCTGCTCGAGTATTATGAAGCCAGTACTTACCTGTGCATATTCATGGATTACTAGAAGAGGACTTTATATTTGAATGTCTCCAGATACTGCCTGAAGACAAATGAGTTACTTAGAGGGTTAATATTCTTGTAAAGGTTCTTCCTGATATACTTCTGTTTATCAGTCTCTCTACCTTTTAGTAGGATAAGTTTTTTTATCTTTTAAATACCATCTCTACCTTTGGTTGCTTTGAAAAGTTGGAAAGGCTAGGAAGGTACTGTGAACTTGGGGAAAAGTTTATTAAGTTTCAGACTGAATTATACAGGTATTTCTGTTCTGTCTTACCAGAGATGTTGATTCTTCTTGGCTTATAGAATGGTCAGTAATATCTAGTTGTACCTCAATTGCTACCACTTTTTCACGTTGGTAAATATTCAAGAGCAAACAACACAGAACAAAGTTATGCATACTCCAAGCACGAGTGCCACGATGGACACTTATATTTGAGTTCTTTATATGTTAAATAAGTTTTTACATTTCTATACAAAAAGGATGGTGATTTATATCACTCATGTGCATACTCACTCAGGCATACTAACCTCTCAGCTTCTTTATGAGGACACACATGGGATAGTAGATGGAGATGAAATTTCTTCTGTATATAGTTAAATTGGTGAAAAGAAGGATTCTTTACCTACCCTGTATTAATAGCTGTCTCTAGGGCTCATTTATGTAGACAAGAGAAAGCATGAAGGTTATAAATGTTGCTTTTTACTATTTTAAAGGTACAGAGAATAAATTGACTTAGCTATATTGTGATATAGTGATTTTTTCCTCAGCTGTCACAGTGAATATGAATGTCACTACCAAGTATACATAGACTTAAGTTTCTGAATGACAAAGCCAAGATAAGCAGCACCTAGAGATTGATGGGAGACTGAGAAGATTTGAAAATGTCTTTTTCTAGGAATAGAACATAATAACAAACCAATTATTCTCATATTGAAAACAGAGCTACATTCTCCTTCATGCAAGTACTAAAGGGAATTAAGCAGTACTCCCCCGTGTCTAAGCTAGCTATAAATATTTACCATCTTATTTTAAAGCGTGTTGAACCATAATATCTATGGGGCTTTGCTGCAGAGTTTTGGTTTTGGGATTGTTTTTTTGTTCTGGTTTGGGGTTTTTTGGTTCTCTTTTTTTATAAATAGAAAATATAAGTGAGGAAATTATGCAGCTGCAAGAAAGCAAAGTACTAACAGTGCCAGGTGTGGGGGTGGGATAGAATGAAAGATTCAAAAATTAAACAGAAGTATGCCAGGATAGCTCTTACTTAACATTGGCTTTACTTTCTCTTTATATTTCCAAGTTACATAAACACTTGAAAACCAGATTCTGAAATGGAAGCCAACTAATTCTTAAAAGCTAGCAGCATCAGTGCTACAGGACTGAGCATAAAGACAACACTGCAATTATTTTATTGATGCATTTCCATATGGAAGATTCAGGTATAAAATATTGGCTCAGCTCTGGAAAGAAGTAACTGAATAATTTCAGGCAACATTCACATGTAATTAGTTCTGTCTGTGATAAAAACATAAGTAATGATGATGGATTTCTTCCTCCAGGTTTATGTTGTTTCTTCCATTAATTGTTCCCAGTATGTAACTTGCCTCTTCCATGGCAGAACTGCATCCAGTTTCTGATCCATTTCTAGCTCCACATCCTTCCCTGCTATGCTAAAAGCTAGCCATTTAGTCTCCATTTTGTATTTACTAACACTCTTTCTCTTCTTTAAATATAGAGCTTTTCTACTGCCTCTCTCTCTCCCCCCCTCCCCTTCCTTCTCTTTCCCTCCCTCCCCCCTTCTAACCTCTTCCCATTCCAGTGCATCAAGATAATTTTGAATTCTGATCCCGTCCCACATACCACCTGCCATCCATCCTGCCTTGGAGCTGTCAGCAAATTTCATAAGCGTACATTCCCTTCCATCATCCAGGTGGCTAATGGAAATATCAAATAGAACCAGCTCTGGACATATTCTCCCGGGAGTCCACTCAAGGCACCTTTTTGACAGCAAACCTCTGAGAGCAGCTTTCCAACTGAATGTGTGTCCCAGCTGGCTGTGCATCTACCCAGACAACAGGTCCCCCTGGCCTAGAGAAGGATTGTCAAGTGGAATGGTGTAGAATGTTTTGTTTGAGTTGAGTTCTGCCCCCCCACCTTGTCACTAAGAGCAGTCCTTGGCACATAATGAAATATCTCTGTTATAACATTGCTTTTTCTTGATCACTTTTAGGAGTTTTTAAAGAGACTTTGTAATATTTTATTCTATAACTATGAGGTAGCTTTGGTGTCTAGTAGGTGACCAGTTTGCCTTGATTTTTAGCATTTACCCATTTGCTCATTTATCATGGACAACACCCAGCAGATTACATAAATGTTCCCCCCAATGTTCTCTAATAAAATCTGCTAAAATCTAGTCACAGTAACTATCACTTTTGCATGCCAGTGAGATCTGTTTCAGCACACCTGACCTTTACTGGGAATCAGTAGTTTTCCTTTTTACATGAAAATCAATACATGCTGACATGGTTCACTAGCAAAATACAGAGAAAGCATATGATCAAAATCAGAATCAGAGTCAAATATTATCAGTATTTCTAGAGCTTGAATAGGACTCATCTCAAAAATTGGACTTTCTCTGTAATTCAGTCTTTTCAATTAAGCTTTTAATAAAAAAAAATCTCAGCTGCAGGATGAAATTTATACTCAGAACAAAAATGAGAATGAAGGAAAAGTCTGTTTCACCTCTGAGATTTAAAAAGCAGTTTGACTTTCAGTAGAGAATATTTCTTTTATTTTTTTTCCATAAAGAAAAAAATATTTATAATTTTTTTTCACTTAGTTGGAAATTTAGACTGCTGGGCCACAGATACAATAGCATCCTGGCCCTAACAAAGAGCAAAAGCTGTAATAAATTGGAAATAAGAAGAGCTATAAGAAATAATTTTGTTCTAAGTTATCTGCACTTTTTTGTTCAGCTCAAGATAAAATCATGTTGACTAAAAAAATCCCTATCAAAATCTATCTATCTGGAGCAGAACCAACCGGATCAGTAAAATCTGGTGCATTCCATATGCAGAAAATTAATAAATCTCTGCACTACCTGCTAGTTTTGCAGCTAAACAGTAAAATGCCCCAAACATGGCATGTACAACAGACACTGTCAAGCACATTTCTTTCTTGTGGAAGAACACACAAAGCTGCAACCACATCTTCTCTGAACTTGCATTTTGATTGAGTTTGTGCTTTAATTAGCACCATGGTGGGGCATTCAGTGCAGATCTGACTGCAGGTGTTTGCTGATGTCATACTTCTCTGTGCTGTCTCACCCTTCTGCTGGTAAAACATGAAATGTTTTCCACCTCCATATCCATGCCAAGTTAGGCAGCATCCCTTAAATCACCAATAAAGATACATCACAGGGGGATTCTGGGTTCGTGTTTGGAAACAGTTAGACTTCAAAAAAGACAATACATTCTGTGTTTTAAAATACAGATGCTCAGATGTCTACATTGGTGCTTGCTGGCAAGTTGGGAAGTGCTGAATCTGTTAAGTTTCATATGTTGATGACCACGTTTAGAGGCCTACAAACGTTTCCAAGAGTTACTTCCTCTTCCCAGTGCTGCATTAGCAGAACCAACTCCAGAACTACAGACCCTTTTGAGAGGCTTCATCTTGCAGGTGACAGGGGAAAAATTGTGCCATTCCTCCCTTAGTTTTCTCTCTGCAAGGAAGAATACTCAGCAGGCACCATTGCTCGTAAGGGGAGCAGAGCCTTCTTGACCCCTGAGCACTGAACATTAAAAAGAGCTCTTTGCATTTCCTGAATCATTCTGCCCCTTGGAGACACACTTGCTTTATCCAGAGGTGAGCTCTGTGGAAAAATAAAGAAATCAAAATTCTTAGTAGGAATATTCCTTTGAAAAGTTGAGAAAAATAGCATTCACAGTAGTAAGTCTCTTTTGTGATTTCGTGAGAAGGCCACAGGCTCTGTTTTAATCCATTTCCAATAGAGTAGAGCTTATATGACACTTCAGTTTTTCATTCAAGTAAT
This sequence comes from Vireo altiloquus, assembly GCA_013396875.1. NCBI lineage: Eukaryota > Metazoa > Chordata > Aves > Passeriformes > Vireonidae > Vireo > Vireo altiloquus. The sequence goes on from VZRF01007813.1 coordinate 26,883, forward strand.
GCAGCTTTCTGTCTGCTTACTGCTGAGCTCTTATGAGAGGATGCTGCTTACTGCAGACTGATAAATCTTCTTTTAGCTTGGGGCCTTAAATAAAGTAATAAAATTTTAGAACTGCTTTAAAACTGCAGTAAAAATACTGGTTGCACCTACTTTTATCTGACAATCTCCTTGTAGAAGATTTTTTTAGAGGATTTAGGATATCTAACAACCCTGTAATTGGAAAATATTTTGCCAAAAATCGGATCTCAGCATTACAGATTTTGAAAACAGATTTGTGGGCACCATGTTTTTCCAGTTAGAGCCAGGAGCCAACACAAGCTTCCTGGAAGGAACAAAGGGCTCACCAATCAGATTATGCTACTCAACACACTTCTTCAATGTGCACTGATGTGTAAATCCATGTTGGAGGGTGAAACCTTCACTTACCCAGAAGAAGCCAATACAAAGTGCTTTATACCTGCTCTCCATCAAAGCACAGCACCAACCAAAGGATAATGCAGCACTTTGGGGTAAAAAAAGCATGTTACTGCAGCTGGTGGAACCTCCTCACCACAAACAGGCATTCAGCTATGAAGGAAGATAATGAGACAATAGTATGACAATCAGTTAGGAGAGACATCCAGTATTTGTTACAGCTCTTCAGACTACCGGCTGTGAAAAAAAAAACCCTTCAATTTTTCCTTTGCTGACATAGGTAGGCTTGAGGCTATTTAGTTTAATCTGCTGCAGAGGAATGGAGATACTAGATCAGACCATATGCAATCAAATGTCCTTTGTCTGGCAACAAAGAGATATGGAATAAACTGTACTAAGGCATGAGGACTTCTTCTCAACCTCTATATTAAGGATGTCACCCTGATGAACAAAGACCTTCTTTCTTTCATGTTTTATTAGCATTTACTGTAGCCAATACAGTGTGATAATCCAGGTCATAATCCAGCCCTTTTTCCATCTTTATGATCACTTCATCATTTCCTGTCCCTGTGGTACAGCCAGGAAGTGGTGGAAACATTTGGACCACATACATGCAAGACAGCTGAGAAGATCTTGTTAGGTGAAGGGTGCCCTGTCCAATCCAGAAACAAGTGGGCATAAAGTACATATCAGATACTTTCATCTCAGAACAGAGCATACAAACATGCAATGAGCTTCTTTCAGTTCATCTCAGTTGTTCCAGATTGATCCAGAGCTTTCCCACATGAAAAACTTCTTCCCATATCCAAGACACAGATCCAGATTACAGCACAGAATTAATACTGCATTTAACTGACCAGTTTACATAGCAGAAAATTAAGTTTTATAGAACTACCCTGCACGGTTAATTCCCCCCCAAGGGTGTTGCTCTGGCTCCAGTGGCATTTGCATTTGGAAACACTGCTTTGCTCAGAAGATGACTAGAGGGAAACCTGGATCACATTGACACTAGAGCTTATTTTAACTAAAATTTACAGGTAAATTTTATTATTCTGTGATGACATGGATCATAAAGCACACAACAAAGTAAACATGGATGTGCATTATTGATTAAATCTAGAACAGCAGGTTGACAGAGAGAATATAAAATATAGTATTACTTTTTATTAGAAAAATATTTATGTCCAGAATGCAACAGGAAATTAAGAAGGTCATAAGGACCACTGAACTGTCAAAAGGTATTCAACACAGATTGTGAAGAAAGGTTGTGAGTAAAGCTAGCGGAAAGTGAGTTATCAACACAGAGTAATTAAGAGATTCACTGTAACCTCAGAGACTCTCAGAGCAGTGCAGCTTTTCCTTTCCACTGAGTTCATCCTTTCCAGGCTGTCTTTCTTCAGGTTGTGTTAGTTTACATCCCTTCCTCCCAAATAAGATTTCACATTAAACATCAGCTAGCATGAGCTTCAATCATGGTGGTCAGAACTGTTATGCCTAGAGGCCAGTCCTCTTACAACAGTCTAACCTGATTGTCTCTGTCAGCCTGCCTCCAAGGTCCTGTCTCCAAAGGCAACCAGGCCAAGGACTACACACAGAGGTAAACTTTCTTCTTGTATTTTGAAGTTATGCCTTTTCAAAGACAACTCAAGATTACTTTTTTGGTTTTTGCACAGTATGATATTTACACTACTCAGTTCTGTCAGGAATAGTTTTGAGGAACTGCCTTCCAGGTTCTTCTCTTACAGGAAAGCATGTATTTCTGCATGCTCTGCTATTCCTAGTCAACCCCACTCTTTTAGATTAATATATTTGATTGTAATTTACGATAAATCAGTCTAAGATCCATATATTTCCATACATACATTTTCTTTATGGCATTTCTCAGTCAGTTCATCTGTGAGCTTGATAAATACATAATCCTGCATTCCATGCATTCAGTTTTTTCACCTGTCAAGAAGAAAGTGAAAGATGAAACTTGTACTGGAAGTTATAGTCTCACTCTGTGCACTAATAACCCTGCCTTATAACTACAGGCCTTAATTTAGGTCCAGTGTACCAGGAAGAAAAAAACACCACCACAAAAAAACCTCAACAACAAAACCTATCTAATGAGCATGTTAATAAACTTAACATGAAACATAGATAAATGGAACAACGTTTAATTAAGACGAATTACATTTCAATTGCTGTCAGAGGTATTTTGATATCTGATTTCAAAAAGCTTGGGAATTATTATCTAATCCAGTAAGATGGATTTTTCCTGTAACTTCATGCAATTGAGAATTTTCATTTTCTCTTTCAGTCTTTAACACTATATCACTTCATGTATGCCTAATGATGAATTTTTCATTTCTCATTTTTCATAATAATGATAAACTATTGTGATTTTGCCAGTTGCATATTACAAAGTGCTATCCAACTACTGAATTTTATAACAAGGTTCTTTCACTATTTTACTACTGAAGTATTAGATCTTTTCAGGAAATGAAGACCATCATCAATATCTCCGTTTTGTGAAACCTGGCTTTAGAAGCCAAAACCTTCACATTTAAAGGGTGGTAGTGGTATTTCTCGCAGAAATTATCTGTTTTGCTACAGTTATCAGAATATACCCTTTAGCAGGAAGAGGCTTCTTGGGCCAGATCAAGTGGATGAAAATTTGCCAGTCTCACTGTGATGATTCTTATTAATAAAATACTATATTTTTTGTAGAAGTGGATGTAAATAAAAAACCATTTGGAGCTTGTTTCAATCTGTAACAACTGTGTCAAACCAAGAAATTAAAAGGAGTTTAAATACCTTGAGGACAATCTAATTGGGCTTCAGGGACCATTCGCTGCACCACAGCTATACCCCTGTTGCAACTCCTCAAAGATTCCACTGTATATCTGCCTGTTTGCAGTGACCTCTGGCCATTTCTCTACATGCCTGCACATTTCATCTTCTCTAGCACTGTTACCAACACCTGCATGATGGCAGCTTTCAATTAATATAAATTTAACTTAATTAACTTATTTTTAAAGTTTTTGTACTTGAAATACATTGCTTATTTTAATTTTGCACCATGATGAACATGGCACAATATTTACTAATAATTAGTCTCAGTTACTCCAGAAATATGGCTTCTTAGAAGGATTATAATCTTTACTGCATCTTACCTCTTCTCAGATTTTCATCCATTTTTCTAAAATATTGCTCATTTAACAAATCTGACTGCAAAGGGTCAAGAATTGCATAGAAATCAAAGATGAAAAACAAGCACTAAAATATTCTGGGGATATTATATCATTTGTCATTTGAATCTAAAATTTTATTCATTCTATTTAGGCCTATGNATATATACAAAAATCAAGTATCACCAAATTCTGAACAATAATGGAAATACTCAACATAAAAATTCCATTAAATTGTTTTTTTCAGTACTTTAGTTTTATTTATCTTCTGTTTTGTTCTTTTTGTCTGTATCTACACATGTAGGAGATGATTTAGAGAAGATAAAGGATAATGAAGGCTCTAAGTAAAAAGTGATCATCTGGGTTTATCTCGTTTCTCTTAAGATGCAGTGACCCATCTGTAGCTGTAACTGGTGTGGAGCCCACTTCCTTCACTTGTTGAATGCAAGAGATTGTATGCAGGTTCTGCAAAGGACAGTTCACCCACTCCCTGTGCTTTGGGGTGGAGATTGTTTTGTTCCTGCAGTGAAGTTAACACTGAAGGAAAGGTGTCAGCCCTGGAAAGCAGCACTCTCTGGCAACATACATGGTCTGGGGAGCTCCAGAGTGGGATCCTGTACTGCAAACTTCCCTGGGGGTTGCGTGTGCCTTGGGAGGAGTGCTCACAACTGCCAGTTCAAAACAGGGTCTTTTGGTCCGCAAAATACAACTTATGAATTTGCAGCATAGCACAGAGTCAGTTTGCTGGGATGCCATTTGTCTGTGTGTTTGGTTGGCAAATATGTGATGTCCCAGAAGGAAGAAAGTCGGTGAGGCTGCTTTTGCAGCTCAAGTGTTAAAGGTAATCCTGTGCTGAGGAAACATGTGCTTTCCCTCACATTTCTTCCTGGCATGCATGGGGGTGTCTGAGTCATTGTGGCTGAGAAGACTTCATTAATAATCCAACCTGCTGCTGTCAGTGGCCCAGCATTGGGTATCCAGCAGTTCAAGATGTGGAAGGGCGAGAGTGATTCAAATGTAACTAGTGATCCCATGTTTCACAGTCTCCAACTCCTGTGTACCTAAAAAGGGACTGAAATCCTAAATTTGTTTTACACAGCCTGATGAACACAGATTTGGTGCTAAGAGGATTTCATTTTCTCCTGCCCCTGCCCCGCTNTCAATATCTCAGTTTTGTGAAACCTGGCTTTAGAAGCCAAAACCTTCACATTTAAAGGGTGGTAGTGGTATTTCTCGCAGAAATTATCTGTTTTGCTACAGTTATCAGAATATACCCTTTAGCAGGAAGAGGCTTCTTGGGCCAGATCAAGTGGATGAAAAATTGCCAGTCTCACTGTGATGATTCTTATTAATAAAATACTATATTTTTTGTAGAAGTGGATGTAAATAAAAAACCATTTGGAGCTTGTTTCAATCTGTAACAACTGTGTCAAACCAAGAAATTAAAAGGAGTTTAAATACCTTGAGGACAATTTAAATGGGCTTCAGGGTTCATTCACTGCACCACAGCTATACCCCTGTTGCAACTCCTCAAAGATTCCACTGTATATCTGCCTGTTTGCAGTGACCTCTGGCCATTTCTCTACATGCCTGCACATTTCATCTTCTCTAGCACTGTTACCAACACCTGCATGATGGCAGCTTTCAATTAATATAAATTTAACTTAATTAACTTATTTTTAAAGTTTTTGTACTTGAAATACATTGCTTATTTTAATTTTGCACCATGATGAACATGGCACAATATTTACTAATAATTAGTCTCAGTTACTCCAGAAATATGGCTTCTTAGAAGGATTATAATCTTTACTGCATCTTACCTCTTCTCAGATTTTCATCCATTTTTCTAAAATATTGCTCATTTAACAAATCTGACTGCAAAGGGTCAAGAATTGCATAGAAATCAAAGATGAAAAACAAGCACTAAAATATTCTGGGGATATTATATCATTTGTCATTTGAATCTAAAATTTTATTCATTCTATTTAGGCCTATGATACCTTAGGCAAAAAATATATTCTATCTTGGACTTAGGGATTTATTAAATTCCCTTGCCATCCTAGAGGATCACAGAATTTATAGTGGAAAAACCTATTATATTATCAGGCTCTAGATGGTTGATGGTACAGTCTGACAATATAGAAAACATTAAATATAATACTGATACTTACTTGCATTTAGCCAAATAAATACATTAAATTTGTGAGTGAAAGTAATACAAGATTGAAACAAAGTTTTAACTCTACTTCTTGATTGCCTGTGATTAATTATATATACAAAAATCAAGTATCACCAAATTCTGAACAATAATGGAAATATTCAACATAAAAATTCCATTAAATTGTTTTTTTCAGTACTTTAGTTTTATTTATCTTCTGTTTTGTTCTTTTTGTCTGTATCTACACATGTAGGAGATGATTTAGAGAAGATAAAGGATAATGAAGGCTCTAAGTAAAAAGTGATCATCTGGGTTTATCTCGTTTCTCTTAAGATGCAGTGACCCATCTGTAGCTGTAACTGGTGTGGAGCCCACTTCCTTCACTTGTTGAATGCAAGAGATTGTATGCAGGTTCTGCAAAGGACAGCTCACCCACTCCCTGTGCTCTGGGGTGGAGATTGTTTTGTTCCTGCAGTGAAGTTAACACTGAAGGAAAGGTGTCAGCCCTGGAAAGCAGCACTCTCTGGCAACATACATGGTCTGGGGAGCTCCAGAGTGGGATCCTGTACTGCAAACTTCCCTGGGGGTTGCGTGTGCCTTGGGAGGAGTGCTCACAACTGCCAGTTCAAAACAGGGTCTTTTGGTCTGCAAAATACAACTTATGCATTTGCAGCATAGCACAGAACCAGTTTGCTGGAATGCCATTTGTCTGTGTTTGGTTGGCAAGTATGTGATGTCCCAGAAGGAAGTCAGTGAGGCTGCTTTTGCAGTTCAAGTGTTAAAGGTGATCCTGTGCTGAGGAAACGTGCTTTCCCTCACATTCCTCCCTGGCATGCATGGGGGTGTCTGAGTCATTGTGGCTGAGAAGACTTCATTAATAATCCAACCTGCTGCTGTCAGTGGCCCAGCATTGGGTATCCAGCAGTTCAAGATGTGGAAGGGCGAGAGTGATTCAAATGTAACTAGTGATCCCATGTTTCACAGTCTCCAACTCCTGTGTACCTAAAAAGGGACTGAAATCCTAAATTTGTTTTACACAGCCTGATGAACACAGATTTGGTGCTAAGAGGATTTCATTTTCTCCTGCCCCTGCCCCGCTACCACCACCCAGCCCCTGACAGAGAGAGAGCCTGAGCCCTGCCTGCCACCACTGCCAGAGTGGGCATCTTGGCAGCACATCATTCAGACTAACTAGTTTTCCAGACTTTGGGTTGCCCCTGTTTTCCATTGTTTTTAGGCCTGAGGGGGAGGTGATTGAGCTGGAGCTTGTCCAGCTTGGTGCCTGTGTGCTCCTGGGTACCGTGGGAAGAGCTGCATGGCCTAGCACAGGCCAAGCTGCCATTTTGCCTTTTTCTGGGAAACCACTCTGGGTGCTGCCTTCAGGAAGCATTTTTGTTTGTTCTGTGGTGAATAACCTTCTGTGGGTAAAACTCTCTCTTTTGTACATTCTTTTATTAATATTTTTGTGGTTCTAAGTTTTCAGTAAAATGTCATTCTTCTTATAATCTCTCCTAGTGTTTTCCTCCACTACTGGAGGGATGGGGAAAGGGGGCAGCTTGAGTGGGTTTAGTTTTCCTACTGGGTTTTAAACCAGAAAAATGGCAAACATTAGCATTGTAGTTAAAAAGTGAAAATTAAACCTTTGTATTTTTGCTATGTGCAAAACATATATTTTGTGATTATACGTTATGCTTCATCCAATTGCTTTGATTATATTCCTTCTTGGTGGCAATGATTGATTGTGGATTGAACACAAAGAAACATTTCTGAAAGCCATTAGAAAAGGTAAACATCAGTTTAACTCCACTGAAATCAGTGAGTTCACACTAGTCTCGCAGCACAGAACATTGTCCATAAAGACAATATGTGCAGTAATTTGGTAATATCAATAAGAACGAAGCAAGAATTCTTCCATTATTATTTACGATTCTTGCCACTGCTCCTGGGGGGAAAAAAATATCTGTGCTAAGACATAAAACTAAAAGTAAACAGATTCCTGTATTAAGGCTTTCATAAAAGTGCTTCTGGGAAAATATGCGCTCTGTTTTCTGAAATTTTTTCAGAACTCATAATTTGTTTTCAATCCATTGTATAACAACACTAAGGCTTTTCAAAATTTTTAACAAGCATATAAACAAAAGACAAAAGCATATGAATCCATCTCCTTCTTATCTAGCAGTGAGTAGAAAACACTCCTGGAAGGAAGAAATTCTAGTGGAAGTTTGGTCTTCCAATAGAATTCCTTCCTTCCAGGAGTGTTTTGCATGTCACAAGAGCAGGTGCCAGGATTCCTATGTCCACCCAAGAGATGTGCTCAGCTGGCTCCAGGACACCGTCAGCTTTGAGCAAAGGCTTAGTACCTACATATTGCCAGGGTTTGGGCACCTTGACCCACAAGCCCTGCTAACTTCTGTGCAAGGATCCTTTTTCCACTTGGAGACAGGCGAAATCCATCTATGACCAGTCATACAAACTGATGAAGCCCCACGAAATTCTGCAAGTGACACCAGGCTCAGAGGTATCTCATGGTTGCTCCTGTTCCTTCCTTCATCATCCCTGCAACTGAAGGGATAGAAGAAAGCACAACTTTTGCTCCCGATCCCCTAACCACTCATCCCAAGGCCCTTGAAGTGTCTCCTAATTGTTCCTGGACTTTTTGTTGCAATTTAATTGCCGACCTGAAAAATCCATATTGGCTGATAACCTGAGAATAGGAACCTGGGTCCCAAGGGAGCACAAGACTTCCCAGAGGAATGGGTTCCAGCTTTGGCTGGAACTCACGAAGAAAAATGAGTCTATGACTTTTGGAAGAAGAGACAGGCAATTCAGGAGGACTATATGGATATTGTGAAGTTATGCATGTGAAAATTAGAGGAGGTCCAAAGCCCAACTAGAACTTAATCTGGCTGCTATTGTAAAAGACAAAATAATACAAGAAATTCAATAAGTACATCAGCAACAAAAGATGGGCCTAGGAGAGGCTTCATCCATTATTGGGTGTGGGGGGAAACATCTTTACAAAGGATGAGCAAAAGATTGAGGTACTTAATGCTTTCTTTGGCTCAGTCTGTAAGAGCAGGACCAGATGTACTCTGGATACCCAACCCTCTGAGCTGAAAGACATGGATGAGAAGCAGCAAATAAAGCCAAATAAACCAAGGGGAATGGTTGGTGACGTGCTACTCAGACACAATCTGTGAGGCCAGATGGGATACACCCAAAGGTACTGAGGAAGTTGGAGGATGAGTTTGCTTCAGTCATTTATCAGCAACCCAGGCTAACTGGGGATATCCCAGCTGCCTGGTGGTTAATTAATGTGATGCCCTTCCACACAAAGGGCAGGAAGGATGAGAGGAACTACAGGGCTGTCAGTGTGACCTCAGTGACAGGGAAGGTCATGGAGCAGATCATCTTGAGTGCCATCACATGGCACATACAGAACACCGCCATCAATTCCTCAATTTTAGATGGTTCTGGAATGCGAAAGGCACTTCCATTTTTCTATGATCCTGCCCTGTGTGGAAAAAAACATAAGACTCAGAAAAGAAAAAGAAAAAAAAAGGAAAAAGAAAAAAAAAGGAAAAAGAAAAAAGAATGTAAGTAATTTCAGAAAAATTCTAACTTTTTGACCCCAAGGTGACCTCAAGGTTCAGTGCTTCAAGTGCCCTCAGTGGACCAGCACCGTAGTGGCTGTGGAACAGAAGGTGCTCTTGACTACAGGGTGCCCCAGCTGCTCTACAGGGCAGCAGGAACTGCTCCAGCCTGAGACACTCAGTATGAAATGCTTTAACAAATAACTGACCTTCATGGAACGACACATAAATTTTCATCTGTGTGATGCTGTCTATGTTTGTTCTCAATGTCTTGCTGGAAACTCTTTAAAAGTGACTGACTTTTTAGTGTGAAAGGTCTGACAGATGTCCTAGTGGAAGTGTTTCAGTAGTATGAAATCAGCTAAGCATATGCACATTCTGTACTGAAGTTGAGAATAACTTTTAGAAAAATAAGAAACCAAATTGATGATCAAACCTTGAGATTGTCCATTCTTGTTTAGAGACATAAGAGAAGTATTGTAATTACTTCCTGTGATGTAATGGGAAAATATTTGTCTGAATTTATCCACCTCTTTTCCATTGCAGGGGAAGATATTCTAGAAATTCAAATTCTGCACAGTTCCATACAGGTAAATGGTTAACATACAGTGAAACAGACACACCTACAATAACAAAATATTATTGAGAAAATAATCTTTAAAATGTCACAGTTAATAACTTAGGAAATAATTTTTAGAAACCCATCAACATTAGTTTTTGCTACTATTGAAATTATACAACTACTACTGCAACAGAATAAATAGCAGTAAAGCTGCTCTAATACTGAGAGTTTTTAAAATCCTCAACCTGCATGTAATAAAGATAGCACTACTGACTTTATTCTGAACCATATCCTCGTGTTCTTGTAGCCCACAATGTCCATCTGGGAAAACAGTTGGAGGGCAGAGCAGCTGCTCAGATCACCTCTCCAGCTGAGATTAGGACACAGCTACACCTCTGCAAAAGGCCCTGAGGGTACCATGCTTTCACTGGAAAGCAGCAAATGTAAAAAATCCTACTCCACCAGTGAACCTTGATGTCTCTGAGAGGAACAGTGACAACTTTGTACCAGGCAAGTTGAAGGCTAAGAGAAGTGATCCAGTAGCACAGGGAGCTCTCTGACAATCCTCTAAGCACCACAGATGTACTGTCAAAAGACCATTATCTGAACTCATCTCATAATCTGAATCTGTGGGATCTGTTTTGCCTTCAGAGTACTTAGTAAAAATATTTATAGCAAAGGGATGCACTGCACTGCACAATTGGAAGGAGTTAGCAAAGTGCTCTATGTATGCAACTCTTTCTTGGTTTCCTAAGATATGAAATATTTAAGAATAGTCTGGAAATTGTATCAGTTTTGTGGCCATGGTGGATGAATTATTTACAGAATAAGTGAGACACCCTGCCCTCACAGACATATTCTTTACCAGCTTGAGGTCCAAAAGCATCAGATATGAGTGGTGTCTTTATAGAACAGTCTCTGGAATATCTTTCTGTAAGTATATTTCATGTTGGCATGTGTGTCATCAGCCCGCTATAAAGATTTCAGTTCTGACCAAAACAATCCATACAGGAAGGAGCTGAGCTATGATACAGCCTGATGAAGTGCATTTAATAAACCAGTATTATTGCAGACTCCCATGGCCATTAATCTCTTCAAATGGTTCTTGGTGCAGGCTGACATTTGTAGATAAATAAGTTGTGTCAGAAAAAGGTTTGGTGATGTCAGGTTTCTTTGCCAGCAATATATAATCCTAAAGTACTCTGTGTTCTTTAATGGCTCTGCAAAGAGTCCTGGCAAGAAAGTAGCTGAATGCAGAAGATGTCCACTCACATTTGGGTATAGCCACACAAAGAAGCATAGAGCCATGCCAAGATATTAATGGTAGTGTTGAATATGCTATCAGAAGTTGGTGTTACTGAAAGGAATGCCATTCAATCATGGATGATTAGTGCTGCTTACAGAAAGTTTTTTAACTTTGGTAGTGTGGTGCAACGATAAGACTACCCCACCAGAATTTGAAACATTCTGGTTTTGCCTTGCCTTTTGCAGAATACTCCAGATGGTTATATCCTCTAGATAAGTACAACTTTGTGAATTAGGCAAAACAACAAAAAATTTGCATCAATAACGACTAGATCAAATTCAAGCTGCATCCTAAACCAAAGATAAATATAAGCTGTCTTTAAGTTAATTGAAGATATACAAGTAGATATATACTTTACAAAGTTTCAAATGCTAAAACATATCTGAAACTCTGCAAACTATTGAAAACTGATTGCAAGAACAGTTCTGTCTGACCTTTTACAGACTTGCTCTGCCTGAATGTGCAGTTTCAAAGTGTAATCAATTTAACAGATTACTGCCTTCAGTAAAACAAAATTAGCACACTGAGCTGAACCCTATTTAAAATAAATTCTCTTCCTAAACTCTGGAAATTGTTATCCTAAGGTATTGATTGGAGATTCCCCAAGGCCAATAGGTTGGGGGTGCACAAGATGTTGGAAGGGGTCATACAACTGGCAGGCATTTGCCACTTAACCTCTGGAATGTCAACATCAAGATATTAAAAATATGTAATCATGATATTCATGGCAGAAGTGCAGTCTGAACTATTTTCAAGGGTGTCATCAATGTATCACCAATGCACACCCCTGAAGGGTTACAAAAGCTTGATCACATGGCCTGTGCACTTACAGGTCTAAATGCCTGAGGAAGGTGAGTAAAAATATATTGAATGGATTTGCAGTGAACACAAACTACTTGCAGTCTTTGGGCTGCAAAGGAATCGTGAAAGGCGTACCTTTAGCATCAGTGGCTCCCAGCCAAGGATGGGAATGGCACTAAATGGGAAAATCAGGTTCAAGATAGATGGGACTGCCACAGGAAGGGATTGTTGATGCCTTGTTGACAGCACCATGATCCACTGTCAGCTGTCAGTCATCATTTGGTTTCTGAAAGGGCCAAAAGGGTGCATTAAAAGAGGAACTGGTTGTGACAATAATCCTTCTTCCCTAATGGCCTTTGAGGAGGGGAGTTACTACCTTGGTGGCCAGGGGATCTAAGTGGTACTGTTTTGTATGTTCTAATGAAGTGGGTGGTGCAGCTTGAAAGAGTTGCACCAAAGCATTTAGAGTGACTGGGATCCACTGGCCTCCTTGGCCTCCTACAGCATGGGTTTGGGGAAGGTCCATATCTGAAAAATTTATAGGTCCCAATGCCACAGCTGTAGAGGCATTAAGGCCAGAGGGAGAAGTTTGACCTTACTAATGGGGTATTGAATGGGATCTTGGGAGCTTTTCACTATGTTAACTGAAGGGATGAACAATAAATTCAACATCGAGGTTTGGGCCCTGGTGTCCATAACAAAGTTGAGCAGGTGCCAGTCATTCACCACAACTAATAATCAGGGGTAGAACATGAGGTAAGCAAAAATATCTGCTGGAAACAGAACTAGGAGGCAGATCTCCATTGGCAGTGGACTCCTGCCCGTGAATTCTCCACGCCCGTGGAGTTCATGGGGGCTGCCTGCCTATGGCCATCCAAAAGGTATAACAAAACATTGTTCTGCGATCTTCCAAGTTGCTAACATCCCTTTCCAGCAGGAGATGCCAAAGGTGGCTTATCTCTGTCAGGGCAGTGGAGGTGCCCACCCTCTGTCCCGGTGACTATTCCTCCACATCTCACCTGCAGGCACAGAAGCCATCGCCATGGATGTACCCAGGAATTGCAGACCTTGTCAAAAATTGAACAACTACACCCTCCCTGTCTGACAATTTCTGTCTGTGTGTAGGATCTGCCTTAGGCTGTAGCTGTGAGAGTGCTACACCCATGGGCGTCAGCTAAAGGCTCATCCTCTATGAGAAGCCTAGACACTGGGGAATTCCTCCAATGTCAGCTTGATTGAGTGAACTGAATATGTCTAAGTGCTCCATTTTAGTTTCATATTGCTCAAACACTGTGCTGCTTTTGGCTGGGATAGTTTTCTTCATAGTAGCTAATATGGGGCTAGGCTTTGAATTTGTGCTGAAAGCAGTGTCGATAATTCAGGGATATTTTAGTAAAACAGTCAGGCAGCTTAACTTAAGCAAGTGCTCAGGGCAGGTAAGGTAGGGGCTACTGCTTCTGGGCTATGACGATGCCAAGGCAAGGGAGTGTGATCAGCAATTTCCTCCTTAATCATAGGGTACAATGAGAGTGGAGGTCAATACAGAGGGTCTGTTGGGTGATGGTGGCTGACTTATACTCCAGTATTGATGCCTGGGTTTAAGAGGCCAGGCAGTTGTGTAGCTATGCTCCTTTTGGCCCCTTGTTTATTTTCTCCCACCCATCCAAGGGTGTCACGGTGCCCAGTAGTTTTGACTCAGGTTGTGTCTAGAGCAACTGGAGAGACTGATCAAGGCACATTGGCTCTCACCTTGTTTGCAATGGCTGGTCTTACGCTGCTATTCAAATTAATCTCTGATGGCTTGCAGGTTGATCTGGTTATCTTGGATACAATCTTCTGCCTATGGGAGCAAACTCTAACCCTGCTCCTTTCCTAAGGCTTCCAGCAAGTGTTCGAAAGACTCCATCCTGTTCTTGATGGCAATAAATGTTGTCTGAACAGTAATGGATCTGACAACACATTATAAATCAAACTTTGCAAAGGCAGTCAGAAACAGGATCACCAACATGCCCATGTGGCTACTTATCCTATCCCAGATAGTAAATAAGGGGTCATACAGGATGCCATGGCTCTGATAGACAGGCAGGGATACCTACCTGGATCATCTGACAGCAGCAGCCCAAATGCCCTTTGAACGCAGCTAAGAGTCAAGCTACCTCCTTGCTCCACCAAGAGTAGCATGGTCTGGGAGAACCACATTTTAAATAGCAGCAGTGTGCTGTCTCTGATGCTGCAGTGGTCATCCAGCTTATGAACCAATGTTGATCAAGGGGCTCTACCATATCATCTGACTTTTAATGAACAACTAGACAGTGTATGGCCCATAGGCCACTGGAATATGTGACCTTTATCTACATGTGCTGAAGGAAAAAACAGCTCTTTCAACTTAACATGAACATTGCATGAAAAATTAAGAGGCAGATATGAGAAACAGGTGATCCTTTCCATTTCTTTATTACAGACTACCCTCGTCTGTTTTTTACGCAGTGACTGACACGGAGTTTGGATGCACTTCATAACATGGTGACCCCAGCACAGCAGTTATGAATTCAGTCTCTCCACTGAACAGAGGAATGTGACCTGTTGTTTGGATTGTTGCAGTTTATGTCACTGTTGGCTTTTGGTTCCCTCGAACACTCAAATAGCAAAGACAATTCTCACCATAAGAATGAAAGAAGTATCCCCAGTATGTTCCTTTCCTTTGCAGCTGAGGTTCTCACTCTTTATTTTACAATCAGAACTCCTCTGCCATGAAGAGTCTGAGAAGGGCAGGGTGGTGACTGTTCCTTGCTTAAGGCACAAGCTCATCTCTCCCTGTGACATTACTACCTGCCCTGCTCCTTAGGACAGAGGCATAACTTGCTGTCCTGTGCCACCTGCCAGCATGAAGAGGCTCTGGGTAAGAGACTGACCCCAGAGTGCAGGAGCTGGCTGGCCTCAGCATCTCCCTGGGTGTTAAAGCTCAATCACAACATTTCCAGCATATTGTTTACCTAGGTTAGTCTCTTTCTGTTTAATCCAAATGTTTTATATTGGATTAAATTCATCCTTGAGATTTTTTTTTCTTTTGTTGCATTACAGGAAGAGTACAGTGACCTCAAAACTGCACATATGGAAGAAAAAAAAAAACAGTGGTTTAGGTTTTTTTACCTTTCTGAAGACCAATTGGTCATTCTATAAAAATGACAGGAGCAAGTGACTCAGTTTTCCCTTCTGATCCTTAACAAAGAAGTGACTAAAAAAGCTATATCCTTTCCTCATAGCAGTAGTATTGCTTTATTGTAGAGTCCACAATGAAGAGCTTTAATCTAGATGGGATTTAGCTAGAAAGGAATCTTTTGTTATAAACTGAAAGGTTGAATTTTATATTTAAAAATTGCTATTAGGCTTCTCCTTGTTGATGTGTTAGATACCGACAGTGGTCTATTGTACTCTACTGTCCTCCACTAAGATACTTTTATGAAGGTTTTGTTCACTGCAATTAATGCCCATCTATACTTGTCAGAAAAATATGTCAACTGTGCAATGTGATATATGCAACATCTCTGACATTTCTGTCTCCAGCTCTCTGCTACTTTTTCTTTGCCATCTTTGCAGCCTCACTGCGAGGTTCACCCAAAGGATAGCAGCACCATCTTGTGGGGATCTGGAGAAGTTACAGGAATAAAATTACCAGTAAAACTTCCAGCAGGTGGGTTCCTCTTTCTGAGCAGGGCCTGGCACTGCCTGCTCAGGGCAAGGATCCCACAGCAGAGCTCAGCAGGGTACAGCTGTCTGCAAAGCTGAGGTTTTGGGAGATGGAGCCCAAAAGGTAGCCAAAGCTCAATTTAGCAGCTACAAAATCCAGAGATTAGACTTCTTTTAACATTGGCCATAAAAATATTCTCAGGGTTATGGATGAACATCTGGATGCCAGAGGCAGGAATGGAATAAATTCTGGGGGGTTAAAAATGCAAAGTTGAAATGACTGGGTTTACTTCAGGGCACATGAACACACACACACAAAATTCCTGTGTTGTTGTTTACCAAATAATTTTTCTCTTTGCTATTGCCATCTGTCTATGTTCATACTGAAAGTGTAGCAGTCAAGCCAAGTGGCTTGATGTCAAGCCTTCATTTGGGAGTGAGATTTGGGTGCTTTTCCCAAGAACCTGGGGCGAAAAAAGCCTGAATTCTTGTACTTTTTTAGCCCAGGTTTACTTTATGCAGTCAGCACCATGCATGACACAGACACAGCCATGCCCAAATGTGTGTGGTCCATAATTCATGGTGACCATGACCCATGGAGTTATAGATGGAAATATACATCTTGTGTGTGTCCTTACCGGGACAGCCTGAGCTCATTTGCTCAGGCAGTGGGAAATAGGGAGGGTTTCTGTGCTGAAGGAGCAGCAAGAGGATGAGGGTAGCTTGTCTGAGCTAGAGGTGAGGAGGCCAGTAAGGGCATCATGCCCTTGCCTCTGCTTCTGCCAGCGAGGCAAACAAGGCATTGTCTAATGGATGCTGAACTAGTTCTTGTCTTAGGCTTTGCAATAGAGGTGCATTTCCAACGCTTGCTTCATGAAAGCTTTTTTTTCCCTTCAATCCTCACTAAAAAGCTGCTTTTCACATGGTTGGTTTTTTTTACTTCCTTAAAATTAAATTAATTTAATTACAATTAAGACTATAATGAAGTTGTGTATCTCCTAATTTTGTTGCTGAATTCTTTTAATCACTTTATTGTTTTAAGAAATTGCTACTTTTTTAAATTTTATTTGTAATACCGTATATAGTAAGAAAGCAAATATTTAAACAGAGATGTAAGTTAAACCACATGTCCTTCATCAAACAACATGGGAATAATTGCAATAAATGAATGGCAATATTAAAAGCACCCTGACAAAGCACCTCCCCAGTACAGCACATCTGCCTGCTACACATGATTTTTACCAAGAAAGGGAAGAAACAGTTTTTGTGAGGTTACTATAAACCTGTGTATAACTTGAGAGAAACTTAAAAATCCCCTTTCACCTGCAGCTTGTCTAAAAATTATTTTATGCTGCACTTGGAGCACCTCATCACAATAACTTTCACTGCAGGAGAGGAAGGAGTAAGACCAGTTGTTGTGGCTGGTATTTGTTCAATATAACTCTTCCCCTTTTTTTTTTTTCCTGTTCTTTTCATCACATTTTACAGCAGAGGCTGAAGTTTCAGCATGGTGTGTTGAACGGCTGCCCTCCTGTGGCTGCAGTTTCTCTTCATCTGAAGCTGAGACTTGACAGGAGTATGTGGCTTGTTACAGAAGCCAACAGGGAGGTCACCCATGTACAGGTATTTTACAAACTTAAAAAGAATGTGTTAATTAAGTACAAGGCAGAATCCACAGTCACCTTAGAGGATGTACAGAAGAGAAGGCTCCAGGGACACCCTACAGCAGCATTCCAGTGCCTAAAGACAGCCGAGAAGAAAGCTGGAGAGAGTCTATTTACAAGGACCTGTAGTGATTAGACAAAGGGTAAAGAGTTTAAACTGAAAGAGGGTAGATTTAGATTAGATGTTAGGAAGAAATTCTTTACGGTGAGGATGCTGAGGCACTGGCACAGGTTTCCCAGAGAAGTTGTGGATGCCACATCCCTGCAGGTGTTCAAGGCCAGCTAGGATGGGCTCTGAGCAACCTGGTCTAGTGGAAGATGTCCTTGCCCACAGCATGAGAGTTGGAACAAGATGATCTTTAATGTCCCTTTAATGTCACACCTTCCCACCCAAACCATTCCATGATTCCATGATTCTGTGATTCTGTGCTAAAGTGTTTTCTTGACCCGATGATTTGACATGCATTACCTGAGTGTAGGAGATATGCTGGAAGACTCTCATTAAAACCTGGAACTGTGCTTTTATAAAATGATAGATTGCCAGTCATGTGTCTCCAGGACATCTGTGTCAGCTCAGAATCATTAAATAATTATCACATTAATATTAAATCATTAAATAGTATCACATTTTGGTTCCTTCAGGTAGTTTATCAGGTTTGCCACATCTCCACCTCACTATAAAGATGAGTCACACTGGTTTCAGCATTCTTCAACCCCAAAAGCAGCATGACATCCCTCTCTCCATTCACCACTGATAGCTTTGCAAGCAGAGTACTGTTCAAGTTGTACCCCAACTCTGGGCAGAGCATCCTGCTACAGTGGTGTTCAGAAACTCCCAAAAGCCAGAAACTGGGTCTGGGATCTTTAAATAATCAACAACAATGATGGGGACCATGGTGTATAAATTAATCACCAAAGGTGTGACAATATGGATTGTTTCATATCAGAACACAGACCAGAAATTCAAATACAAACAGGTCTACCTTGGCTTCAAGACCCTTTGGGCATGTATTTATTCTGCAATTCCTACTTCTCTGAGTTCTCCCAACTTTTGACAGCTGTCTTTCCTCTGAGAGCCAAATCTGAACTTAGCCTGGCAGACCTTCCTCAGCAATGAATGTTGACTGGCAGGGTGTTGAACCCCTAGCCCTGCTCCCAAAACCATCCATTTTCAGAGCCATCCATACTCAGTGAAGAACACTCAACAAGAGAGGTTGCTGAGTCCCCTGCCCAGCCTACCAGGTGCAATGGGTGTGTTGTGGTTTGCTGGCCTTTCAGTGGAGTGGCAAGCCACAAACAGTGCCAAAGAGCATTTCTGCCCAGCCCAGGTTGGCTCCTTGTGCTCCAAACCTTCCCTCTGAAGGCACTGTCACTGTGCCCTCACCAGCCAGGAGCCACAGGGCTCTGCCATCTTTGCTCTCTGCAACGAGGCAGCAATAAAGGAGATGAGAAGAGATCTCTGCATGGGGAGCACGGAAGATCTTTATTCACATGGTAGCATGCAGGTCCCCAGAGGCAAAGGCCCAGAAAGGCAGAGGGTCTGAAGTTTTATGGGGACAAGGGGAGGTGGAGTTGGGGTCCCTCAGGAGAAGCCCAAGGGAGTGGCCAGGACTAAGAGGGAAGGGAGGAAACATGAGTGAGGGAACACCGTATGGGTGCCCTGCATTGGCAGTAACCTCACTGCTGTCTGTTTATTTTCTTCACTATCAAGGACCTTAAGCAAGGAATTGCATTTCACTGATATGTTATTTAAAAAATCGGGGGTTTTTTTGAATTTCCAAGATGGAAAAATTCAAATTAAAAATTTAAGCAATCCAACCACCTTATGAACATAATTCATTTTATTATATTAAAATAAGTACAATGTTAAAGAGAGGAAGTAGGATAAAGAAAATGTACCTAATTTTTTAAACATGAGGTTTCATATTTTCTTTGAAAGTAATTAGTTGTCCTAAGTGCACCAGATTAGTAAAAGATTTCTTTCAAATAAAAAGTATTTTAAAATGCTTATGGGCATATTCTAGCTTTAAGTTTTGTCATTCAAAAATCTGACAAATCTTTGCAGAATTTTTTTTTCATCAACCTTTCCATCTCAAAGTACAACATTTTAACTGTTGAACAGCATTTTGTCTGGTTCTTGTAACAGTAGTCTCATAGTCAGGAAATAGGAACATGCATGAAAGAAAGACAAACGGAATATTTCTAGTGGTCTGCTTTTCAAATGCAAATAGAAGGAAATTTTTTTTACTGTAGTTTTCATCAGAAAAGTGGATAGCAACAGGTCTAGCAAGAGTCTTGAGCTGCAAACCTGGCTAAGAATATGGGTTGTGCACAGTGCAAGGTGCAAATTTCCTTCAAGAACTGTATTCCCCACTCATTGTGTCTCTCCATCTCTTGCAAAAGCCATCCTGGAGAACCTGACCTTAGGAATTAACAAATGGGACCAGAGCTTGGCACTGCTGTACACAAAGACAGGATGGAAATCACTGGTATAATGGTAGTTCATGAAAGGGTTAGGCTGTACAAGTGCATCAAAATGTAGCTCAACAGAGCCATGCTGTTACAGAAAAGGCGACCTGTGAGCCTTGCATGGGCAAACAGCAGGATGGACTCCTGGTGTGTAGGGCCAACATTTTCAATCTTCCCAACATTGATACAACCCCAGATGGTTTACTCTGTATAGTTTAATGCAGGCCTCTAAAAAAGATTAAAGGAAATGAGGAGAATCTGAGGAGAAGGAAAAGAGACTATCAAAAATTTTAAAAGTTTTGTTTCATCAAACATTGAATCACCAGGTTTACTTAGTCTTCAAAGAGAAGAATGATGGGAACAGGTTAACAAGTACACAAAGGTTGCTTTAGGATGGAAAGTAGTATATTAGTCCTACATGCTCATGGTCAATAAGATGGAAAGAAAATGGCATGAATTGCACCAAGAATTGTTAAATATTATGAAAAACTTTCTATTGTTGAAGACACTGGACTAGATTGCCAACAAATGTTTTGAACACTAATATCCTGAAAAATCTCTTAGATACGCTTCTCTTAGGGATAGGATGGAAAGTGGATCTGTTCTGGGACACCAAGGATGGATGAGACCAGCTCCAGTGAGGTCAACTATCCCCACAATCTGCACTTCATCAGAGAACTTGATGGTGGGGCAGGAGCCCTCTCCCATCCTGTCTGAGGCTGCACCTCCCACATACACCACAAATCACCCCTCTCCAGGTAGGCTGCTGGGAACCTTATAACATGCTGAATCTGGAGGCAAAAAAAAGGAACAGTTCTGTTTAAAATCAATGCTTAAAATCAAAAATAACTCACAGGAATTCTCTGTCATCTTTCTCCTAAAATAACCAAAGCCAAATTTATGAAGTCAGTTTGGAAAGCAGCATCAAAGGCCATTGGTAACTTTGACAAAACCTGCCAAAGAACACACATGTGCAATTTCCATTCAATTTCTATGCTTTTGAAACTTGAAGGAAGAGAATCAGGAAATCAATAAGTCCAAACTAGAAAAGATCTATATTGACACAGACTCTTTTAACACAAATGTGGGGCTTGAGGCAGAGAATTAAAATGAGGCAATAGGTTTTTTTCTGTTCAGAAAACTACTCACATCTCACATAGAGGTTATCTGCAAAACTCCAGTAAGATATATTAATGCTATGACATAGTGTTTGAATTTTGGCAGGATTTGTCAGACATTTAGCCAACCTACAAGTTCATGCAGTGCTGGGAAGACAGCCCATGTAGGGTTCATGGCAGTAGTAACAAAGCTCTTCTGCCTGCACCTCCACCATGTCCAGTTCCCAGCTCCAAAGGCATTTATAGCATTTTCATAAGCAGAAAACATTTCTTCCTTGAAGAGTAAAAAAAAAATCACACAAAATCACATAAAATCACATAAAATCTTCTATTTAACACTTTTCCACTTACAAAATACTTCCAACTTTGCTATATGTAATGGGAAAAAAATCCGACTCTTATATTTCTAAGGATATACAAATCCACGCCTGATTTCACTACTATCAAGATGAAAACAAGAAGAAGATAAATAAGAAGCGAAAAAACATTGTGGTACTGACACAGATCATTCTCCAACCAATCTTCCTTAGGTCAACACTTTTTTCCTAGGACCAAGTACTCTTCCTTATTCTCTCATTTTCCAAGTCAGTTAGGCACGTTAAGTGATTACAAAACACATCTCATAAGATAATGCAAATACTAACTCCATGAAGACCTTTTTTTCTGCCTTCTGTTCATGTACTTTGAAAGAAAAAAAGCCACCATCGTTTTCTTGCTTTCTGGTTTTAAACAATTAATTGAATTTATGTTCAAATAACTTCAAAGCTTCGAAAGTACATGAACAGAAGGCAGAACAGGTAAAGTTAAGATCCTGAAGGGAGGACTTACAAGAGCAGAAACTGTAGAGGTTTGGGTTGTACATTCAAGAATTTCAGTGTTCTAAATGGAGAGAAATTCATTCTGTATTCAGTGTTTGACAAGAGGGGGAGTGGGAAATAAGAGGGAAAGTGTGCCTGTGAATGCCTTTAATAAAAGTTTATTGGGAAGGTCTGTTCAACCCAATTATTTCAAAATCCACACTGCCCTATAAACATGTCAGACTCTCCTCTGTCTGGGGACTAATTTGTGATTCCCAATAAATATTTTTTTTTGTATCTTCTAGCTTTGCTATCTGTATCGACTCTTTTTTTTTTTTTTTATATTTTATTAAAAAAATGATTAATTTCAGGTTTATTAGGCATTTTTGCTGTTTTTCTTTTTCTTTCCTAGGGCATATTCCAAAACTTGCAAAACTTCACGTAGAAGCAAAGCAAGATGTCTAGATAGGTGGCTAAGGTGTTTTAAAAGGATGGCAATCAGAATGTGATTGAGAAGGATAAGGCATTGTTTCATATGAGGCAACAATCTCAACATGTACTTTTTCTGGTATGTTTTTATTCTAGTCACAGTGGGGCATCTGTTCAAAATCCCTTTCTCACACATTTGCAACGTGGATTGAAAACTGACTTTTTTTTCCCAAATGTTGGTAAAAAGTTTCCCAGCATCACAGCAAGTAAATTTAAAAGGGGCCTATAGATAATGTCCTCTCAATAGAAGCTGGCAGGTGAATATGGTGCACTTTAATCCAAGCAGTTGTATTAATACAATTTTTCCAAGTCTTAGTCCTTTTGCTGAATTCATATTACATTAAAGCTCTGAGGCATGTGCTTAACTTAAGCATATGGCCAGTGATTATTTTCCTGGACTCACTTAAGTACTGTTGGACCTATATTTTATTTCTGAGGGGCAAAAGATGCTTGAAATTTGTACTGATTAGACAGAGCTGTTGTAAAAATGTGCAGCTCCCACAGTGCTCGTCCTGGCAGTCCCAGAGGACTGGGAGTTTTGTGCTGACCCTCAGTCTTTCCCACACGGGGGAAAACATTGCTTTTCCCTGGTTGCAGAGCTGGGGATTTCATGGCAAGAAGAGCCTTGCAGGCTATGTGTGTATTAGCAGACCTGAGATAGCTTCCCAATTCCCAAGACTGTTCTCACCGCCTGCATATATATTGCTGTATGTATTTACATATCCACTGTATCTCCCAAGTAAGAGCTAAGGCTTATCCCAAGCAGAAATCATCTGGACTAGACAAGCTAGAAGATGTGGAATCTGAAAAGGCAAATTTACATGTGGCAGGTTTCTTCTCCATTGGCATTTGCCAGTTTTTTCTCAAAATTTGATGACTGTGTGCACTTTTTCTGTATCGATTATAAACCTACATGAGTTGCATTTAAAGAAGATCTCCCAAACCTTACAAATTATGTATCTAGTTTCTGTAGTTCCCAAGGGAAAAAGCTGTTCTTTTAGATAGGTGGTTTTTACCACCTTTACATCTATTCTGTGTAAAGGAATAATTTAGTCATTTGCGGAAAGGAACGAGAAAAAAAAACTAGTAAAAATGTCAAGAGCAGTCTCGAAAGCAGCCTAGGCTGGATCATCAGATTTTCATACACATGCCTTGTATGTCCAATGAGATCCATGTTCAGCCATCCTGTCACTGATCTCTGTCCCTCCCTGCACTTTCAGGGTCAGTTCAGCTCCCCAGCCTACAGCGGGGTGAGAGCTCATCACCCAGGCACTCCCAGGTGCCTGCAGCAGCCACGCAGGACCCCTGGAGCTTGTCACTCCTCAACCCTGCTCTCCCACAGAAGCACAGCCTTTGCTGCCAGCAACCTGCAAGACCAGCAATAGTCAGATTTTTCATTTAAATTTTGGCACCATTCGAAGTCATTTCTGTTACTTCCTAGGACGGCTGCCATTGTATTAAAAAGAGTAAATTTGCTGCTGAGTTACTTACTGCCCAGAAAATCCAGCTGAAACCTGCTACTGCCAAATCTGAGGATTCGATATTGGGCCAGGGACTTTAAATAGCTTCTGCTACTGAGGATTTTCTGCTGTCTATGCTGTCAAAAAAAAAAAAAAGGCCTTTAAAAAAAAAGGATTGATAAAACCTCAGTTTGAGGGATTGGACATGGACTGTTAGAAACTGAAAATTGCCACTTCTATTGTGGTTACTACCTATCCAGGTTTTTTGACTGAATCATCTGGGGTTTTTTAAGTCTAGGTTTGGTTGCCTATGGTCCAGGATAAAAAAACCAGAAAAAAAGAACAAAACCAAACAAACCACCTAATGGTGATTTTTTAAATGAAGCAGAGTAAAATCCCTGTTTATGCAGGTTGGCTGCCTTTTGTATACACCACAACTACTGAAGGTGTTCATAATCACTGTCCTTACTCGGCTCCTGCATCTAAGTATTACCTTTAATTGCAGCATGAAGTCTTTAACTACAGGATCCAATTCTGGCATGCTACATTTCCTGTAGGAAAACACAAGTTGCCAAAAGAATATCTGCCACTATCCCTCTCTCTCTTGTCTTTCTTCCATGTCTGTCCCATACACCTATGTAAAGAGATAGTGCAGGAGGTACCCAAGGTGAAAGGTAGCCTTTATTTTTATGGGTTTTTTTTCTTTTTTCTTTTTTTAATCTCATCTGCCAAGTAGATAGGCGCAGTGACTGCAAGAGTGCACTGGAATCTGTGAGCCAGCCAGGAAACCTCTCGCTGTGATCAGGCTTAAACACTGCGGATGCACTGGCAGATACTCAACACGAATTCTCCCGCATGCCGCTCTGCGAATTTATGATGCACTCTGCTGTGTAGCTATAACCTTAGCAACAGCAACCACTGTACAGTGAGCAGGAGTTAGTTGCTGCTGACTGTTTGAAGGACCCCTCCCTTAGGGGCAATTTGTGCAGAAAATGACAAGAATTGTAATGATTTCATCTGAAACCATAGCAAAGACTGCAGTATTTTCTCATCAAACTCAGTAATTCTGGAGATGCAATGAACTGGCAAATCAAGTGCTACCCAGCTTTATAATCAGATGCTGCTTGAAACAGGTTTTGTGAGCTGCTACCAGAACTTAAGCTTTCTTCCTTCATGATATTGAACACCTTTTTTTATTAATCCAGCCCTAACATTTGTGTTAGAAAACATTTGGTTTGCAATGACGTTCAAGGCAAGTGCTGAGCGTATTCATACAAATACATAATTGCATATGCAGCCATGCTGGGAATTTCCTCAAAGACACACTGAAACACTTGCCATAGTTTTTTGTCACCATTGTTATTGGATTTGATGTTCAAAAAATATTCAACCTGTAGGGTTGACTAGGGCTCAGTAGACTTTTATTTTAAATACTTTGCGTGCTGAAACAGTGAATTCTAAAATAGTAAAATCTAAAATAAATTTTTATATATTCTATATAAATATAGAAGAGGGAGGCTATATTGGGGGAGGGCTAACAAATGATAAATAGACTTCATGATCTGCCATGTAGGAAGATATGGCTGTCAGTGTAGAAGGAAAGGAGGTTATCATGGCCTCACTAACTTGGCAAGTTAAATTGTATCATGTAAATGACAGAAAACACATTGAGTATATTTGTAATAATTAATTTTAGATTTGATTGGCTACTGATCTGATCAATTTTACTTTAATAAACAGCTGCGATAAAAATAAATAACAATGTTAAATGATTTAAAAAATTAATCTCTCTTTTTCCATGAGGTTTTTCTTACTATCTGTAATGGCAAAAAAATCCTTTTATCTGCTGTTTCTAGATGTTATTGGGTTTTTTCTTAAACTGTATTCACCAACAGCATTTCATGTCCCAATGGCATTACTTAAAAACAATGCAAACTTTGCATTTTAATTACTATGCACATCCTATTGACCTCCTATCTACTTTATGCCAGCTTCATTAATAACTGATGCCCAAGTTGCTCATCAAATTCAGCAATGAACTAGTTTAGTTTCTTTTTTTCTATGATTTTGTGCAAAAACTACTTCAAATGTATGAGACAACAAAAACTGGAAGAATGTGTCTTCATGAAGAAGAAATTTACTTGTCAGGGTGCGACTATGCGTAAGTTGGGCCACTGTAGTCTGTGCTTGCCATATAAATTTTGATCTACCCACACTGACTTTTATATTTTGGATGATATGTTCCTGGAAGTGAAACTTCCACCTGGAGACTAAGCCTTATGCTTGGCTAGTGCCAGAGCCCAGAATCTTTATTGCTGCATTTGTACCTGCCAAACTGGCCTCAGCTTCTCCTCTGCAAAGCTCTCATGAAGTTGAAGAACTCCTTTCTAAGATCCCATATGCTGGATTTCAGATGTGTATCTATCAGATTGCTCCTGGATCTGGTGCTGCTCCAGAGGCTGGATGCTCTTTGTAGCCATCCTGTGTTCGGTCTCAGCCCAGGCTGCTGGCGCAGCTCACTTGTGGCCCTTGGCACAGAATCCAAGTGCTCCAAGGAGCACTCCTTTGACCTCCTTTGCTTTGTCTGTTTGATGTTACCTTTGAAAGGGATCCTGGGATATCTGAGGGCCAAGATGATCCTGAGACCAGGGGGAAAGCCTGGAGCAAAGTATGTTTACCTTTGGTGAACAAAAATCAGGTTGGGATGATGCATGAGATGGCCACCTAAAAACAGAGACAAGACAAGAATAAGGAAATAAAGGTAGGTATTTATTTGAAGGGCCTTCAAATGTACACCCTAGGCAGGCCAAAGGCTACACCCAAGATGAACCAAGGGCCACAAGTTCTTCACACTTTTTAAAGTTTGGTTCATTTGCATATCAGGGTTAATTGTCCAATTATAACTTCATTTCATGATGTAATTGCCCCAGGTTTTCCCCCCTTCAGAGGTTTTTTAGTTCACACATTTTGGGCCTAGGACAGTCTGGGTGTCCTTGGAGAGCAAGCTTGGTGAAACTTGTTATGTCTCACTAGCATGAGAGAACAGTAGTTAACAGGCTACAAGAAACTTCAGAGTTACACACTAGGTAGTATAGGATTTGAAAAATATAGAAGTTAAAACCTAAGGCATCAGGGGAACATTCTAAAAAACTGGACACACGTAAGTCGATATGACCTAACGGGATGCACCCATGGCTGCTGAGGGAAATGGCTGTGACCCCACTCTTGATGCTCTGTGCAAGCTCATAGGGGCTTGGGGAAGTTCCTGAGGTCAAGAGAAAGCAAATGTCACTCCCATCTTAAGGAAGAGCAAGATGAAGATCCAGCAGGCTACAGGCTGGTCAGCTTCACCTTGTTTCTCTAGAAGGTGATGCAGAAGGTAATACTAAGAACTATTTTCAAACATATGACGAATAAGAAGGGGAATGTGTGTAGTGAATGGGAATTAACAAAAGGGAAATCATGCCTGAACAATCTAAAATCTCTTTTATAATGAGATAACTGCCTCAGTGGATAAGAGGAGAGGAGCAGATACATTTTATCTTGACCTTAGTAAGGCTTCCCATACTGTCTCCCTTAATATCCTCACAGACTTATTGATGGAGCAGGAGCTAGATAAATGGACAGGGAGGTAGGTTGAAAACTGGCCAAACTGCTGGACTGCAAGAGCAGCATAAGCAGCATGGAGCCCAGCTCTAGGCCAGTCACTAGTGTTGTCCTCAGTACTGGAACAAACCTTCATCGATGATCTGGGTGCTGGCACATCATGCACCTTCCACAAGTTTGCAGATGACACAAAACTGGAAAGAGTGTTTGACTGACAGATGACTATGCTGCCATTCAGAGGGATCTGGACAGGCTGGAGAAATGGACAAAGGTGAGCCTCATGAAGCCCAAGGAAGAGAAACACGAAGTCTTTTTCATGGGAAGAAATAACCCCGGTGCCTGTACCAGTCCATGCTGGAGGCTGGCCACCTGGAAATCAGCTCGGCAGAGAAGAACCTGAATGTCCTGACAGACAAATTGACAGCAGTGAACCCTTGCAGCCAAGAAGAATGATCCTTCCCCTCTGGTCTGACCTGAGGACACACATCTGGATTCTGGGTTCTGGATTTGTGTTGGGCTCCCCAGTACAAGAGAGCACATGGACGTACTATAGTGACTTCAGTGAAGGGTCACAAGGAGTGATTACTGGACTGTACAAAGAAAGGCTAAGAGCCTGGGCTGTTCAAAGATGGCTCAGACACAGACATATCAACATGTAAACACAGCTGATGAGGAAAGTAAAGGAGTCAGAGCCTCATTCTACTCAGGGGCACCCAGTGACTGTACCAGAAGTAATGGGCACAAACTGAAACGCAGAAAATTCCATCCAAACACACAAAAGCACTTTTATGCTGGGAGGGTGATGGAGCAGTGGTTTGCCCAGAGAGGTTCTATCCTTAGAGGTAATAAAAAACCAACTGAACATGGCCTGGAGCAACCTGCTCTGATTTATACCCTGTTTGAGCAGGGGCTGGACTGGACAAACTCCACAGGTGCTCATCAGCCTCAGCCATGCTGGGATTCCATGGAGCTGCAAGGCAAGTACTGCCCTGCAGGTGATCCGACATGAAGAGAGCACCCAGATTTTGCCTCTAAAATAATACAGAATCACTCCAAGCTCAGTGATATAAATGAAGCCTGAGGACTTCAGCAAGTCAACTTGCCAGAGATGTTAATGTTTTGACAAGAGTGTGAAGAGAAGGTTAGACCCTATAAAATAGATAGACCCTATAAAATAAATTTAAAGTTTGACAACTTACAGAAATTATTTACATATTTTATGAACTTCTAAACACTCAGTATATATGTATGCTAGGGTCCTAATTTTAATTGTGTCAATAACTATTTTCTCTTTAATTTCTGATTTAATGTAGACACATAACTTGTCATAAATCTGGGCAGGTAGTGAAAAAAAGTGCACCTTGTTTATGAACCATTGAACTACTAAAACAAAAGGGATTAACATTATTAAGAAGGTAGGAGAAAAACATAAAAGCTGATGCTACCTGAGTGAAGAAATAATGCCCCAAACAGTTAATTGGTTCACTTTTGGCAACAAGCTGGAGACCAGTTGTATCAAGGTGTTTGAGGACACAAAAGTATTCATTGCAACTGACTGGGGAGGTGTGCTGTTGCAGTTTTAATTCATAAAGGATGCAATTAAATATGCAACCACCTAGAGATGGTAACATAGAGGACCAGAGAGAACTGAAGTTAAAAATCTCCCCCTTCTCCAAAATTTTTATGGTTTTATGTGTCATGCTATCACAATCACAGGCGTAGCTGTTTTATTTGTCTGCAACTTAGGAAAGATTAGTGTGTTGGCAAAACATAAGGATTTGAATATCACATTCTGTGTGCCTTATATTTTTTCTGCTAGGATAAAAGTTCTCAAAATATAAAAACAAATGTTGTATCTGTTGGAAGACAAAATTTATGTGAGGCTTTATATCTCTGCCTCAGAAGGTGCGTAGGAATGTTTTTATTTGTATTTTTAAGTGTCTTATTTTAGGATCCATTAGGATGCTGCACTGTTCAGGAGGCTGATCACTCTATTTGCTCAGTAAATGCCACGAAGATCAAATTACTCTCAAGTTTTCCTGTGAGAAAGCAAGTTAACATGGGCTAAAAGTGCCAGGAAACATGTTGATACCTGAGCAGTACGGGCAGTCTTGGTATGTGGCTTGACATTAAACTGGTTCTGCTTAGTTTAGGAGTAAAGCTGTGGCTGTGAGGTATGTTTTACATATATTTAGAATGATTAATGTATGAAGTGGAATGTATATTTAATATACAAATTAGTCACACAATGTGTACAGACCTACTGACAAGGTTATACTCTTTAGAAAAAAACCACAGATACACAGAATTTGATGTTATTAATATATATTTGTAAAAACTATTATAAAAATATTTCTTAATATTCTTTTAAATGACAGTAATGAGCAAGAAATATAGTAAAAATTCATCTGGAACAATTGAAAATATCAATAGTGTATGATAAATTTTTTTTTGAGATTTAAAACACATTTAATCTTTTCAGTTTGTAACCTCAACTATCCAAGTTTCTGCTTTGGTGATGTGCTAATGCTTAGTTGCACTGAAAATGTTTAAGCTTTTGAATTCAGCTCTGAACTCAGCTTTGACAGAACAATTTATCAGTACAGTAAATATCCACTAATATGGATGCTATTAATGGACATGTCTTTTTAATACTTTAAAAGCTATTATATGAATTTAAACCTTTATTTGCCTTTTTGCAACATTTTATTGAGATATCTTCCAACCTAAATAGTTCTCTGATATCTTAGTTTCCTTTAAATTAAAGTTTGAGATGGCTAATGGGGTGAAGAGTTTGATCCTCTTATGCAATTCTGCTATAAATAATACGCAAAGTGCTAGAAAGTTGATTTCCCTTTAGCTTAAGTCCATGTAACTCACAGAGGAAATCAAAATACATAAAAAAACCAATGATATAATTTTTTTGTGATTGTTCTGGTGATATCAGGTGTTTTCATCTTCTCCTTATTAAGCCAAATCACTTAAATGTATCAAAAATTTCATCACGAAATCTATAGGTTTAATACTTAGAGGTGAAATGGATAAAAATAATCAGCAGACAGGTTTTAGTTTTTATTGTATTTTTGAGATGTTTAGATTCCCTTGATGATAATAATTCCTGGGAAGATAAAAATGTTTTCCAACGGCAGTAGAGAAGTCACTATTGACTACTTCTCTTTGCAGATCCTATCAGACGTACTGTACTTACAGTAATCATGTGGGAGATATTATGGCAGCTGTAATGGGTTAGGTGTGATTCCAGTTACAATGCCTGCACAGGATAAAAATTTTTAAAGCTTCAATTTGATACAGCAAGAGACTGACATGAAAACTGAAGACATGAAGATGATGATTGATAGACATGATACCACTTAAAATGACAAGAGCAGAAAAACTCATAAAGCAACAAGAAAGGAATGGATGACCTTGTAAAAAGGCACAGATAATAATCTATAATCTATAATGTCAGCTGCAACTGGGAGTGTGGGTCTGCAATGTGTAAGCAGGAGTATCATATATTTTCTGTGTAGGGGAGTAAGAAAGTGATTTGAACTGTAATTTCAAATTTCACACACAGGGAGTGAGTTATTGTAACTAATTTTAGGGTCCAATTCTTGAATGAACTTGAGAAACAGGTTAAAATAGTTTCGAGAGTTGAAGAATAAAACAGTCCTAAATGTAACTGAGGATGTTTTCACTGAGAGCTCTTACCAGCATCGTGCTAGCTTGAAAAATGTAAAAGATATGTGCAAATTACTTGACAATCCAAAGAGGAAAAATTCTGATTTAGTTTACATTTTTGATCTCTTTAATCAGTTTAACAGGAGAGTAACGAAAATATGGAGGTTCAGCTGCTGCTAAGCTTTGACCAGAATAAAATGCTGTCAAAAATCCATGAGCAGATGATACTTCCATTTCTCCATTGATCTTCCTTTGTGCACTTCCGCATAAGGCAGCTGTCCTGGTTTTAGACAGCAGTTTAGGAATTTCCTTTGTCGCTTGAATGTTCATTGCCCTTTCACCACATTCTAAAAGACGTATTTGAGTTTCTTTCCCTGTCAAAAGTATTTCAAATTTCTGAAGCTAAAGTAATGCTGTGTATTAGTAACCAAGTTAAGTGGAGGTAGTGAAAGTCTCTTTTAGAAGCCAGCCAACATTTATGAACGCTTCTAAGAACGGCTTGATTTTTTTTAGTGACAGATCTAGTTGTGAAATATTAGTTGGTGTGATGATATTATGAACACCAATGCTTGACTGTGTTATCATGTCACTCACTTATTCTCTTGACCAAGGTCAACAGCAGCATTGTCAGGAAATACATCCCAAAGAGGAAGAAGTATTTGCAATCTTTTCTTTGCTGCTTGCTAGGCCTGGCATGCCAGATTTTTCCAATAGTACCTGAATAAGATAAGGAGGCAAGGAGGATTTTGGATGACAAGAAAACAGTAATCCACATTTGGATTGGGCATGACTGGGGTTAGGAAGATCCAAAGGATAAACAGAGTTGCATAATGCCTAGTTTTAAAATTTTTCAGTTTACTAAGCTGACTTCTTCAGGTTAGAGGTGTGCATTGACCACATCTCCCTCGATGGACAAAATCCTCTGCTAAGATAAACACAGAAATTTCCAACTAAATCTTGGCTTTTAGCCTCCAAAGGGCATGATGCCATGAAAACACAACTCAGTCCATAAACTGAGGAGGAGGAGAGAGGCGGGGAAGTATCAAGGACCTCAGCAGGGAATTCACATTTAATACTGAATTAGACCTGAAGTCTATTGGTTCTTAAACAGATTGGGTTTGAAAAATCAAAATGCTTCTTTTCAACAGTTTGAAAATCAAATGAATATTTGAGTTGGAAAGGTTCACAAGCCGACTCGGTTGGCTAGCACAGTAAGAGGTACAGACCTGTTATAAAAATATATCATAATGCTGGGGTTTCATATGAATAATAAATCATATATAATAATGACTATTAACTTCAAGGGTTCTGTTCAACAGAACATAACGGTTCAACAGCAAAATACATATATTTTCTTTTGAATTGTATGAATGTTTTACAGAATGCTTTATTTTCCTCAAGTGACCTTGCAACACATTGCCACTCCAGCTCTTTAATATTTTAGCTCAACTGCTGAACCATGGCAGCAAAGGTTTTCAAAATGTATTGGTACATTGTTTATGTTTGGTTACAAAAAACAAAGAGGATCCAGCTGCATACTGCCAACACATGGCTTGGCCACCTGAATATTTGCTATGCGTGATTAACAGGCACATGTGGACACTGGGAGTCATAAAAAAGAGCAGCAAATACAAGGAAAGAACATTTGCTGCATAAACCCCATCAAAATCCACCTTTGTAAAAGACTGAATGCAAACTGTTGTTATCCTGTCGAAATCGCCTCACAACCAAGCAATTAAAGTACCTACAAAATTGAAGATGTTTTACTTCTGATTTTCACTAGTTGCAAAAAATAAGGATTTTGCTTCCATCTGTCAGGAAGTTCATATTGATCAGATTGAATCACTTATGCAACATAAAGTCCTTGTGGGACATCCCAGTGCAGCCTTTTGCAAGCACTTCCACAGCAGATTGCAAATCACACAATGAGTAAATTCTCACAATGTACTGGTTGGCCAATTTGGATCTAATCCTAAAGAAATAAGCCCAAAATCACAGAAATACTGGGCACCTGTTTATTCACCCTGGGCATCCCTGCTTCTGCTTGCAGATCCCACAGCCCTTGCCTTGCTTTCCTGTATTGTATCAGTAAATTAGTGACAGAGTTGTCCATGGATAGCATAACACTGGCTGAACCCTGCCAGGTTCCTAATGGAAAGACACTCAATTCCATTTTGGCCATAAATATAAATCACAGAGAAAAATTCATTTAAAAAGAAAAAAATCAGTGACTGCCAAACAACTCTTGGAAGCTACTCAATGGCCCTTACTTTTACAGCAATCATGATCCTAAATATCATTTATAAATAACTCTCAAACTGTGTCGGATTTTAGCATTCATCTTACTGTTTTGCAGGCTTTTGGGGGGCATACACAGTGTGTGGTTTCAAAACATGTGAGAGTTATTGAGAGAGCTTTGCAATGTCTGAGTAGTAACAACTTTTTTGCAGCCCTCTTTGGACACACTGCCGTTGGTGCATGAGCAGCCTCACTCACACATCTGGTTTTACCACGGTAAAGCTGATCAGAGCTCATTCCTGCAACAAGAGCCTGCACAGCCAGCAGCACTCCAACTGCAGCCAAAAACAGAGGACCAGCTGTTTTCATGTGTTCGTGCAGCAAATTACTCTTACTTTCCATTACAAAATCTGCAGCTTTTCATAGTTGTCCTCCAAAGAGATCTACTTATCTAAGTTATCTAAAATATTGTCAGTACTATACATAGGAGAAAAAAAAGAATCCTTTCTACATAACCCATAAGAAAGTAGCAGAAAACTTATATCTACTCTGTAGATATAAATTGATATGTCTAAACCTATTTTAAAACTTTGCAGATTTTCATTTATATATTTGCTTAAGGATATGAGCCCAGTCCTTGCTTTCCCATGGCAACAAAAATGAAATAATGAAATCCAGGCCTAATGGCACTATAGATTTTCACTCCAGTAAACCTGAAGCTGCATGATTTGTCACTCATGCATTTATCTATATATGGTAAAGTGAGTAAACACCGCATAAAATATATTTTGTGCTTCCTCGGTCTTGGACAGATTAGCACAAATTAAATTTCACACTAATCTGCCCATGGTCAGGAGTGCTACATTAGGAGTGAGGGGGATTCAGCTAATTGTGAAGAATATTTTTCTCTAATAAAATGGTCTGTGAATATAGCAAATACATTCTGGAGAGCTATCTTTACCAATATGGTCTATCAATACTGAATCAATAAAGGATGAAGAAGAATATCTGTATGCAGAAATATGTCATGTTTGTCAGTATTTCTTTAATTTGTTCAACAAATTTGAAATAAGTTTTCTTCTCACTTAATATTTTCAGATGGAGTGCTCAATACACATTATTTAGGTTACACTGCTTAGTTATGTTTGACCACCCAAGTCACGTGGCACTTGAGTCACATAATCTGAAGAATACACTGAACTGCCAGAAGAGGGAAGTCCAGGATCAGAAGTTCGTTCCTCTGAGCAAATGTGAAACCTGACATCAGAATATGAAAACCCTACATAATACTACCCTTTTTCTAAGCAAAATTGATGAAACAGGATTATGCCAGGCATTGAGGAGAAAGTAGTATGACTATAATATACTTATGAGGTAACTTCTGCATCTCGAATGTTTATAGTGACTGAATAAAAAAATCTGGGTAATTGTCTAAAGAAAATGTTGTATTTCTTAAAAATAACCAACCTTTTCTTGTCAGTCATAGTTTTGGCTGAAGGACAAATAAAAATCCTTGTGCATCAGCACTGACCATGCAGGAGGCAGTGTTCTTTTTTGTGCCTGAGTAAAGATCCATGGGCAGCAAGGCTGTACATGCCCAGGTGAATTGTAATGTCCAGGTGAATTGTAATGTCCAATTACCCAGCTCTGGTAAAGATGAGTGGATACCTCGAAGGTGGCAGTAGCCACTGGAAGCAATGGAGACAAATATCCTGAATTTCGCTACAGGGGTGAAGGTCTGACTGATGTAAAAATCAGTATTTAAAACATGCCAAATACACTTGAGACTAAATACTTGGAAATATTTCTGCTGCATAGTAGGGAAACTGAGATAATTTGGTCTACTTTGCTTTGTAGACCTAGCTTTCCCATAACAAAACTTGCGAGTTCATTTGTAAGTCTGGTTTCTTTTTTGACTTTGGAGAAAGCACTACACAGTTAAAAATCAGGAATGGTGGTATGTAAAACACTGATAAATAAATGTTAACAATTCCCCATTCTCTTCAAACAGAGAATTATATAACAGTTTCTGAGTAAGCAAACACTACATACCCACAGAAAACATTGTAAACAATATAAAACATTATGAAATGTATTTACAATACTCTGAACAGCTTTAAACAAAAGCTGTTAAGACTTTAAATATCCAGTCTTTCCTCATACAGACTCCTCTTTAATTGTAGCTGTTGAAGATCTAAATTTAAATGCAATGCTTCAGTATTACATTTACTCTTCTCTTTTAACGCACTGATTGAGGCACATTCTCCTCTCATCTTTGCTGGGAGATGCTTTCTCCGCAGAGCAGTGGCAGGACGCAGCAGGAGGGAGGGCTGATCCTGGGACAGCCGCGCCGGCGCTGGATCCTGGCTGCTCCCGGCAGGAATCATCCATCCTCGCACCCACCGCGGGACGCGATCCGGGCAGCTCAAAGGTCACGGGCACAGCACCAGCGTCAGACAAAGTTTATTAGGGGAGACATCCCGCTGAGTTACGAGGATTGAAGCAATACCCCCCTTGCTTTCCAAACCTCTCAGAGAGGAGTCTGGGCGTGGCTGGATCCAGTCGTAGCCCCAGACTTTGTCAACAATTTATGTGTAAAGGATTGTAGGAGTGTAACTGAGTTTTTATATAAGTCAGGATGATAAACCAAGCATATTTATATAAAAATAAAGGATTTATTATGAAAATGATTAGACTAAAAAACTTAGAATTATTTATTACACAGTATATGTGGCTATAACTGCTAGTATAACTTAGTGCACAATTTTTGAAGCAATATTGAAGCAATCATGTTAAAACTAGCAAAAACAAGTAGAGATTTTTGTTACTCATCCCATACCCATATGTGGGCAAATCTCTTGCTCTGCCTCGAGAAGCAACCTTCAGGGGCACCCTCACTCAAGAGAGAAATCTCCAAACACACTCCAGGAAGGGGTGCTGGAATTTAGAAACTGGCACTGGGCTTTTATAGACACAGTCACTCATATTTCACCAGGCCAGCTGTGTCAGATCAGCAGCTTCAAATAATTTATCAGTAGTATCACTAGTTGATTCCTTTATCTGGTATTTTATCAAGAACATTGTTCTTCTTCAGAATGATTAACTTTGGAACTGATGATTAGGGCTGGTTTCAGCATTCTTCAACACCAAAGGCAGCATGATACCCTCTTCTCTATTCACCTCTGGTAGATTTGCAAATAGGGTATTGTTCAAACTGTTTTACCCCCACTCCAGGCAGAGCATTGTGCTACAGATTATCAGACAAATCTCGGCTAGAAAGCATTCACAGGCCTCTTTTAACACCTACACTGGTGATTCTTCTGCATTGTACAGTGGCTTGTCTTGCAGAGGATGACTGGAAGCGAACTGCGGGGAAACGTCACACTGGGAAACACTTCTCACCATCGGGAACAGCTACTGGTTAGCAAAACTATTACCACCCACTTCAGTTTGCTGCTTAGATCCTTCTCCATGATTTCTCCAGCTCCATATTTTGTTCAGAAATATGGGGTGTCACCAAAGAAAACCAGTGTCTCCTCACAGATTTTGATCCTTCCTTTGCATCCAAGAAAGACAGGACAATAATTCAACATAGAGTATATTCACACTGGTTTTCCTTTTCATGCAGGTGGGAAGCTCCTTCTACCACTTCAGAAAGCATTCCAGCTCTGTTCCAGGAAATAAAACACCAGTCTAAAATAGCAGTCACTCAGCTTAGCTGATCATCAGAATATTTGCAGAAATCTGATTGCCTTCCAGTTGAATGGATCATACCATAAACCTCCCTGGGGAATGTCCCCTTTCAACCAGCAATAAAACTATGTTCTTGCTCATCTTTCAGTCCACAGAAGAACAGCCAAGATCCATTCACTGAAGTTTTCTCTCTCCCTCTTCATGAATGTACACCATTGCTTTCCAATGTTCAGTATTTATCCTTAAAACTTTGTCCCTTCCCTTTTAAGGACAACACAGTATTATACTGATGTGTTAGACAAAGAGACTGCAGGAGTTGGTCACGTTTTTCAGCAGCAAGTCCTACTGAATTCACTAGATCATGACGAGATGTAGCCTGGAATGAACATTAAGGTATTAATGGAGTGTGTATGCTTGATATCAAGTTTTCATGCTGAGCTGCACTGGTGTTAATCTAGTTTGATTACAAAGCCTAATGTAAATTCTTAGACAGATATTCTATTTTAGCTGAGAAACGAATGCTGACAGTTTACTGCAAGATGACAAATGAATGCTGACATTTTATTCTTACATGTTTATAAATCAGTTTAAAGGTTAAGAGTCATTAATGCGGGCAATCTGAAGAATCTATATACATAAACAAAATATTTATTTTTTGATAACTATGTATGTCCAATGTCATTCACAAAAGATAGAAGTCAGATTAAAGAATGAGGGGAAAATTGCAAATTTATCAGTATTAGTTTATCTTTTAACTGGAAACTAAATTACCTGATTGATAGGCCTTCTGATCAAACCACAATGTACAATGTGGGGGATTTTTATTTTAAAAATAAAATATCTACATGACGATTTGTAAAGAATAAAGATTAACCCCTCCCTTCCCATATGACCCACAATGATTAGAAGTATTTGCCAGTAACTGTACCAATCTTCCAGGCACTCTGGAAAACAAATAATCAGTATGGTCTGTGCTAGGACACGTCATGGGAATAATTTACGTTCTTATTTTTATTACAAGTTTTTCTGATATTACCAGAGCTAAGAAATAGTCATGGATTCCTCATCTATTTCCAAGAAAAGGTCCAAACAGTGCTCTGAGAGGAGCACAAATTCCAATGACAGTTTTTAATGGCCAATGAAGGTTGCCACTGGATGAGAAAGGGAGCTTGGCAAGTAAAAATTACTTAGGAAATTTACTAAAACTCTGATGGAGACAGACAGCCTAGATGGGCAAGCCCTATGCACTGGGTTAGATGTATGCACCATGGAGGATATGAGCACCTTCTTCATCATATTCTGACATTTTTTAAGCAATGTAAAGAGGTTTCTCTGTAAAGGGGAATTTAGGTCAATACCAACTATTAAAAATGTGAAGTGAAATTAGCTTAGTGAAATACAAGACCAAAATCCTGGAACAATTTCTGGACATGAAAATACAACAAACTTCAAGGCATTCATCATTGTTTTTCCTGGGTGGATAACCAAATTTGTCACATATGATCTAAGATCCAAGTTGTTTTCCAGATATTTATGAGATTTTCCTGATAAAAACACAGTATTTTGTATATTTTTTTAACCATTAGCTAATGAATCAGACTTGCAGAGCTAAAATATATGTCTAGAATAATTTGACTTAATATATGCACATAGATATATATTTGTATTTGTATTGTGTATATGTATATATATATATAAAGCATTACAGAGGGCTCTCATAAAATGGCTAAAGTTAAGGAAAGCTGAGACCTGAGAGCAGAACTTTGCGTATTCTTTGACTGATTCACTCAAATAATTTACATTTATTTCTTAACATTCTTGAATCACCTGAATCAAAATTGCTCAGAATTGGTTTTCTGAACACTTTCTGCTTGTTTTCTTTTATAAATAACTGACAAGGGAAATAAATACCATTCAAACCCAGAAATCTGTTTTATGTTAAGTAGGAGACTGCTTGGTGTTTGTCAGAAAAGTATTTCTGAGCTTACTAGTGCAAGACTTCCTCAGAGGAAAGTCAGAAAATGGAATCTGTAGCTCGGGTCTAGGAAATGTTCAGACTGCACATCATTGTTACACAAAAACTTCCACTGTAAAACATTCAAAGGTCTAACAACAACAAAAAAACCCCAAAGCATTGCTAAACTGAAATTCACTTTCAAATTCAAGACACTTCTCACTGCCTTCTTCACAGCTCTTTTATACTTCTTCTCAAGATGCCAGCTGGCATTCAGACTGTTAGGAAAAGTTTCGGGGAAGAGCTATTGACAGTCAGTCAGTCTTGGTAAGTAAGGCTTTTCATTTCACCTCTACAAGGATGTATTGCTTTTTCTCAGGCAATCACATGCAAGCAATTCAAATGTAAGCCTTTTCCTGAATCCTAACAATAAAGTATATATTCTACTCCATGCTGAGCTTCACTTTGTCTGACCACTACATGAGCACCTGCCAAACATAATAAACACTTACAGTGCAGGTATATCATTACATTTGTCTGTCATGATGGCTTGATCAAATTGACCTCTTATTATGCAAAAGGCCAAACAGACATCTGGAACTGCATAGTGGTATGGCAGAGTTTTATTTTATACTGAAAATATTTCAGCCTTCTGAAAATTGTTACATAGAACATAGAACTGTCATCTGGATATGTCTGAAGTTTGTGTGTTGTTTTTTAATGATTATATTTAAAACTCTACACCAAAATAAAACCAATATATAATTCATTGAAGATAAATAACTTTTACACTTCATGTTTAAACTAGATTATTTGTCCAGGGAGAAAACATTCACCACCATTAAATTTGGAAAATAGAAATACTTCGCATTTGCACAATACTTTATGTCTGAGGAATTCCATTCTGAGTGCAATGTTTTTTAAACATGTTCAGTGCTCATGTGAGCTCCTCATGGCTGAACCAGTGAGATCTCATTGGTGTGTCAGTGATTATATCCCCTGATCATCTGCACAGCACATCACATCATGTAGCTAGACTGCCCTACTGAATCTGAACTTGAATTTCCTAAATGCACTGCAATTGAGGGGCACCGAATGGGTCTTAGAAACCTTTGATATTTTCTGAGCAGTACAGAAAGAAAACATGAGGTCCCACAATTTATGTGGACATCATCTAGAAGTTTTCAAATTGGTCATTACTTCTCAGGCCTTCTTCTAAACAGAGGCCAGGGTAAGTGGCCCGTCCCAATTTTGCTTCTTGAGAAGCGTCACTGATGCTTCTGAAAATAAGTTAAAAAAATATTTTAATATAGCTCTGAGGAAAGAAAATGTTTCCAAAGGTGCCTCCAGAGAACTGGAAACCAGCTGATGTCAAAAATTGTGCATAAGTGTTCATATATCCAGTAAACTAAAAAGGCGTTCCATACTTTCTTAAAGCACAATTTTTGATGCGAAGAACACAGCTATGGATGTATAAAAATTGGTTCCTCCACTCTTAAGTTTGGGAAGGCAATGGTCTTGGAACTCGAGGAAGCCTTTATCTTTGGAGCTGGATTTTGAAGTGGTTTTCAGAGAAGATATGAAGGAGCACATCTTATATGGTCTGAGGGGGATTTAAACTGCTGGAGCTACAGATTCTGTTGAAGCCATGATGGTGAGATGACATTTTTCCATGTCTGCTTTCTTCTTCTCTGAGCGTCTGTTGGATGGAGAGGACGTCACCAACTGGGGAAGCAGGTTTGAGCGACACAGAGATGTACCTTTCTTCCCAAAGAAGTGAATTCTTAAGATGCACCATTAAGAGCGTTATCATGTATGTGATTACTAGTGTCGAGTCCCACAGGCACACACACTCTCCTGGATGTGGATAAGCCTGCAGTAGTCCAGGGAAAAATTAAATTTTATGTAGTTCAAACACTGGTTATGCTCTTGTTACAGTCCATAAAATCATTCTCTATGTAGAAGTCATGAACTGTCATCTAGATGGGATTTCAGCTGTCATATATATTTCAGAGAAGAATGAAGTCATAGAACACTGCTCCTTTAATGGTAGCAATTCTATAAATAATTGGCCTTTCAATTCCAACATGTTGCTGGTTATTTATTCCAAAACTAGATGGTTATACAATGGTAGCTGAGCTTCACCCAAAATGCCTGCAAAAGAAAGCTTTCATATTTTCATATTTTTTTTAAACAATTTCTTTAAAATTGTTTCAATAAATGAGTTCTTACGAAGATGGTAATATGAGGTGTGAATTAGACAAGCTAACAGCAGTTTCTGGGACATATTCTCTTCTCAGAGGCATCAGAAAAACTGTGGAGTAACTCCAG
Organism: Vireo altiloquus; assembly: GCA_013396875.1. Taxonomy (NCBI): domain Eukaryota; kingdom Metazoa; phylum Chordata; class Aves; order Passeriformes; family Vireonidae; genus Vireo; species Vireo altiloquus. Next base: position 68,077 of record VZRF01007813.1, read on the forward strand.
CTGCAATTTAGAATAAATTACTTATTTTGTTCTGGTGAAACTGAAAGGAGAATCTAGTCTGATTAATGCTAAATGAAAAACAGCATGACTACTTACTGCAGCTATTTTCAGTGAAAAATTACTAGCTCTATATTCATTAATTTGAAACACAAATACGGATGGACAGATCTTCAGTTTGGGTTTTGTTTTCACTGCTGTTTCCTCTTAGGTGAGCAAAACTCTAGAATGACTGTTCCAGACTAAATTTATATATGTTAAAAATCAAATTTAGTTTCTGATGAACAGGTGATACAAAAACCAAAGCAAACTAATAAATTGATTAGAATCTGAATGAAAAAGAACAAATCCAACACTTGGAGAAAAATCACTTTATCCTCACTGAGCCAAAACTGCCCTTCTCCCAAAAAGAACTTCTGTATTTTGCCAGATGGGGCTTGGGATATGATGGCAAAGATAGGCGAGGTCCTAGTCTGAATTTAAATTAAAACTTTTCCAAGTTCAGCAGCGTTAAGATCTGAAAAGTTTTGCTCACCTCACTGCAAATTACTTTGTATTTTTCTTATGTATACATTTTTGGCCAAGCTGAAACTGGAACTGGGGGAAAAGAGGGAAAGGAAAAATGTGGAGAAAAAGGTGGTGTTACCAAGAATACTGGAGGAGAAAAAGTGAAAATGAACTTCACAGCTTAGTGAGAGACAGGGTATTACAGATGCAACAGGTAGCTACAGACTTTGGCTCTGGAACCTGAAACAATTACTATACATGCAACCTGTAGGTCTGCTGCTGCTTTCAGTTATGCTACTGATAGCCCAGAAAGTCTTGTTGATCCCTGAAGAAACTCTTCAGGATTTCCATTATTGCAACTGACAACACACACAGTGAAAAAAGAACAGACAGCCTATGAAGATGCCCAAGAACACGAAGACCTGCTAAACAAAAATGAAATGAAGGCAATTTTGTAAGGTTATGGACAAGGTCCAACTGAATTTCCTAGAATCATAGAACGCTTGGGTTGGAAGAGACCTTAAAGATCATCTAGTTCTGACTCTCCTGGCATGGGCAGGGGCACCTCCCACTAAGTCCCACCCAACCTGGCCTTGACCACTTCCAGGGACTGAGCATCCACAACTTCCCTGGGCAACCTGTGCCAGTGCCCTACACATCTCACAGTAAACAATTTCTTCCTGATATCTAATCTAAACCTACTTTCATTCAGTTTATCCCTTGACCTGTCACTGAAGGCCTTGGAAAAATTCTCTCTTTCTTTCAACCTTTTCAAGTATTGAAAAACCACAACAAGGTCTCCCTAGAGCCTTCTCCTCTCCCATCTGAACAGCCTGAAGTCTCTCAGCCTGTTTTGGTAGCAGAGGTGCTCCATCCCTCTGATCATCTTGGTGTCCAGGTGGGTTCTCACCAGAGCAGAGCAGAGCAGAGAGGCAAAATCCCCTCCCTTGCCCTGCTGGCCACGCTGATTCTGATGAAGCCCAGAACACAATTGGCCTTCAGGGCTGCAAGTGCACCTTGTCAGACTTGTGTTGAACGTGGTGAAGGCTGTGAAAGGAAACAAGCAAGGCTTCTGCAAAGACTGGGAAAAAAGTGTGCCAGCTGCTGAACAGGGAAGGGGATAATGAATTGGTGATGATGTGAAAAGAGCAGAGGTGCTCAACTCCTTCTTTGCCTCCATCTTCAGTAGAAAGCCATGGATCACAGGGCCCTGAAGCAAGAAATAGTTCTGGTCAGCAAGGATCAGGACAGGGAACATTGAAATAAGCTGGACATATTTAAGTCCATGTCACCTACTGGGATCCACCAGCAAGTGCTGAGGGAGCTACTGGTATCTCTGTGAGTCCATTCTTGATTAACTATGAAAGGTCATAGTGACCAGGGCAGATTCCTGAGTACTGAGAGAAAGCAAATGTCACTACCATCTTCAAAAAGACCTGAAGGAAGATTCAGAGAACTACAAGTTAGAGCTCCACCTTGATCTTTGGGAAGGTGATAAGCAAATAATCCTGAGAACCATTTCCAGGCAAAAAAACCCCAAGAAGGTTATTGGGAGTAGTAAGCATAGATTTATGAATATGAAATCATGCCTGATCTGAGAAACTTCTACAATGAAGTGAATAGGGGAAAGCAGTGAATTCTATTTATTTGACTTTAGCACAGCTTTTGACAGTCTCTCTTAACATCCTTGTAGACATTCTGATGGAATATGGGCTAGCTAAATGGACAGGGAAGTTGATTCTCAGACTGGCTGCACTGCTGGGCTCATAAGGCTGTGATCAGCAGCATGAAGTCCAGCTGCTGACCAGCCACTAATGGTGCTCTAAAGGGGTAAATACTGGAGCCAATACTGCTGATCATCTTCATCAATGACCTGGATGCTGGCACATCATGCACCTTCCAGAAGTTTGCAGATGACACGAAACTGAGAGGAGTGGTTGACAGACCAGGCAGCTGTGCTGCCATTCAGAGGGATCTGGACAGGCTGGAGAAATGGACCAAGAGACATCTCAAAGAATTGAGAAAAGGAAAGTGCAGAGTCCTGCTCTTGGAGAGGAGCAGCCCAAAGCACAGGAATAAGTTGCCCAGAAAGGCTGTAGAGTCTCTGTCCTCGGAGATATTCAAAAACCTAACTGGGCACATATTTGAACAAGCTGTCATAGCTGTCCCTGTTTGGGCAGGGCTGGGCTGGCCTGGGTGATTTCCACAGGTGCCTGCCAGCCTCAGCCATTCTGACACTGGGTTTGCTGGGACATAGCTCTACCCCTCTAAAATTTTGAGGAGGTAGTGGTTCCTACTCCACAGCCAGTGGTAGCACATACAAAATAAGCTGTTTGTGTAATATATAAATGCAGCAGAACCTGTATAAAGGTCACAAAGACATATTCTCTTTTATCTACTTGTAGGCACTGCAACTGGAGTGAGCAATTCCATAATTCATTTCAATGGGAGTTTTGTAAGCATTAGATGTAGGTTCCAAATGCCTGACCTGCATTTTTATGGGTGATTTGTTAGCAGCAGTGGGTAATCCTGTGGAGAGAAGAGGTTTTGATACTCAGCTGAGTACTGACTTTAACTCATCTCCATTTCTAAAAGAAATTGAGATAGCAGGGTTATTCATGTTTTCAGAATGCTGTTTTTTGATTCAAATTATTTACTGTAATGAAACAAGTAATTTGTTTTTGTCTGAGCTTGCATCACATCTCTCACTTCACTGCTGGTTCTGAACATCTGTAGAAGGTTCTTGAACTGTGCTTGTCTACACCAGTGACGCATCCACAGCATGACCTTCCACAGCCCAGAGTAATGGTTCATAAGTGTCACTAGACAAGATTTCATTTTTTTCTTTTTAATCTCATCTGGTGATAAGAAAGTTTTGGAATTTGTTGTTTGGGAAAGAAAACTGGCATTTTTATCACCTAAGAATAAATCCCACTTTCACCTTGCTGGTTATTGGTATTAATTATGCTTGTCATGAACTTAGAGGAAATGCACAAAGTAATATTATCACTTAACTTTAATACATGGTTGGCAAGAATACACAGCAGTTTTGCGTCAGAAAGGTATAACAGTTATCTTCAGGCTGAATATATAAATATTATTTTTGTATTGTGAGTGTCATTATCAAATCTAATATAACAGACATTAACTATTATATATTTTGATGTTACAAGAATAAGGAATGCAGAATGCTATTGATAAGGAAAATTCTTGCAGAGCAGAAACAGTTTTTCCTTGAAGTGGCTGTCACAAAGTGACACTGAATCCCTCAAGCACAGTGAACTTCAAATAAGCGAAATCATGCCCACATCTGTTACATAATTATTACCTTTAGCTCCATAAATTGCATGAAAGCTTTGAATGTATTTTAGTGATAATACAGATTTCAGTAACGTTATAGTATGTTAAAAACTTCTGCAAACCATTACAACTTCTTTTTTCCTAATATAAAAATTACCTACCCAAACCAACACTTCTCATAAAGGAAAGTGATTTCTGATATAATTTACAAAAGCACACTGCATGTCAAGTTTTCTAACACTGAAGGTAAGCCTTGGTTTCTGATAGGTCATTTTCCCATCGTCTACTTAATGTAAATTCATAGAAGCCACCTCGAGGCCAGAAGCCACAAATCCTTTCCCCACATTATAGCCCTTAAAGCCCTTCTTGTCCCTTTCTCTGTGTTTCAATGGCTTTCTCTCTGCTTTGCAGAATAACTCACAGGGGAGGAGGAAAACAGTGAATGGGGACTTCCCTCTGTCCCTGCAGCTGCCTGTAAGGCTTGGGATTCTCCTGACATCCTCAGGAAATGTCTAGACCATGACTACTGAGGAGTACAGCCCCCACTTTGGGGATGAATATTAGGTTATTACATCAACAGTGAGTACTGAAATTGTCAATAGTGCCATTCAAAGTGCATGTCCAACACACTCTTTCATGAAGTTTTCCTATAGGGAAATATTTCCAAGCCAAAGCAGACAACTGACTGAGTCTCTGGGTATGCTACTTAGCACTTAGAGAGGAGTGAGTTTCAAGATGTGGTAAGGGATATAAAAGTCCTGAAAAGGCGTCTCAACTGGAGGAGATGAGAACAGCTGTAAACCTCCTCTTCAGGAGTTCTCAAGTGACTCCATGTCTCCAGTGATGGAGATTACCACATTCTCCAATACACCTGGAATCCTTTCACCTATCTCTACCCTGAATCATTCAAAGTGGGTAAAAATTTAAAGAAACTCCCACAACAGAAAACAAAACAAGACAGTTACAAAATCAATTAAGTTGACAAGTGGAAAAAAAAAAAAAAAAGAGTGTGAGGGCCATTGAGTTGGTAGGTAGGAACAAATTCCTTGTCTTGGGACCTGTGCAAAGCAGCTGAGAGGTTGGGACTGTGCAAAGCAGCTGAGAGCAGAAAGGAGGAAGAGCAATTTTGCCAGGACATTTAAATTTGGGTATGAATGAATGTATCATCACTCTCCATGCACCAAAAGGTGCCAGTTTCCCTATGCAACGAGGTCTGGTTATTACTTCCAAAACAAAAGATTTGTCTAATCACCTTATTCAGGTGCTTGATCTAATCCCTTAATCTAGTTTAGGCTGTCTCCCTGTTTTGGACATTCTCATCTCTCTGTGCATGTTTTATACATAAATGTGTGTATATAGTAAAAAACCCCCTGGTGTTTAAAAGTTGAAATTGTCAGAATCACAGTTTTCTGTTCACCCCATCATAAAAGCCTCATCTCGCCCTTCCAGCCACAATTCATTCATCTCACGCTGCTGTGTTATGCAGAAGCTTTAATTGTGTGACTGCAGATTCCCTGCCCACCTCCCTTCCCCGTGCTCTGTTTTACTCCATACATAAGTGCCACCAATGTTATTTTAGTTAATTTTGCTGTGGCTCTTAATGGTCTGGCTTTGAAGCACTGTCAGTGACCTCTGTGGAAAACCTCAGTGGAGGGAGCAGGTGTGCTCACAGGCTAACACAGCTGAAGCCTGGGTATCTGACTTGACTCTTATTTACAATAGGGTCACACATATCTCTTCTGTGGATGTCTGGCCCACAAAGTTCATGGCAACACAACACACCAGCTGTGAAGGTAACCTGGAAGGTCAAAAGAGTTGTGGTTCTCTTCCCTATTGTCAGCCGTGGGGAAAAGGTGACCACCAGAAGCCACAACCTTTGCATTGGCAATATTTAGAACCTGGGAGTGATCTTCCAGGGATTTTGTCTCATCAGTATTTTAGCCTCTCTCAAAATGCCTCCTGGGATGTGCAGCACTTTTATAGTGCTGATGCCTTGTAACTGCTGCCTTCTGCAGCCATCAGTGTACCCATGCCACACTCTCGGGATTAACAAAGTGCTGCTTCCCTTATTTCCTTTTTGCCCCTCAATAAGATTATCCCACACCACCCTTTTTCCATTATACTCACTGTGGAATTTTCTTTAAGCCAGGTTTTCCAGGCTTCTCAGAGCTCCATCTCAGTTCCATTGTTTTAGAGTGGCTTCTGGTTCATAGCTTATGTATGTATGTTCAGGGAAGTGAACACCCACACCTCATCTTGATGGTGGTGCTGGAATTAATTTTTTAATTTCTACATCAGAATTTTTAGTTGCTTTTTTTTTCTTCTGCATTTGCTAGTGGTGCAGTGTTTATTGTACAAGGGAGAAATCACCTTACACATACTCTCAACTACATTAGGATATGACAACTACATTCCTGCAGACAGTGTAGACAATGAACATAGTCAATAGTTATCTAGTAGACGTAAGAGACTGAGGAAGTTAGGAGTGTGGATCTTACTGAGCAAATATCTATGATGTAGTTTTGTGATTATTTGTAATAATGAGATGTCACCAGAACCCTAACATTATTACAATTACTTCAAGACAAGCAAACATCAGTTTGTAGCAATACGCTAAACTGCTTTTCTTCTACAAAGAAAAAAAATCACCATTGTTCTGTGGAAATTTGAAGATTGTGGTATGAATGTGGTATGAATGAGGACTCACAACTGCCTTTCAGAATCTGAATTTTGGGATACAAACAAATAAATGAGGCAGACAGGGATGTGGCCAAATATTAGTTCTGAGCACTGCCTGTGGACGGGGTGTTTTGTGAGTAAAGCAATCTTCCTTAAAAAGCCCAAAAATTGAATGCAAAAGTGCCAGGTAATCAGTACACAGGGAGTGAGGCAGGAGCCAGTTCTTCTAAACATTAAGTCTTCATGTGGAGCAATTTTATTTTTTGTAACATAAACCCAGGAAATATTTTAATGCCTTTTGCTGAGCTGTTCAGCCCATAGCCCCAAAGATTCATTTACTGCCACCAGCTGACAGGGATTAATGGATCCAAACCATTTAAGTGAGGTGCTCTGTTTTCTGCTGAATTCCAGGTGTCAAAGACTAACTAAGGATGGACTCTTTTTGCATAGGTGATTTGATAAATAATTAATAAACCTATAAAACTATAAAAGAAGAACTTGGGAAGAGAAGCTTTTAGCAACAGGAAGTTTATCACCTTGGACAAACATGTAGATATTATCTGAAGAGAACACAAACAACCCCTTGGTTTAAAAAAACAGATTTAAGTAGTTTATTCCTGTAAACAATACTTATGACTTAAATGTAGATGTGCTTTATGTCCCCAGCTGAGATGAGGCCAGTATTGTGCAAACTGGTTTAAGAGACAGGAGAGAGATTCCTGGCTGGTCAAAGTGTTTATGTTCTTATTTCACTCGAGCAAAATAAAAAATGAGTGCAATAAAGAAAGTGAAACAATTGAAAACAGTTTATAAAGTTATTGAAGACATGGGTCCTGAACCCAGCTATGCGAGCAGCTTTTTTAAAATGCTTTCTGTTTTTAACAAATGTATAAAAAAAAATCAAATGATAGTATCTGCTACCAACCTAGCCGGTGTACAGTCTTACTTTCAGAGAGCGTGATGGTACAACTTAGGGGTTTAGTACATGTCAGAGCTGCCAGCCGTTCCTGGGAAGTGAGTAAAATATATAAAATGTGTTTACAATTGAGTAACTCTGTACCCACAAATGAACAGGTTGTGCTTGTTTTGAACTTGTAAAAATGGAAGCAGTCAACCAAATAGATGATTTATAAAGAGAAAATGCTAGAAGAATTATTCTGTTGTGTGAAAGAAAATTGGACTAGCCAGGGGGAAGAACATAACACAGCATGGCAGGCTTTAATTTACCTCTGGAATATATCAGGAACCCTCAGCATTTCTGGATCAGGAATAATTTGTGATAAGGTTTTTCCCTTTCGGCTTCACTTTTCAACTAGGTATTCAGTTTAACCCTGGTATTTTCCTTTATTTTCTCACTGTCTGAACACACCCCTAGAGCTCAGCAATTGTAAATAACACAACCTATGGCCTTCTGACCAGCTTCACCTAAAAAGTTTTCATCTATGCATGTGGATCTTTCAGAATTAGGTTATCTCAATCCAAATGTATTCACCTAGTTCTTTAACCCACTACTGCATGATGGATAATCTTCAAAATAATGTTTGCCACCAAAAAACGCCAAAATGTACCATCTATTTCAAATATTGTGAAGTCTTAGATATCCTTGTGTATTTTCTAATGAAAGTTGAATTGATAACCGTGAACATTTTGCCTGTTTTATTCTCCCTGTGATTGTAATGTTTTTTTGTCTTTCACAAGTGTTATTATCCAATTTTGCTATAGGACCGACTTTGGGTCTACTGAAATGAATGTATGCATCTGCTATGTTTGTTGCAAGGGAGAATTAGTACAATTTTAAGCACTCTTGACCTGTATTTAAAGCCCAGCTAATCAGTAGAGTTAACTACAGTTTTGAAGTGTTTATTATTTTTGCTACTGGATTATGTGTAGCTACCCTTACAAATAAAAAAAAAAAAAAAGAGCAGATTCAGTTCCAAACTACACAGAAATGGTGTTGCTGAAAGTCAGTGACATTGTATGCTCTTATGCTAGACTCCAACTGGCTGCTCAGCTGAAATACCATCCTTTCATACAGCTTGTTATGAGTTATTTCTTTGGATGATATAGGAACTAAAATACAACTGCTTATGCAACTGTTCAGATCATGGTTTTGCTTGCAAATTTGTAGGAGGAAAGTGCATCAATAGATAATTTCTATAATATCAATTTTTTAATGAAAACGGTGTAAAGGAGACTAAACAATTGCAAGTGAAGGGTATTGATTGTGCATTAGTTCAGATTTTAATATAACATACATTATTGACTAATATTTCTATACTGAATTAGTGGAGCAAACCACTGTTCTCTTAAATGAATGCTCTTGTTTTTCATATAAGAACACTGAACATATGAAGAATCACACCAGAGGTACTAGAAAGAAGACAGTTCCACTGATTCTGACATATGGAGGTACTGCAGGGAAGTATGTGTGCCTTGGCACCAGTAAAGAGAACAGCCTTCCTGGTTTCAGACCCTCACATTTTAAGTTTTAGTTCACTAGGCAGTCTCAGACCCAGTTGCACTTGTGATCTCTCAGTAGGGACCCCCTGGAAGTGGAGGCATCCTTTGTACTCATTGTCTCTTAGAACACTTTGCCTTGTCTTTAGTAGAAGCAACATTAGCTTGCTCCTAAGAGCTTTTTTCAGTTTGTGAGCTCTAAATCCACCTTGGAAAAAACCCCCCAAAACAAAAAATTAAAGAAATTACTGCCAAACTTCTCCAATGATCTGGAATTTTATTCCATCCATATACATGCATAGTAACAACATTTGTTGAGAAATTATTTCTATCAGAAGTAGAACATTATCTTTGTGATCACCAGTTGCAGTATTGCTACTCTTATATTTAAATATATCTTATATATGAATTAGATTCATAATTGCAGCATTGAGTTTAGGGTTTTGTTTTAGACTGTGCCTTTCAAAAGATAAAACTGATTGATATGACCTCATTTCTTACAATACTGCTTCCAGTAATTTTGTTCATTCTTTATAAAGTATTGCATTTAACAGCAAAGGTTTAAAAATTGAGACAGAGATGCATCAGCGAAAGAAAATACAAGTACTATACAAGAAAGAAAATGCCATCTTCATTTAACGTACGTTTCAGATTAAGAAAGTGGACAGAAACATACTGCTACATACAAATGCAAAGCCTAATGACTAAGGTACTGTATCTGCTAAAATATAAAGTGCAAACTGAGCCCAATTGTTCAAAAAAATTGAAATTTTAAGGCGAACTTTACAGCATAGTTGAAACTTCTTTGCAAGTTATATTTTAGCATATACATATATCTGCAACAGCATATAAGGAAAAAAAATCAGGATACACAAGTGCTTTTGAAGCTATTTCTAAAATGCTTTTCTGTATTGTTTGCGACTATTTTCTTTAAAATCTACTATACAGTGCAAACCATATGTGCTACACAATAACTATACAATAACATTACAAATGACTTTAATATAAAGTTTTTAAATAAAAAATAACATAACTACAGCTATGAATACTGCTGGTAAAATAAATTAATATTTTTGAAAATGGCACCAATAATACACTTTACTAATGGACTGTAATGAAATTACACCTTTAAGTCTTCAACTCAGCAATAGTGAAATATCCTGATTGTCCAGATGTAATTCAAACAGCTTTCTTTAAACTGTATGGAACAATATGCTAAACACAGGTACCAAAGGTGACCAGTTGTTTCATTTGACATGTTCTGCTGCATGTGAAGAGCAATAAAACTTCTTATGAGTTATAAAGTTTGAAAGATTGTTGAACTGGATGTCACACAGTCGGCAATACTTTCCACTGGTTGGAGCCTGGGTAGAGCCATTCACACCTTTAGCTATACTAGACAACTGTTCCTCTGCTGTAGGAATTGCTGGAGAGACATTTTCATTTGCAGTTAAGGGATTCTCAGAGATCCAAGAAGGAGACTTGTGCCCATCTTCATGCGGAGGATTCTGGGAAATGTTCTCTTGCTGTGGGTTAGCAGCAGGTCTTTCCTCCTGTTTTAGTCCCCCATTAACTATTACCATGCCTCGGTTTTTCGGCAGTAGTGGAAGAGATTCTTTCTTCTGCACAGCACATCCATTTGAAGGTGCCTGGCCTTTCGGAGATTCACTTTCTGCATTTGTGCTTTGATCTAAATCAGTGTTATGAATGACGAGAGAACCAGAAATGTAATCACTTGGCTTTATTCCATAATATGGAGAAAGCTGATCTGCTCCTTTAGCTTTCTTTATTGCTCCAGGGTAAAGGCATTGTGGAAGAAACAAATGTTTGTTTTCTTCTTTTGTAGCAATAAGCTGGGCCGCTTCACTAAAGACTTTCAGTCCTTGAAGTGTTGCTAAGTGTGTGGAAAATAAGTTTCCATTAGGAGAGGCCTGTTTCGAGTTTCCATTTTTCTCACATTTGATTATGCTTCTCTCATAACTGACATCTGGGCTGTTTCTTTCACTTTCTGGGTTTTGAAACACCTTACTGTCAAGTTGTCCCAGGTCATTACGCTGATGAGCAGTGACAGGACAAAAATTCTGCTTGTGAGCCAGGTAGTTCTCTACCTTGTTAAAACTGATCTTGCATACGGTGCACTCATGGTAGTCCAGCAGCCTTTTGGGAGAAGTGGACGTCCTCTCCGACGGGGGTAAGCATTTTTTACTGAGATCTATCGGCACATCCATCTCCAAGCAAGACACGGTAGAGTGGGCAGTGTCACACTTTGAAACAGGAACACACTTGTTAATCGACAGCGATGTTTCCAGATGCTTCGAGACTATTCCCGGAAAGATATCACATCGTGGATGGTAACATTCTCCAAGGCCCTCTGTTGACTCTTGGGTAGATGTACAAGGATTGCCAAGATTAGCAACTTCTAGGAATCGCTGTTGAACGAGTGGTGGCCTCTGCTCCTGCTCTGGTAAGCACATCTCGTACATCTTCCTTCGCTTCCGAGTACGCATTGTTCTCTGCATGGCAGGCACTTTGTTGGACGCCGACCTCTTCAGCGGGGGATCGTGGCGAGTGGCACAGTAATACTGCTTGTGGACCATGTAGGTCTCGTGTCTGCTGAAAGTAATATTACAAGCTTCACATGTGGTCTTGTTAGGGTCACTCTCCCCCTCTACTAAGGGAGCATTGGGATTCTTCACATCAGAAGGTTTTCCATTTATCTTCTCATCACCATTGCTTGCAGCTGACAACTTCTTAGGCTGTGCAGTAAAGTCTTTTTCATGACTTTTGTTGTTTGGCCCAATCAAATCTAAAACATTAGAAGAGTTTAAGCAAGATGTCTGCAGAAGTTGATTTTCTGGATCTGATGTGTGAGGAGCTGCATTCAGGATATTTATAGAGCTTTGACCATTACTGGGACTTACAGCTTCAGGCATTTTTTCTGGAACACTGGAAAAATCTGGTGACTTTGCCATCTGCTGCCATCGGCTGCTGCAGTAATGCTTTTTGTGTACCAAATAGTTGTCCAAATTATTGAATGTTATGTTGCATTCAAAACATGTAGCCCCTTTAGGCATCAAAGGACTGTAAATTACAGGCGGATAATTGCTACTTCCGTGCCTCAGCCTTCGATGGACCAGTTCCGACATTTTTGCTAATATCTCTGAAGCCTGAGGAACCACAGTGATGTCTTGGGGAAAAGCAAACTGGGAAAGAAAAGGTCCCATTGGGAAAGAAGGACCAATATTAGGCTGAACAGGCGATGAAGCAAGTCTTGGACTGGATGGTTCAGATTTTATTTTGGTATATGAAAAACTCTGCTTATTTGCTGCAGGCTGGGTTTCTGGCCTCTGGTTTGGAAGGAAAAGTGGAGCCTTTTTTTCACATTTATCAAGCTCTGTATCAGAACTTGCATCTTTAGTCTGCATGGTCTTTTGGCTCTGGGGAACATCATTTCTGCTTAACAGGTCCGTTCCTGGCTGTAAACCTTCTTCATTTCCACTTGGAGAGTGTTCAATGTCACTTTCTCTCTGAATTTTGTTGCCAGAGACATGTAACTCTTGGTGCTGCAGGAGCTCCCTCTGAGTTTGGAAGCCAAAATGGCAGTGATTGCATCTAAAGGCAGCTTGAGTAAGATGCGAGAACAGGTGCTGATGAAAGTTAATCACTGAGTCTGCAGTGTAAGTACAAACTGTGCATTTCAGACTAGCACCGGGTGGGAGAAATTCTTCCATTTTCACTCCTACAGAAAAGACAAGCAAAATACAAAAAAAGTGACCATTTTGCAGCACATGAAGGATACTGGGAAATCAGTTGCACAGAAGGTACAAATACAGTGAGAATGACTAATTTCCTTCTAATAAGATGGTATTAGTCACCCTGAAAATACTTGAATTGGTTTTTCATCAAACTCCTAGGTTATTTCCAGACTTTTGCTCTGCTTTGGAGAGCCCTAGTATTTGCATGCATTCATCAGAGCTGAAGGGAGAGAAAGAAAAGGGAAAGGATAAAAATAGACTGGACTTATTCTAAATGAAAACATCTCAGAAATTACAGTTACAACTAAAGGGAGACATAATATTCCCCATGCACAATCACTGGAAATTTTGAATGCACAGAGAGCACACCAAGGTCAAGAGGTTCAAGGTTATGATGTAGTTTGAGGTAGAGCCCTCAGTGTGCCTGAAAGCCACAGACAAAGCAGAAATAGCATTTTGAGCATTATTGATGCTCAGCTCTTTGCTTGCATGGGTTGTCTGTAGTGTGGGAAGAGGTTACAGACCTATCCTCATCAGAAAGGACTGATGAGCTGTGCTCCTTGTGAAGGGAGGAGGAGCAGTAAGACACTGACATTTTATCTCTCACATATAATGTCTGTTGGCAACTACTGCTATAATACAACACCTTTTCCTCATGAAATCACCACCACTTTATCAAGAACAATCTTACAATCACTGATTAAACAAAAACCTCAATGTTTCATGGCACTTTGAAATTGAAAATGCTTTAAAAAGAGATAAGACCAAATTTCTCTACTGCAACAACACAGATTCTAGTTACCTTTTAGACTGTAAAAACTGAAAAAATATTGATAGGGATGATATTCAAAATTTAAAATAAGTATTTGTCGTGCCTACACATACACACATATATCACACCTCAGCCAGGTGAAGCAGGTGTATGGCAGTTGGACAATACAAAACTGTAAGAACATTGTAGCTCACTCTGTGGGTAGTCAGGCTGTTGTACCTGGAGGTCCTTCCTTCCTCCCTAGCACCAGTGACCCCCCAAGCTGTGAGTGAGATTTGAAATTTGACCTGCTCTTGGCCTCAGAGGCCAGAAGGGAACCAAGGAGATAGACAGCGCTTTAAGCAGCACTTGTTTCCCACTGGGAACATTTTCCCCCAGAGGCCACATGAAGCTTTAGCTCCTCCACTGACAGGAGATGGTGCTTCACATGCTTCCCCATCATGTGGCACAGTGACAGCAGCTCTATGGGACTTTCCATTTCAGCCAGGGCTCTGCGTTCCAGTGGTGTGGGTCTGCTAGAGCCTCCAGGGGGAACAGTAACAGAAGTTGAAGCAAACACAGGGCTTCCAAAGATTACAAGACATTTGGAAAAGCAATGTTCCATTCCTACTGCAGAAGGTATTATAACTTGTGATAATCTGTATGGAAAAATAAAAATTGACAGGATCTGAAAGAGAACAAGAACGGTTGAATAGACTGGTTTATGACTGAAAAGAAAGGGAAAGGCCTGAGGTTTATCCTCTGTTCTAAGAAATAACTAAAGATTCTTACTGGAAATTCACCACAATCTCAGATCTATGTCTTTCAAGGAACACAGTTGCTTACCTCTAGATTACATGCAGACATGGTCACTCACAGCTCATGGCTCAAAACCCTCAACACCTAAGACAATGGTATGTCACTAAATGCCAACAGTTGAAGCAAATCTTTTGCACGATGGCTAATATTTCAGAGTTTTCCTCTGCTTGGGGAGAAATTAATCTGTAATCTTTCCAGAGTATCTGGTTATAATTACTAGGCTGTAAGATACACTGGGTTGCATTCACCTGATCTTATTGAAGCTGTTGTAGCCTATGGTTCTGCTGGTTTACTGAACAGTGAAATATTTGCTAGGCAACAAACTGAAAACGGCAATAGCCTGATATTCAAAGTTAAGATCTTGAAGCACAAAAAGATCTGACCTCTAAATGAATAGTTAAGAGTTTTCTGTGTTGTCTACATAAAGAAGTTTTTACTCAGCACTCTTCTAGTCCTTCTGTGGGAGGTACCAAACTCCTCCAAGTCAGTATGTTGCCTTTTAGATTTGCAATTGCTGCCCAAGTATCTGATGAATATTTTTCACTATGCATGCCCTAGGAGTTTTTACGCTGCAGCCAAATAAGGCTTTCTTCTGTGACTAAAGCACCCCTTAATGTCCTTTAGACTCCATTCATTTAACAAGAAAATCAGGAACACGTGTTGAGCCCTTGCCTCTTTCCAGAAACAGCTCTGTACACCAGACAGCAAACACACAATACACTGGCACTCCAGACTTTCTTATTTGCAGGTTTTCTCTGCTACTGAAAACTCCAATGCAAAATGTCCTGCAAATTCTTAACTTATGTTTCCAGCACTAATTCAGTTCAAAATTGGTCATCTACACTATGCTGATGTGGTGCTTAGGGACATGGTTTAGTGGTGGACTCGATGATCTCAAAGGTCTTTTCCAACCTAGACAAACCCACAATACTTTAGTTTTGTGATTCTAAAATACTATCCCCATCTTATATTTATAAGAAAGGAAAAGAATATTTCTATCCAACAAGGACTTCCATGAAACAAGTATCCTCATAAAAGCACAGAGCTCTGGACAATGATCCTTAAAACCTTCTGCCAAAGAAGCCTCCTCTAGGGCACTACGATATTATTTCAGAAGGACGTGTGCTCTGTTTGTGTGTATGTTTGGTAGCTGGAATCCTGAAGTAATTGATTGTGTCTGGATTCCTGATCATACCTTCACCAGTAAAGAAATGTTGCCTGTGGGTGTGTATAGACACATTAAGAGAGAGACAACATTCAAATGAGGATTAGTAGATAAGAAAGATGACACTGGTTACCTGGGAGAGGTGCTTGGTGTAGAACACAGGTCAGAAACTGTTGACATTTTGGTATTATCTACATGCAATGCTTGAATATATTTGGAGACACTCTGATCCACTGAATGTCTATAGTGAATAATTCTCCAAATAGCTAAATCTAGAAGATGATGCACAAAACCACATGGTACTTACCAGTGTGAGAATTTAGGTGCATTTCCAGAGCTCTTGCATTTGAAAAGCTTTTGGTGCACTGTGGAAAGGGGCAGACACTGGATATCTGCTGAGCACTGTCCTCACTCTCCTCTGACAGCTGTGGCCCCTCTCTTTGCCTCCCACTGCAGTAATACATGAGATGGGCCTGCAGGTTCCGCTCACTTCGGTACCAAATGCCACAGGATTTGCAAGGGAATATGTCCTCTACAAGCAAGTATAAGCAGGTGCAGGTTAACCACAGTTCACTTGGTGCCAACCAATTAATACGGCTAGATAAAATCCCCCCCTTCCCCATTAAAAAATACTTATTTAGCAGAGATATGGGTTTATTACAATGTCACTTGCAGATGAGAGACAGTTGTTTCTTTCAAAAGGATATTTAAAAAAAAAAGTTGCATGAAGAAAACAGCTAGAAGTTTTTGGCATATAATTATTAAGGAAAAATTAAATTAAATGTTTGTTGGGAAGATGCAATACTAATTCAGGAACCATGCTGTATTTCCAATACATTACTACTCATTAGGTGACATCTTTCAATTTTTTTTCTGTGTGCACAAGACTTTCCAGCTCTGGGCCTTGGAATTTTTGAGTGCTAACTGCAGATCATTCTGAATAATGTGTATTTTCAGAATACTTATGCAGTTATTACTGTAATATCCTGTTGCTCTGATATCCAGGAGTCCAGACTACTTTTTCTTAAGATCCTATCGTATTGAATATGATATATTAAGCAACTTGGGTCCTGTTCTTACTAATTTTAGAAACTGAAATTCCTAACATATTTTTTGTCCTCTTGTTTTCAGTATATTGCTGTTTTTCCACTTTTCACTATGCACAGAGGATATTTACTAAGAATAAGGCAATTTTTCATCGTCTCCTATACCAAAGTGTCTGCAGCTCCTCGGAGAGACCATGCAGAGGTTACACAGAGCGTTTTCAGCAGCAGAAGTCTGACCATGCATTAGAGGCTATATTTTGCTAATGTGAAGAGTAATAATGCAGATGGTATATTTACACAAAGTGGGCAGATATTTGCATATTAATATCCTGTCAAAGGACACCTACGCAGTACCTTTTGTGTATACATTTGAGAAAGACAAAAGATCCATTTGACCTTTCTGAAAGCTGAACCTTCCATCTTACCAGTAAGAATAAGAAGAAATCCCTGCTCTTTTGGGGCACATCTAAACTAGTAAATTAAACTGCAACAGGTTTCACGCTTGAGCACTGGAACTTGTTTATATTGTTAAATCATGGGAACAGTCCCTCCTATACCTTTGGCTTAAGTCAATGAACACTATTCCCATTCATGCATATATTTCAGGAGTTGTCATAGGCCTAGGACCATTCTCTGCATCTGGTCTGGGCACCTCTTGACTGTTTTTGAGACTAAGAAAGGATAAAATTGTGAGTGACCCCATGTGACAGCTGATCTCATGGTCAGGTAATTCCAGTCAACATCGAAACACATCTTGATCAACACTAAAACTCCCCCTGACTTCAGAATGCAAAGAACTTCTAGAAACTGTAATTTGTCTTGAAGAATGGCTGGATGCTCTGAAAACATAGCATGTGTAGCTGATGATATAATTCATTATCATTCATGACAACTTATGTTTAATTTCAAATATTGATGTGTATAGGACAACTGCTCTGTTTCAATTCCTTTGGGTGAACAAAGTTGAAGACTCCAACCCACTGACATGGATGAGTCTTTTATTTGCTAAATATTTAAAAATGCAGCCAAAATTTACATTGCTTCATTTGCTTCTCTGATTGCAATGCTAATGCTTGTCTATTTTTCTGCTCATGAATTTGCAAAAAAATATTTATACCACTACCAATTTCTATTTTTCACTTTGCCACTGAATAATTGTGCATGGATTTAAGACACAAACATTTAATGGAGCAGTTAGTATTCCAACATACACCACTATTAAAACATTACTGGTACAGCTTGCATCATTTGAAATGTCCACCTCGCTTTAAAGCTGACATTTCAACACTTGATTTTGGCCTCAAATGGTTTAAAAAGTTGAACTGTTGAGGTTCCCACAGAAAAGAAAGTCCAAAAGTATTAATAGAAAATTCTGATATGGGCAACATGTCCTATTTGAATTCATTTGACTGCATTCCATCACAGAATTGAACTTTCTGATTATCTTAATGAATTTGACTTCCAGCCATCTTTATTTCCTATGGGTTAGATGGCATGGACAGTCTGTAGCTGCAGTTATGCACGGTGAATATATGACTCCCATTACATGCCAAGCACAGGAAATGCACTTGAGGAGTTTTTTATGGTGAGAGGATGGAATTTCAGAGAGAACAATATACAGGGATGGGTTCTGAAACTATTACTACTCTAAAGCGATGCAAAACAGATAAAGGCTATTTGAAGCTAATGTTTTAATTACTTAAAACCAAAATATTGCAATTTATTTCAATGGATACTTTCCAAATATTTCAATGGATCAATTCAGGAAATGAAACATTCAAGCTCAAGCTGAATGAGCCAAAATTGATATTCTAATTTTGGTTTTTTCAACTAGCAAATATTAGGAAACAAAAAAAACCCCATCAAAAACCAAACCTACAAAACCAACTTTTTTTTTCTAGAAATAGATTTTTTTTTCAGAGATCTAGAAAAAGAATGCTTAAGAGATGGCTCATTACAAATCTAGAGGTTCATTCAGCTTGTTGCTGCACTTCTAGTTCAAGACATGAATGTAGAAACTGAATTTTACCAACTCAACAATGAAATGTGAATATAGCCCCATATGATCAGAGGCAGAGTTGGAACTGATGAGGAAAGTTCTGAGCAGTGAGACTTGGTATTTTAGCATCTTCCTGGAGTCAAGAACACAGAGGTTACTCTGAGTTGCTGCTAAATCTGTATTGCAAGAGCTGATGCATCATGAAGACTCCTCTTAGCAATGTTCAGTGTGGCTTTCCAGGGCTCTGCAAAAGTCAGTGCTGAC
The DNA here is from genome assembly GCA_013396875.1 of Vireo altiloquus. Taxonomy (NCBI): domain Eukaryota; kingdom Metazoa; phylum Chordata; class Aves; order Passeriformes; family Vireonidae; genus Vireo; species Vireo altiloquus. The sequence continues at coordinate 86,816 of VZRF01007813.1, forward strand.
AGCAAAGATGTTTTCAGAAATGTGATGTTGTAGAAACCTGACTACTTTGCCAAAGCCCAGAGTTGGCCTGGATTTACACAAGAATATGATCTCAGCTGAAACAGGCTGTGCCCTTTAGGCAATGTAACCCACTGCAGCAGCTCCCTTCCAGTTGTTGGCTATAAACACAGGTCTCCCCCAACACTGGTAACTTTGTTTTAGGTGCTCCTGACACCTTTTTTTGGAAAGTTCCTGTGCGATTCTAATTGCTGGTTCTGTGAGCAGGTATGTCAGCTCACAGCTGCCCCACTGGTGGGGTAGAAATGAATGTGCTCAGCTTAAGGGCATGAGGCTGCTCCAACTCACTCTTGGAAAAGAGGACAGGGATGATTTGGACACTTGAAGGTTTAACTTTTAAATAGGCAAACAATAAATATGTTGCTATCAAAATTGTTTACCCATAAAATAAGCAGTTAAAAATAAAAAAAAGAAATTGAAAGGAAAATGTGGAATGAAATGTGTCCCCAGGGACATTTTAACTAGTCCTGTGTGAAGAGCTTGAAGATGTTGTGACAGTTCAAAACTCAGTGTTGTGAGGTGTGAGTGGCAGATCATGTGCTTGCATGTGCATTTACACCTGAAATAATGTGTTCAGTACTTCATTATAAATAATTATAATACTTAAAAACTGCAGGAAGCACAAGGAAGTGCTCCAGCATGCGGTCTAAATGGACAGACTTGCAAAGTGCTGAGAGCTAAGAATGTGCAGTAAGTCTAAGGGATGACTGGTGAGAATCAGGGTAATGGCCAATATATTTGAAAAGTACTTAGAAAAGAGAATGAGGAACTAGGGCAGTATAAAGATAAAAAGCAGTAAAAGAAAAAGTTATAAATATAAAATTTAATTTGTACTGAATTGTCCCAGTTCAGGAACATTCACGTCCCTCCTGTCTAAGGACAGCACTTGAATGCATACTGCCTCTTGTCCACGGTAGAGCCTATTGGTGACCAGAGGATGTAAAAACAATCTTGATTAACCACAATGAGTGGAGATACTACAATAAATCAAGGCTATTATAAGGCATGATTTCTGCTGCATTTTGAAATAGTCACTGAAAGGATGTGTTTCTTTTCTTTTTCTTAGTATCATGAATTATTACCAGAAACTGCAGCAGTAAGCAACAAACTTACTTGAGCAGCAGAGGCTGGACTTTGTGAGCTGGCCGACCTATCTCATCTACTTTTTAAATAATTTCTAATCCTATTGCCTGTGGGAAAAGATCACAGAACCTCCACAGGAGGGCAGGTCAGGTACTTTGGGTGAGGCTCTCTCCAGACTCCTATTCCTGCTTTTTATCTCTGAGATGATGGGAGAACAAAAGCAGGCTTTGAGCTGAGGTGTGGTTTCTGTGGTCATGAATTCACCATTGGTGCACTAGCTCTTCACATGTGCCTTAAAGTACTGCTGTTTTAGAAAACTGACAGAGAACAGTATTCCCCACTTACTGTTCACAATAGCTGTAGGCAAAATAGATGCCATTGCAGCTTGCTGCGGGAGCAGCTGTATGGAGTCCAGCAGGCGAGCAGGGTACATGCCCTCGGTGAGAGTCATCTGACTGCTGGCCTGCAGCCGGGAGTCAAAATCCACCACAAAGGCAACCAGCTCTTCGCCCTCTGAGATGGCCTTGGTCGTGGTACACCAAAGCTGCCCTCCTGCAGGAAACATAAAGGCAGAAAGATTTAATTGACAATATCAGATTCCGGAACTTAAAACATCAGTGCTGTCTTCACGCTTTTTATTTTTTTAAATTTTGATGGCTTATTCAAGGTAAAGAGGCATACAGTTTTTACTTCTACCGTCTTCCTTCTAACAATATAGGAACTTTCATGTATAGAAAAAACAATCTGGGGATAGTTTTCCTAACTATTTGCAGCATGAATATTAATTTTAATTTTTCATTTTGTCTCCTAAAAAGCTAGCATTATGAAAATCAAGACATAGGTGAAAATAACTCATGCAGCACTCTTCTCATTATCATTTTCACCAAAGTTCCTGTAAATTTTTTCTTAACTCCAAGGTTTTTTTTATTTTGAATAGCAAATCACAGCTCAATAAAACCAAACAGCTGCAAGAAAGAAATCATATTTCCTCTTAAGAGCGTTCTTCCCCTCCCTTATGTTTGTCACCCTCTTTCTCTAAAAAATCTTCCCTTATGTAATATTCTTCGTAACATGACTGCTTTATCTCTGCTTACACTGACTGAACTTCCTGAAAAGAAGATATGCCAAAGATCTGTTTCAAAAAGGCTTATTCAAATAAAGGTTTGTTTAAAGGGGGAGGGAGGGGGGAAGTGGAAGAACTTTCATCAAACAGTAAGATACACTATAGCTCTGTGCTGCAAATGTCACGTGTAGTGCATTAAAAAGAAAATTAACTATGCGAGTACATCTACTAATGTATTTGAATGCGATAGTGAATGCTCATTTATTTAACATGTTTAGACAGGCAAAGCACTTATATTGTGTTATCTACACTCTCAGGCCTAGATACATATCCAATACAGTTATGCCTGAAATAATGTTGCATACTTTATATGTTATAAAGCTTTTTTTTTTCCTCAGGTTTTGTATATATAGAGAAAGCTATATGTTGCATTCATTAGGCAAGCAAAAACTGTACTCGTTTTGATAAGTAATATTGCTGTGTTTATCTTTCGGCATAACTGCCTTTTCAACTGCACTTCATTTTTTTCCCTTCAACGAGATTATAGTTTTAAAACAACTTGTTGCAAAAATCTGGTAGAGGAGATAACAACAGTGTATGATATGCCACAGCTAAATGGAAGAATTAGGACATTGTTTTAGAGAAATCTTGGACAATTAATTAAACCAGTCTATTAGCTTTCAAAGATGAGCAAACAAAACAGCATCAGTGACAGTGTGTTTCAGTGGTAAAATACGCTAAGCTTCCAGACCTCAAAGTGGTGTAGAAGTTTCAAAGCAGAAAAGTGTCTTTGTATTCACCCTTCCGTAATACAGCAGTTGAAGGTTCTACAAAGTTTACAAACAATTTACTGTGAGGCGACCAAAGCATACCAAGGTTTACTAGTCTCCAAGATTACAGCATTATATGGTGCAAAACTGAATAATTTCCTCTAGAGAATAAGAAGATGAAAAGTGAAGTTAGTACCAAAAATTTCTACAAATGCAGAATCCTAATGCCTGAGCAGGAATTAAAAAAATTGAAGAACACAATCTGACATATTGCCTGCTATAACTAGTAAATATACAGAAACCTTCAGAGCTAAACTGGTATAAAGCCTCTTCCAGAGAGAACCAGGCTAAATTCCTAAAGTATACTTAACTAGTCTTGTAGATGAAAATACATGGAACACATACTGCACTTTGAGAACCTGAAATTTGGTACTTTTGCTGCAAACATCACATAGTTAAATTTCCATTATTAACGTGCGCTTCTATTTTATTTTTATACCGAAGATGTAATAATCAACTGACACATTTTAGTATATTTTAATAGAGAAGAGCTCTTTCTAAACTTTATTATTCACTGGATCTCTTAATAACAATGAGTCACTGCAGAAGAACCAACTGAGACTTTCTCTATCCCAGCAAACATCTTGACATGCTGTATGTACCCTTGAGGGAAAAAAAAAAGTGATTACTGGGTCTCCAGCTGCAATCAGTCTGGATCAGCTAAAAGGCTGACTCAGACTCCTGGTGTCGGAGCTCCTCAGGGCGTTGACTCATGTCCAGCAGATTAAACTCGGACAGCTGAAGCGAGCAGTGACCCCGGCTGCGTGCTCCACCCAGCTCCTGCACACTGTCACACCTACGGCAGGCACAGCCTGGTGGGATGTCTGACAGCTTTGTAAGCACAACAGTTCCTAGTTTGGCTTAATAAAGGAAATCAGAACTAGGGAAGTTAAATCCATTCCTGCACATGAATACAAACCTTCAGCTCAGCAGGATTCAGATCCAAGAAGTACATTGTTATTTTGTTTCCTCTCATCAATAGAAAGTGAGGCATTTAAATGATCATGACATACATGTCCACGTTTTCATCAGAACATGGTATTGTGTTATGTTAGATCCCCAAATGAACTCCCAAATGATGCATTCTCAATGCAGCTCAACACCTTTGCAGCAACAGTGACTCACTGGGACAGGACACGGTGCAGCCCCCACTTGTCCCCTTCTACGCTTGCCTGCGCAGAGTAAGGCAAGAGCTGCTGTTTTGAAAGGTGCAAACGACTTTCTACCCCTTAATGCAGTGACTGCAAACATGCTGACCTTCATGCACAGCGGGAAGACTGTGGAAGAGAACTCTTCTCGAGCATTCTACTGGACAGTCAAGCAAAGAGCACAAGTCAGTCGAGAGTGACAGAAAGAGTACAGTCAAGTGCAGAGAACCCGACAGAGGCTTCCATATTTAATAGGAAGTTCCAGTCGTGACTATCATATGAATTACTATGCTGTCTAGACACCTCTGTCAGGGATAAGGGCTTCCTTACAGCTGGCAGCTACAGAACAGGAAAAAATTTCTTCCCACAAACATTTCTACAGGCTAAGACACAAATGATATATACACAGCAGTCTCTCAGGAGCTCAACAGCTTTTCATTAAGCAAAGGGAAGTGTTAACAACAGGTTTTCAAAGGGATAATATGTAAGCCATAGCCAAGTACCAGCAGCGATGAGGAGATAGAAGATGTTTGCATGAAATATTTGCAAGGAAACGAAGATTTCATACAGAAATGTGAAGGACTATTATTTATATGAGATGAAGTTCTGATTAAGTTGGTTAGATTATTTTTTAACCAACTGTTCCTTTTGTCAGAAATAGCTTATAGAAATGAAATTGTTTTACAAAGCTTTACCAGGCCAAGTTTCTCAGTCCTAAGATTATGCAAGCATCATAAGAAGAGAAAGGATGAAAAGATGTTTTAACAGGGACAAGTGACTGACAGTGCCTCTGAAACAGTCATGGTTATATGATCTGGTCAGAAAGCAATGGTAGACTGGTGATTTTGGGCCTCTTCTTGTCCATAATGAGTACATTGGTCATCCACTCTGTCATAGCAGAGAGAAGACTCTCAGTCAGGTGCAAGGAGTATGACACTGAATAAGTGCATGACTATGATAATATTTATTGCTAATACAGTATATCTAAATATTGTCAATGCTGTATATAATATAAGCAAGTCTATAGCAAGATTATAATATAAACAGGTTCAGCTAGAAACATACAGATTTATAGTCCTTGGCTTTACAAAATGTAAAGCAGAAAAGCACCCCTTTTGCTACTTTAGGATTTAATTTTATTTTATGTGGCCGGATCTCAGCGCTTTTACTCACCCATTCTAAAGTGAGTGTTCCCTATCTTCGGCCTGGACATATCCTGCAGGCGTTCCTGCCGGGGGCGGGGAAGGAGGTCAGGAACCCATCTGGAAGCTGCCTGCGACCTTGGGAGACCAGTTTGCCCAGGTGGGCCGGTCTCCAGCAGCATTTTATACCTTTTTGCAGGCGATGTGTACTGAAGTCACTCGTAACCATCACAGCTCCCCCATCTCAGGAATGCATTCATTATGCGAGCAGTTCAGACGGTTCCTCCTGCAATTCCCACCCGGTGTTCTTATCTTAGGACAATTCCCACCTGGTGTTCTTATCTTTGGGCAAATCGTACTGCCCATCAGAGACAATAGCAAGGGAATGCGTGTGTGCGCTGTGCAGAGAACGAAGGCGAGACCCGACTGTGCTTCGTCACCATCACAACCATTTACACCATAAGGGATCTTACTGGTTTTACGTGGTGTAGTGAGAAAAGTCTTACTCTTCTGCCCGTGCAGAAAGGAAGGTTTTGCACCAGGAGAAGGCTTTGTAACATTGGAAAGCTGTTTTCTTGAAAAGGGTAATTATGATTCCCTGAAATTGAAAATAAGCTTCTTGAGCCTGTAATGTATTGTTTCTTATCTATGGTTAAATCAAACAAATCTATGTGATATATAACACAAGCAGAAGAAAAGAATAAAAATGTCTGTAAACACTATGTGTTTATTTGAACACTTTTTCTCGTTCACATTCCAAGGAATTAAAACTGCTCATTTATTTAATCATCAAAAGACAGGAAAGCTAAAGAATATCATGTTGTGCAAACTAGAGCAAAAAATTACACTCCAATTGCATTGGCATGAGTTCTTTACCAAAAGACACCAGGCACTGAAGCAGTTATCTGACACCTTCAGAACTTCCACCAAATGGAAAGGTTATTTCAGGGTTCTCTTCTTTGTCTGTATCTTTCACTGCAAATATTTCTGCTGCTTGAAAAAACCACAAACACCCTTAAATAAAAACAAAAAACCCCAAACTAAACCAAACCTAAAACTTTCTATGAAAATGAAAGAGTAAGGTCCTGATGTCCCTGAAAAACTGTGGACTTACTGTTCTTTGTAATGTTTATAATCAAGAGTCTTGTGCAAACAGATCTGGTTCCTAACAGGAAGCTTATAAATCATACTCATAATTGCTGTCAAAACTGCAGTGGAGTGTACTGCAAGTTTCGATAATAAAGAATAGAGTCACAGTTCAAACTTGATTACATTTTGGAAATTCATGCCGCTCTTACAAGAATCAGTGGTCTTAAATATCTTCTTCTCCTGCCAAATTTTTCACTTGCACTTTTTATTATTTATGAAATCAGTGTCTGCACAATGTCATGCAGACCTCTGCTGATAAACTCTAATTAAGATTAAGACAAGCCTTTTGGAAAGGATCCCATCATTAGCAAACATGATAAACACAAAAATACTCCCTACTTGTCAACCAGGAGCAATTCAGTAACCTAACAGTATTATCTGTTGCTAGGCTACAGGGCTGACAAAGCTTCAATTATATTGTATGGCCATACCTATAGAAAACTGTATGGCAAAATGTATCTAATATAAAAGCATTTAACTTCATCCATGCTATCTGTAATTCACGGCTTCCCTCAATGGCAAAAAATCAGGTTAATAATTACATAGCATGCTGAAAAAATCTTAGCGATGTGTCATGTTTGCACAATTTTTTCTAATTTATCTCTATGATTGATAGACATTCGCTTTGTAAAAATAATAAAATGCAAGCAACGGGATGCTGTAAACCAGAAGCGTAACTACATCTGGACTCATCAAGATATGGAATCACACTTAGTATAAAAAATATATAGTAAATTGAACCAATTAAATCATATTCAGATGCAGTAATACGCTATCTTCTGTATTCAGAATAAGGAGTAATATGGTGACAGATACGTTATGCTAACACAAAACTTTAATTTATGTAGGACAGACACCTAAAATAGAAGAAAAAACTTTTTTTTTAACAGCCCCTCCTTTTTTCTTCTACATTTGAATTTTTTTTTATACAAAGGGACCTCTATTATCCCATTCAAAATAAGGAATTTGCTCTGAAAATTTAACTAAATGGCCCTTCAACCATTTTGATCCTCAGAACCCTAGAACCCTATACCACTTCCAGGCAAAACACAGAATCCTGCACAGTGACACTTGTGATGGAGGGCTGCTGCCTTTTTTTTTTTTCCCTTATGTTTTGCAGGCCTTAAGGAATGATAATTTGGAATCTGTGGATCACAGTCTGAAAAAGGATTATATATAAGGTCGGACTCACCTAACTCCACTGGGAAAAAGAGCTTCAAAATGGATGAAATCATTAAGCCTCTTGATTCATATTGTTGCTTTTAGGAAAAGTGACTTAAGAAGGCAAGTAGCTAAAACCAGCATTTCCATTGAGTACAGGTGTTTCACAGAATGAGAAGCATAACAACATATAAACATATATTCGAAAGCAAATCCCAGTTTTCCTGTGTTTAGTATCAGTTGATTTTCCTTGCTAAACTATCTGAGTCTCATTTTTTTGACCCAGAAATGGCACACACCTTTCATAGAAGTTTAGTAAATCAATGGTAATTTCTATTAAAACCAGTTTTCAGTGCCAGTTAATTCAGAAGCATTACTTCTGTGTAGTAAAATTTGAGCTTACTGGACTTGATTGCGTTGCTGCAACAACATAATAGCCCATTTCCTGTACACACATCTTTTTGCAAGAAGGGTCAAAAGACTATCAGAATTTATTTAAACAACAGACTGTTGCTCTTAGCAACTTCTAGGCACCATCAACTGAATTAAACCTTCCTCTCCCAATAAAATATTCCAACTTGCAAAAATTGTGCCTTTTAGTAATGATAATGGGGGTTGGAGTTAATTTATTTTCTTCCCTCCTTTGTTGCACAGGTTAAGCATTTAGGGAAAATTTGCACATCACAATAGGATGGGATCTTCATATTTGGGTTCCTCCTGCTTCTCACCCGTGAGGTTGTGACAACTCAGCATACTGAATGCCATTTCAGTACAGCACAAGTTACTGGGCAGATCTCTAATTTTGGACGTGAACAAAGTACATATATCTATATGTGGACACATTGTTTAATAAAAAAATTATAATTCATTCAAATCCAATACTGTTGAAATTTTTGACAGTAGAGTGGTACAAGGAACAGAACTTATAAATTATGTGTGCCCCTTCTTTGAAAAATGCTTTGGAGGTTTCTTTGTGCATTGGCAAATACAGTAGGAATATGAGTTATTGTGTGAATCCTCCTGCACAGCACCTGATAAAAGAATAAAGAGCTGTGACATATTCTTAAAACAATAGAGGAATTAAAGAGAAACAATGGGCCAGCTGCTTCATTAATACAATCAAAAGACAGCCCAGCACAGAGGAGTCCAGATAATTAAGCACTACTCTTTTAGACCTCTTTTCTGTAATAAAATTGCTAAAAATTTATTAACTACTTCATAGTTGTTAGATAGATCTATGTACTTGTTTATTTGGGTTGATTAATGCCTTTTCAGTATTCTACAACATGCCAACTCATGGTTCATACAAGTTTTTGAATAAAATAATGTAAGAATATGTGATACGGATCTGTGGTATACACAGCAATAAATCAAAGGCATTTTGTGAACAGTCTTTCCAGTTGCTAAATAATTCTTAGCATTTTTCACGTGCGTACACAAAACATGTACTTTGCACAGCATTTTTGCTATTAATGCACTTTAATGTTGGGGTTCCAGCCATTTCTCTGTGAAGTGTCTCAAAAATCACCCCTGCAAATTCAGACTGCTCAAACTCTCACAAAAAACAGCTTCAGTGCTACGTTAATGAGATGATTTCCCAGCTTCTTCTATAATTTTTCCTTATTTACTGATTAAAGGAGATTGCCAAAAGATATTTGACCTTTAATTTTAACTACCCACTGCACAATATAAGCCTGCAAAAATTGGAAGATCTATTATACTGTATAAGACTAATACAGTGGACAAACCAGTTCTATTGCCACTTTTACTATTACCTTTGTGTTCAGTATAGAATATGGAGCCTTCTTAATTTATAACTCCCTGAACAAAAGGCAAAATAAAGAAACTGCAATGACATTTTCCAGAACCAATACAACAGAAAAATACTCAGCTTAACGGCACTAGCCCAATTAACCCCTTATATTTAGAGATGCAAGATCTCTGACCAGAAACAGGGAAGAAAATACCCCTATAGCTCTTACTCCTGCATGTGAGTCAACCTAAGCTTTGGGTCTGACTTCAGCTTAGTCATATGCTGACAGCTGACAGTGTATTCATCTGAATAGATGATTTTATGGTTAAAACTGTCAGGCATTATACAGCTGATAAAGAGGGAAAGAAAAATATGAAAGGAACTCGCCAGTCCTAGGGGAGAGAACTCCTAAACCTGGCATCTCGGTGTGAGTGTCAGGGGCAGGTCTTTCCCTTGGTGCAGTGCAACTATCACTAACATCACCATCTTACGGCAGCAGCTCTCAAATTCACACTGCAAAAACTTTCCTCAGCTGAACCCCAAATAAAGAACAGTGTTTCTGAGGAGCAAGGAGTGTAAGGAACAGATTTTGACCTCTTTGTTTTTAAAGACCACTGTTATATGCCTGCATTTTGTTAGTTTGAGGATTTCTGTGTGCTTCCTCCAATTAAATGTCTCCATGTAACACTCAACAGAGTTCTAATAGGTAAAGAGGCAAAATAGATTAGTGCTCCGAAAATATTCACAGGAAAATAATGTGGTAATTTTATTTGCCATTTTCCCCCCTGATAGAGCTGTCACAGCTTATTTACCACAGGGGGAGACAGTTAAACCCATATCCTTAGAAGTTCTATGCATTTAAGAGGCTTATATATCTCTACTGGGACCCTCGTTCAAATCCTGGGCTAATCAGAATGAATACATATCTTTCTATTAGATGGCTCTAAAAAGTCTTAGGTGATATCAGCTCCTGGTGGACGACAGTCCACAGCGTAAAACTATTAAATGTTTGGCACAAATGGCAATACTTACGAAATGAAGTTGAAAACTGTAATATCCTCCCACATCACAAGAAGTTAAGTCTGCTGCTCAGAGGTTGAAATTAAAGCCTGCCACAAATGCTAAACCTGTTATATTTCCTTAATTCAGCATAAACTCAAACAAGGAAGTAGAAGGAGCTCTTTCCCGAGTTTAGCAATTTCTTCCTTTTTTCCCCCTCCTCTTTTCTTTGTATATTCCTCTGTTTTGAATTGAGTGCTACACCTTTTTTACATTTGAATTAGGTGTCACTTGAGCATTATTTTAGAATTTACTAAGCCTTCAGAAAGAAAATGATAAACAGCTCGAAAAAAACGGATAAACCCTTGCTGACATTGCCCACGTTGCATTCCCACCACCACTGCAAAGGAGCTAGGACTTAGTGTCACAGCACACTCATCTCCCCTTTTACTTTTTACAGGACCACTGAATGGGCACTCTCCAAAGAGCTTCCCAGGAGACATTCCCAGGTGACTCCCCCCAGCTTTTGTGGATGCACCGGGTTTCACAGAGAGAGAAAATGCACCACTGAAACCAACTACTCTGAAGCAGGGCTTTGGATACACAAATTCCTACAATCCCTGCTTCCATAACAGCACAGCTGTAAGGTGACCTTTTAGTAGCCTTACAAACACAATCATGCCTGTGGATTGTCTTTTCAGAGTTATTTTGTGAGGCTGGAGTGTATGAAAAAAGGAGGTGATTAAACGAGACAATAGATATGCTTTAATGGCACCTCTTTCTTACAGGGAAAGCAGAGTACACTGTATCTTATCAATGGATTTTCTACTGTCTTGCACCTGCTATTGTAGGGCTCATTTCTTGCCCCTGGGTAAATGCAGAGTGAATGGCAAAGGAACCTGAGCTCGGAAGGAAGGATTATATAGAAGGAGCTGTATGATAGGTTGTATTTGTAAAGGATATCATCACAATAAATATAAGAGAAAAAGGGAAGTTATAGAAAGGTAAAATCAAAGTAAGAAACATTGGTTATGAGACCTGCCTGCTTATTCAATACAAGGGCCATGCTCCAGAGAAAGCTTACAGTTTTGTGAAGAAACAAAAGCCAGCTTTTATAATGAACAGAAGCTGGAGCATTTAGCTATGTGCACTGTAACCCTGAGAAAACAGTTGCTATTATTGTGAGTTATCTTGGACCTTTACCCATGTTAACGTTCAGCTCATAGGTTGAAGTTCAGGAACTAGTTCACCTCAGCTGTAACAACCACTGGAGCAAAGCAGCACTTCCTGATTCCAAAAAGTCTTGCTCCTGCTTAAGCCATTAAAATGTTTTACACTGGCTGCAGTGGAAACAACTCTGTGACAAATCAGTGTCTCTCTTACTAAACAAGCAATTAAGTAAAAGTAGATTTGCACGTTTAGTATGTTCTAAAATGTAAACACCATAGAAGATATAACAAGCATCTAACCCAGTCTTCTCTATTTAAAAAGTACGTAATTTAAAAAAACCACCACTACCCACACACAAAACCCCACACCAATACCCTAGATTTCCTTGAAATGAGTTAAATCCTAGGTATTATAGTTCTGCCTTTTAAATTAGAAGCTAGAAGTAAATTGACTGAAAACTCTCAGTGATCACAAGCATTTCCACTTTCCAAGCTATACATAGTGTCCAAGGTAAGCAAGTATTGTAAGCCACTGCAGTCTCCCAGTTAGTTCATCTAGTAAGAGACTGTTAACAGCAGAAAGTAAAGACCGAGCTACTTCTGGTCACGATGGAATTAAAAAAAAAAAAAAAAAGAATGAGCAAATAGTTAAGATTCTGGCTATACACACTAACACAGCTTAACATTTGAGGAGGATTCTGCATTTGATGACTTCTTCCAAACCGGGCTTAATAGAGAAGAAACGACAGTTTACTAAGCATCATACAGGTGCATAGGAGCTATCATTGTGCCTGCTTGGTCAGCATGATTTCTAAATGGCCAGGAAGAAAGTGACTGTATACCCAAAGGCAAGCTGTCAAAATTCAGTTTGCAGCTGATAAACTGATTACAAAGCTGCTTAAGACTTTGCTTGTAAACAAAAGCATTTATCAACTAATAATTTGCAATAAACTGATGTAACTCCCAGCTGAGCCCCAAACTGTAATTGTCTTTACCATCTGCCTATTAAAATACCATTCTTCATCACCAAGCAGGAGCAGAAGGGAGAGAATCTCCAACAACTACATAACTTGCATGCTTATAAATAATCTGTGAGCATTTCACACATTCATTATGATTGCCAGGTTTTGTATACTTCATTTTCTCTTTTTGAGAGGCAAAGAGGTGCAGTAAAGTGGCAGAAAAGAAATTAATAAATACTGCCTGGTGCAAGAAAAAAATTATGTAAATTCATCATACTCTGCAGTTTCTTAATTTTTTTCTCTTTTTGCTACTCCATAGGAATATCATGATGGAAGCCCCCTCCAGCACAACTTTACAGATTAAACTCTCAATTTCTTTTCAACTTGTCAGTTTTCATTACCTTTCTTTCTTATGTATTCAGTTCTTACAGCTGCTTCAATGGGAAGCCAGTTAAAGCACACTGGCTCCCCAGAGGGAGTCTGCCAGGGTCTGAGGCATTTTGCAGGCTCCCTGGACTTCTACAGGTCACCCTTAAGAGCATTTTGCTGATCTTGTTGAGAGGATGTCTGAAAATTAAATGAATTTACATGCTTTTATTTTCTAACTGTTGTCAACTTTAGTCCTGAGAAAGGTGCCAGTGTTTACACGAAGTTCAAAATTAACAAATACAGATGCTCTGAAGCTGATACATCCCAAAGGAAGAATCACTTTGTTAAATGCCTGAAATATTCAAGCATGAGGGGGAGAAAACAGGAGAACTGATACCGTGCAGAGAATGGCAGCCCCTCGAGATGTGTCTGCATGAAAAATTGAATTTAACAGAGAATTGCGCTATGATTTAGTGCAATGCACTTGACCAAATACTTGCAATCTGCACTCTCAGCCACCCACTGGTCTGAATGCAAGGCTGTGACCAGAGACTGACGATCAGCTTACCTCTTCAGAAATATCTGTACAAAATGCACAGATGTTTTAAATGCGACTTGATTTCTCATTGACTTTTCACATTCAGACTAGAACGATTTATTTAGCTGATGGGAGGCTTTTTATGTGTATGAAAAATATGTCATCACTGGGAGGAAGTTGGGCATCTAAAAGCAAAAGAGGAAGGTTCCTCCTGTTAATTGCATTGAAATGCAAGAAATTACAGGACAATCCTGTCACCCATGCTTACAGAAGCAGTCTCATTGCCTTCACTGATTATCTTTCCCTGCCTTTGTCTACCTGTGCCTGACCCTGTGTTACCACTAGTGTTGCCTGTAGAACACCACTCCACTCCACTCCCTAGAACTGCAAAAAGAAATCAAACCCCAAGACAGATTGGGATCTCCGGACTTTTTTGTTAAGATACATTCCGCTCAAGATAATGATGCTTGTAAACGAAGGTAATTTCACATGTATATAAATACATGTATCTGTGAAAATGCTGGCTGAACTAGGACTTAGTAACTCAGTTTCTATCCACAGTACTGGGACAGAACACAAACAGGGGTGAAACAGAGGGAAAAGTGAAAAATAGTGAGAATAAAGAAGTTTCTTTTTTAATTTTGTAAAGAAAATTTTGTTGAACACTGAAACATAGCAATGAAAAGCTATGTTTGAAAAGCTACCTTTCAAAACCTCTGTTAGTTCAAACTTACCATATAAATTATTTAATCATAGTATGGCTTGTGTTGGAAGGGACCTTAAAGATCATCTAGTTCCAACCCCCCTGCCGTAGACCAGAATGCTCAGACTCCCATCCAGCCTGGCCTTGAGTGTTTCCAGGGATGAGGCATCCGCAATGTGTCCGGGCAACATGTGCCAATGCCTCAGTACCCTCACAGCAAACAATTCCAAACGTTAAGTAACTCGGTCAGAAGAGATCCTTAGCATGACAATGCTGAGCTCAGCTATCAAGTTAGAAGAGTCACAGTTTCAAAAAGACTTGCGTAACAATTACTTTTAATAAAACGCTAGGAAAGAAATTAGAAAACATAGGAAAACGCTGAGCGGGAGCTGTAACTCTGCGCGGGTTGCCAGGCCAAGGAGAGACAAAGCTGTAAGGCCTGGCCCCGGAGCGCGCGGCCGGCAGGTGTCGCTGTGGCGCCGCGGCGCGCGCCCCGTTATTTATTTAATTTTCCACAAGGCTGCACATGGCACCGCGCGCTGATAACAGCGCAGGGCCGCGGGCCTGATTAAACCTCCCGACACTCGCACCGGGCTCCTCCTGTCACGACAGAGAGCCGTGCTGTCGCTGCCGCGGCGGAGATGTGTCCCCTGGCGGGGCGGGGGGCGCACCGGCGGTACCGCAGGTGGTATTTTAAATAAACTGCCGGATTGACGCGCAAAGCGAGCAATATCGATTACAGTGCTGGCTGCTCACTGAAGGAGCTGTTTGGGGACTACTTCCCTTCTCCTGGGCAGCATCCCTCTGTACTCCAAAAGGGCCCTAGCAGGACACTGCCCTGCGCCGCCCCCCGGCTGGGCTCCCCGTGCCCCTCCGCTTCCCCCAAAACCTGCGGGACAAGGAACCCAGGCTGTGATGGCACATCTGGGCAGCCTGTGGCGGATGCTGAAGCCCTCGGGAGGGTCAGTTTTTGAGCAGACCGAGGCTGTGACACACTAGTATTGGGCTGTGTCACCCCCTCCTCTGGCCTGGCACCCCAGACCTGCAGGCGGACAACAAAGGCAGCACAGGGTGATGTTTCCCCACCCCTGCCTGTAAGATGTTCATAGAAACCACCCGTGCTTACCTACAACCACACAGGTGCTTATTTCTGCCTAGTAATTCCCCTGCAAAACTGGAGAGGGAAAAGATGCAGCCAGGGCTGGAAACTATCCAACACCAGCCACTTCATAATATTTCTGTTGCTGAGCAAAAACAGCATTCCAGGGTGCGTGACTCCCATGGAAACACGTGGGAATCGTGATGTTAAAAGTTTGTGGAAACCTTTGAACACTTATCTCTGTCTCATGAGAGTAATGAAGAAATTTGATGTCAAGCATGCAGTGATCCCTGAAGAACTATCTGGCTTTTGGAGGAGCAGGGATTACATACAGAGGTGAAATTCTCCTAGCCTCGTAGTGCTGGCATGAACCCCTGTGTCCTGGCTGGCCCCTTAGAACTGCACAAAATCTTAAGAGGAATGGTATGAGGCTACTCTAAGTAAAGGGGTCACAGAGATTAAAGGAAAGTTCTATTAAATGTTTGGGATGCTCCCGGGAATAGAAATTTTTACAAAGCAGAATGAAAGAACTGGCAGCAATTACCTATCAAGACTCCCAGTCTGCTTGGAAATCCACCCTGCTGATAAGGTTGTTCATGGTCACCCCTTCCCTGCTCCCCTGATGAACCCATTGCTGCACTTTTCTGGCCAGTCCTATTGGACACTAAATGTTATCTACTACCTCTCTTTCTTTTTAACCAGGACAAAGTATAATGAACAACTTGGAATCTCTCTGGGGTATGGGAACGGAATGCAATCTGGCACCATGGAAAAATGCAGTTCATCATTGCCTAACCTACGTATGACTGAGACTCAAACACAGTCTCTTGAACGCCAGCCAGTTTACAAGCAGTGAACCTCACAATATCCACAACCTGCTGCAGATGCTTCACTGTCTCAGATCTTTTTGTTTTGCTAAAAGTTATCACTGACATGGACAACCATCTGCATCTACAACTCAGAATCACTAAAATGCTCCATTACTCTCTCCCTTAATGTGCTTCTTCTTGGTTCTGAGCAGATGATCCTATACTATCCTATCTCAAAAAATGTGTCCTCATACTTCTTTATTAAGACACCGGAAAAATCAATGCTCTCAATGCCCTGGAAGTGGAAACAGGATTTAATGTCTATCTTCATAATGGAAAATATTGCCCATGTGAAGGAGACACAGTTTAGACCCATTTCCCCAGTCCATGGAAATACTGCTTGACATAACAATATAAAATGCCTTTCAGTGCAGCTTCTTATTCTATGTTTAAGTCTTTTTAGGTAGGGGGTTCTCGGTTGGTAACTTCTTCCTGTTTAATTCTCTTTTCTCATTTTCTTTTCCATCTACTTTCACCCCTGTACTCCACCCCACATTCTCAATTTTCATTAAATACAAACTGATAAAATATTAACTGATTATTGTCAATCTATAAGCCATTCAGGTAACACATACACTGTAGCACATATATACATGTGCAAGTATCTGACTTACTGGCCATTACAAGAATTCTCTCAAGCCTTTACTGTGATCAGACTGCTGGGATGATATTCCCCATAACAGATAGCTATTTTTAAAGCTGAAGACTTCGTTGCACAGGTACACTGCAGCTGGTCTGAGGACATTACTTAATGGCACTACCAGAGATGTGCAAACTGTGTATGAGATACTGTGCCTTGCATCCTTCAATTATCAGTTCAGGATAGTTCTACACAAGTGTAATCTCTCTGAATCTGAATTAACATTTTATCTCATTGCTCATTTACCTGTTCATGGTATTATTAGCTGAATTAAATGCACAGACAGGTGAAGAGTGAATAATGCTGGAGAAATGGAAATAGCTGTAGATGTAACTTTTTTTTTTTTAAAAAAAAGAAGGCCTTATTTGTCTGGTTTTGACAGGTCATTCAAGACTATTCAGTTTCTTGATCTGAAGTCTCCTATGTATAATTGCAGGCGCTTTAAATATTACTCAGCTATCTAATCTATATCTAATAGATAGATCCAGTTCTCTGGAAATAGAAGTTATATATAAGACAATCAAGATAATACATTTGAGTGGGAATTTAAAGAAAAGAGTTGGCACTACCAGAAAGAAGCTGTAGCATGAACAACCTGCTGAGAAGCATGGAGGTCTTTGCAAAAGAAAAAGATATAAAATAAACAAACAACCAATTTTTAGGGAAAGCAAACACAGCATTTTGAGGGGAAGACAAAAGAGACTAGAAAAGAAAAGTATGAAGGATTTAACAGGTAAGAATGAGAGACTTAAATATACTATATGATAATAAAAGGATCAACTGAAGATTTAAGAGGGCATAGCTGGGCACATTTTAAATAAGCTAAATTATCTTCTCAATAGACTTTTGCAGATGCTAGAAAGGTTTGAGGAGAATTTCAGGCAGCATTCACTGGGCAAAAATGAAGACATCTACTCCTGATCTTGCTCTGACTTCTGATGTGCAATCATTCACTTTTCTGGGGGAATTTCAAATGGGTCCACTGACGGGCATGTGTGCCTGCAGAGCAGCTCTCAACTGTCCTGCTACAGGCAATGGCAAACAGCCGTTCCGAGAGGGCTCTCAAAGCACATTTGTAAAAGCTAATTAATATAAGGAATAGGAAAGCTATTACCTGAAAAGAACACCAAGTTGCTTTCTGTATTCTTTCATTATTAATTATTATTAATAATTAAATATCCTTGGTTTCCATGTTCAAGGCACCTCCAGACAGGTTTCTTCCCCAAGGAGTTTGCCAAGGAAAGGTCAATAACCTTTATTTATAATAGCAAGTACTTAATCTGCAAGTAGCCATCAACTATTTACATAAATAACACCATTTTGTGTCAGTCTTACGTGTAGACTTTGGCCTCCAAACTGACAGGAGATGACAAAGAAAGAACAGGAGACAAATTACAGAAATGACCGGGGTAATGGTAATGAAAATGGATAAACAGCAATGTGTGGGGTAGATTAAGCAATATGCCGGCTAGTGGGTGCAGATCCCATTAATTCCTTTGTGAGTACATGTAGAGTCCTTAGCGACAGCACGTTTAATTTTTAATGGATTGATGTGTGTATCTGAAAGAGCAATGTCCAGAAAGAGGCTAGGGGTAGTGGATAATTCTTGGAGGCCAGCTGAAAGGTATGAGTTTTGACGAGGGATTTGAAGGAGGAGATGCAAATACTCTCATCCGCACAGATTGTCTACTTTTTCCCCAATGTAAATCATTATATTTCTTGCCCCAATTTTTTATCGAAATCACTTCCAACTTATTTCAGTCTGTCACAATAATATTTTCATATGAGGAGTGTTGTAACCTAATTCCTTCATTTGAATAATACATTCATTTTTAATTACTGCAACTTGATCTCAGATTATTCAAATAACTGTTTCATTTTTTATGCTTACCCTGACCCCAGTGTATTTATAGGCTTTTATCCTTACCTGATACCAGTGTAATGTAATTATAGATTGTATTTTAATCATCTACTATATCCTAGTGAGTTTGTTTAAATCACTCCAATCCGGAGTCTTTTATTTCTATGCCTTTTAAAATTCTACAATGGCATTCTCATTGCATAAAAGCAATATTTTTGTAGTTTACTACAATGAATGAACATTTTGCATGCATTGCTGGCCATGTTTCTAATTTAAATTTTAAGAAGTTGCTATAGAGAACTCTATGTAAAATGAAATCCTGACTTGTAAACAGACATGGGATAGCTCATCACTTGAAATCTTTGTTCATAGCTCCTATTTGCTCTCTTAACACAAGTTTACGAGAAATGCAGCAGAAAAAGAAATCAAATTCTTTATCCTACCAAAAATAAAAGTATACCTTGTACTAAGAATTGACAAAATATTTATCTTTTCTGCTCACAGGCACCAAATTTTTCCAAGTTATTTTACCTGTATTATAAAGAATTCCACATTGTATCCAGAAGATAAATAGTTCAGGTGGGCCACGTCATCACTAGTCCTGGCCTTATTTTGATTCCCAGGGTTATCAGTTCTCTTAAGGAAAGATTTAACTCTTGGAAGTTTTTCATATTCTGAGATGGTTCAGTTTTGCTTAATGATAATTTTAAAAGCAATAATTATTATGTTTTTTTTCTCACTCCTTAGTGCTGATTGAGGAGTTCACCTTTCCTATCTTTTGTGTTGCTTCAGGATTCAGCTGTGGAAGGGGTCAGAAATCAGATAGGTGAAGCTACTCACGTTTGCACATCTGCCTAAGAACCAGTATCCTTCTGGCTGTCAAATCGATTAGTACTGAGATAATTGCCACTGCTCTAGTCAAACTATGCCCTGTTTCTAACAGCCTTTTTTCCTGTGATGACATCTAGCAGCAGACCTTAGAGTGTCCTTACAACACGCTCTCAGTTGCAGTGTATGCATTTTTCTACAGAATGATGTAATGCCCAAAGATACTTCTGAATTAAACCTTCATCCCAGCAGTGTGGTGCAACCATCAGTACTGTTCCTGAAGTTGAGTCTGTGTCTAAAGTAGATTGCATTGGTGGAAAAACAGTCAAAAGAACAAAAAAAATTATCAAAGCTATTAGCAAATCCCATGGTTTGTGGCCACTTACTGCCATGTCATGTTAGCGAAGGGGGACTGTATGTGTGTTGCTAAAATTCCTGTAATTTGTGTTCTCCACATCCCTTCTTTCTCAAATATGTAACTAATTTTTGACTTCAAGTACCTTTATCTTCTGTTTCTTTCTATTCTCCATGTGTGTCCATCCCCTGCTGTTTCCTTTATGAAATGTCACTTTTAAATCTGATCTTTCCTAGCTTCTAGGAAATAAGGGTCTAAAAGGCAGTGAAACATGATCCAGACTGATGTCTGTTGAAAGCACAGGTAAGAAATGGGCATTAGCTACTTAAAAGTATAAATAAAGTGTCATTTTTAACTCCTACTTCCTTTTACAGATTATGTCTTCTCAGTAACACTTAAGAACTGTCCAATATGTCACTTGTGACAAAGGAATTGTGACTAGTACCTTGAATCTAATGAACAGAAATACTGTCCCATAATAGTAAAAAATAAAAAGTAAATAAGAGCAGGGAATATGGGTTTATTGAATATAATCAGTGAGTAAAATGAATTACTCGGCTTTTCCAAGATCCAGACAGAGAAGCATGTTTCCCTCTGGGATTTATACTACCATTTGGTCTAATATTCATTTTGCCTATAATAATACAAGCTTCATTAAAGTAGTAAAACAGCAATTGTCTCCTTGAGATCAAAGGACATCTGTTAAATAAAAGCAGACGGATCTCTAGAATGAAATAGTAGGAAAAGTTTGAACTAAATTTTATGGTGAATCAAAATGTAAATTGTAATTTCACAAGGAAGACACAGAGCACAAAATTAACTTTGTAAAGACATGGAAAGTGGATATGTTGATCTTAGAAATGTGTACAGATACTGAATACTTATCTATCAGTCGCCTAACTATAACACTTCATGATGAAAAATGATGCTCAACTAAGCATACTGGTCTTAAAGAATTACCATTAAGCAAGAAACATTACTTATCAGATAAATTATCAGACTGACCTAGCTTCTATTTAACTGATTTTTTATTAAAAAAAAAAAGGAAAACAAAAAATCCATCTGTCATCAACATCCATCCTGCAAATTTTGTGACAAAATAGTCACTTCTAAAAATTTGTCAAATAATAACTAATAATATTTCTAAAGCTATATTTCACTGTTTAAGATTTGGTACTGGAAAAAAGGAATAGGATCTCTCCTTTCTAATTTCAGCATTGGTTTCTCTGGATGAAATCAATGCACCTACATTTAACCATGGAGCATTACAGAGCTTATCAGTGAAGAAAATATTTAAGAGAGACAGACATGCTAAAAATCAGTCTTTTCTGAAAAAAAAAAAAAAAATCCCAAGAACGCCTCTAAAAAAGATGGGTACTGGCCAAGAGAGAATTAGGGACGCAGACTCCTCTCTAGTGAGATATTCCCACAGATACTGGGCAACCCTCAAGGCAGGCAGGGCCAGCCAGCAGACTGGGCCAGCTGTGGGCAGTGAATGAGCCCTTTACTCTCCTCACACTCCTTAGAGAAAAATGGTGGCAGAAGTAGCAGTGGGAACCTTTACCCTTGCAGGTTTTATTTCCTTCTGCAAAAGGCGCAGGGGAGAGTCAGGTAGTTCAATTTCAATTTGCCACTGCCAGATAACCCAGTCTCTAACTTATTTCAGTCCTCTTATTGAGGTGTGTCCTTATAATAATAACAATAAAAAAATCAGACATTATTCTGAGGACGAAAAATGAAATAAAAAGAAATAAAGAAATAAAAAACCCCTGAACATATCTTAATTCTAGTCTTCTGAAAGGTATGTGTTTATAATAATTAGGAAAAGATTTTTGAACTACTTTTGCTCAACATTTTTTACACAATTTGCAAATGAAAAGTCTTTTCAGCAGGCACAGATCATGGGTCTGTAGGACTAGCCTAAAAAGGACAGTAATGGTTGGGTTACCTGGTGCCTTTGCACACCTGCCAGGGAGTGAGAATGTAGGGGAACAATCTGCTAACCCCAATCAGCATACCACATAGACTTCACAAGTGTAATTTATAGTTTAATGCATGCACAAACCATTGTGAAGTGCATTGATGATTTTGAATCAGAAATTTGATTGCCCACTAGACCAGTCAAATAAATGTCTGATATTGCTATACCATGATAAACCAATATAAATAATGGATGGACATTTGTAGGCAAGATTACATGTTTTGATTTCAAGTGGAAAATTAATGACAAAGTCCCATTTTGCAAACTCTGTGAAATCCACCTAGTTGGAGCCTTTGACACCCTTTCTTTGGTATTTGAAATGTAAAACACAAGTACAAAAAAGTGAAGAAATATGAAAGAAATCAATGATGATGCCTTAGCAGCTATTTGGTAAAAACATATGTCAAAGAAAAAAATTAAAAATCTTATTAATCACTAATTAAAAAAGAAATAAAATACCACTAATACAGAAATTCTAGTTTAACAATTTTACATTCTAGGATTTTGTTTATGCATCACAGTGATTTCTTTCAGAGGGAAAACATGAATATTAGATGCCTTTTTCGATACCCATGATTCATATTTGCCTCTGGCACAATTAAGAGTGGGTACCTTGGTAATGTAATCTTACCACAACAAACTAATTTTGGTTTAAACCAGTTAAAATATTTCTGCTGTCATTACAGTGTCTGCTACTTTAAAATGAGGTATTTATTATGAAATATGTGACAGTTTTGCACTGTGGTGAAAAACAGGTACAGCACAATATACCCTATGACAAGAGGAGTCTCTGTTAGAAGACTCAGCTTTTGTAAGCCTTTGCTTGGTGTTCCAATGGTCTGTGATTCAGCTCTCCTTTCAGCAGATTTTTGCACTATTTGTGGTGCAGTGAGATCTATGCTGGCCAGCTAAAATGTCATTTGAAAATGAACAACTATTTACTAGGAAATACACCAGAAACACTAAATTGTGCCATTGGATAGGCAGTAGAAGTTAACTATTTGCTTTGTGACTGAATCTTGCTAGAGTGGAGTGACTGATCCAGAAGCAATGGCCTTTACTTCCATTTTACCAAGACCTTAAATTGCATAGTCCTCATCTCCCTATTTTGTAGTTAACACATCTCTTGACTTTAGAGAAACAGCATTTGTTTCAACCCATAGCAATGGGTTCAGACGATTGGTGCAGAATGCCACTCAAACGTTCTTGGATAGGAATTTCATCCCTAATAATCAAACTTGATACACATACTGGTTCTTTGGCATGTCTATCATCATGGCCATCTGTTAGGTGGAATTGTGCCTGCTAAAAAGGAGATATGCCAGTTTTAACATGATATAGGTGCCATCAAAATGCAAGTGATGAAGGAAAGACTCTAGAATATGGCAGTGATCAATCTTCTGCAGAAAGATGCTCTGGGTAGCAACCCAACTGTTAGGAATATTGTATTGATATATATGATAATTAAAACCTTTGGTTGGCTTTTTGATCTCCAGGCACCCTGTCTGGGTGCCTGTATTCACACTGCAGCATTAGTGTTTGGTTTTTTGTGCTTGCTGAAGGAAACATAACATCTTTCTCATTTACTATCACAGACTAATCACAGTTAATAACCTAATTTGAAGGTCAAATGACAGATGAAAATTGTCTTTCTATATTTTTTTTTTAAATCGGAAGGGATTTTTAAGAATAAATACTTTTCAGAATTAAGCATGATCTTGCTTATTATCCTTCCTTACAAATGTTTTTGAAGGGTCTCCTTTACTAATGGTTCTGGTAAAACACACAACTCAGGAGCACTCCTGCTGTCTGACATTCTTCATAGGAAAATGTCTTTTGTGTATAGTCTTTGTGCTACTGCATCATCTTTAGAAAAATAAAAAATACCCTAGTGGAACAGTGGTGGGGGGGGGGCAGGGGGGTCTGTCTAGCTCAGACTCTTTCTCTAGAGGGGCAACAGGCAATGTTATTTAGTAAAAATATGAGAACTTGGCCTCCTTCTGCAGTTCATTCCCCTAAGAATTCCCAAGCATGCACATGGATTAGGAACGTTAGCAGATACATCCTCTTAGTACCATTTACAGATCTGTTGTCCATGAATTTGTCCAATCTGTCTCTGAACCTACTGATACTGTCTGCTTTCACAGACTCCTGTGGCATCAAGTTCACAGAGTTAACTTGCTGCCGTGATAATCTGTTTTAAATTGTTCTCCCAGTTTCCTGTAGCACTGCAGGATTTGAGGAATAACAGTTCTTCATTCACTTTATCCATCAGCTTCAAGATTTTGTAAGCCTGTATCAAATTTCCCCCTCAGCTTTCTCTTCACCAGATGGAGAAGTCTCAGATTTTTTTGTCTATTGTCATAAGATAGCTGCTCCCTTGATCACTCCAGTTGCCCTTCCTCAGCTGTGATCAGAGCTGCACACAGTACTCACGATATGAGTGCACAGAGCTTTCATATATGGCAAACTGACAGCCTCTGTCTTGTTCTAAAAACTGTACAGGCTTTTGTGATCTGTAGCAAAAGATCTTTAGATGTGTTTAAATTAGAAATCTAGTCTCATACAATTGAATAGTTGCCTTTGGGGCTCAGATAAAGCTGTGTAGTGTCACTGAAATAGAGCTGTTTGGTACTTCCAGCTTTCTCAGAGTACAAAGGGACACAGCATGTCACACCTGGGATAACATAACTATGAATTAAGCCATATAATCATACTAATGGTAAAAGGCATGTGAGCATACAGGTAATTTATAATATTAGACAGTTATGATATATATAGCTTCAGATATACTAAGAACTTTTCAGTTAACTAAATACCCAATGCACATTTTCAAAACTTGAGAAGCTACTTGAAAATGCTCACCAAATTTCCAGGTGGTCATAGAAGACTAGAGAATTAGAACATTTAATACTGCTTTGCTCACCAAAGTTTTCTACAAGAAATTCTCCACACAATTTCCATTTGAACAACCTGCTAGTCTACTAGCAGAATTTCTGTATGAATCAAAATAAATCTCTGAGAATGTTTTTGACTGCATAAAGTGTTATCACTTCTACACGCCCGAACCTGTAGCCAAGAGAATCGTAAGAAACCTCTGGTCCTAATTTGTTTCTTAATTTGGTGCCAGCTCCTGCTGATACATCTGCTCATTGTTTTTCAGCTCTCTAAGTTACTGGATAGAGGATCTCTTTCAACAGGTGAGCCCCTTTCAGCCAGGGTAGCAGCTGGGGCACATGCGTGTGGATTAATGGCACCTGAAATATGCCACTCTCAATATCACAGATGATTGTTCTTCTCCCAGCTTGGTTTTCCAAGAGGATATCACCGTGCCAGTGCTCAGAGGAGACGACCTGCTGCCTCTTCTGTTTTGCTTGGCTACAACTTTGGAGAAGGGAAGAATAAATTACCAATAAAATTATGTTCTCTTTTGTGCATGACACTATCCTTGGTAAGATGTTTGAGTTTCAAGGTTAATAGCTTATTACTAAATGCAGGCTTGGTGTATTAGATAAATCTGAAGCAAGTACAGGTCTTTGTATTAGACATTTTGGAGATAAGTCTTGCAGCATGGTTTTCACCACTACTTTGGGCTGGTAACAACAGCAAGTTTCTGGCATACTCCCTAAAAGTTGTTTCATAGAAACAATCAATCAAAGTGTAAAAATTGTATGATACATTTCCAATATCTGTCACCTGTGGCAAATATACAACTGCTGAACATAGTGTGAACATATTTACTCTTCCTTGTCACACCTGTAAAATTCCAAGTGTATGTACCATATTTATGTAGGGAAAATAGATGAAGAATATGAGCTCCTTTTCTGACTAAATGAATCTATCTGAGACCCTGAATGTGCAAGGAAAGACTATTTATTGGTGCCCAAACCTTTTGCAAATAATCAAATTTCTAGGAAGAAAAAAAAGATACATACTGTCTGTAGGCATGGGAAAAGCAACAAATTCATGTTGCCAAAAAGCACATTAAAAATGTGAAAATGTACTCTTTTTTTAAAAAAAAACCATATGTATCAACAGCCTATAAAGTTTTCTTTGTCAACCTACCATTATCCAAGGAATTATTGATGCAACTTTAACTGTGGTCTGTGAAACCATAACAAAGACTGACATTTGCACAGCTTCAGAAAGAAAAAATTACATGAAAAAGTCTTCCCTCACCTATGTGTGAATATCATGACATCGAGTCAAAATGACTGTCCACTGGAACTAACACACCATAGAAATGAGTGTGAAAGATAGCTGGGTAGATTGTCAGAGGCCTGAAGGAAAGGCATTGGTGTTCATAATGGTGATTTTCTGTGTTTACTGTGTCCAAACTTAGTTCAGATTTTACCCTAAAAATCAAGTAACATCAGCTTTAAGAGATATTTACCTTTAAGTGTGAAAAATATATCAAGCTGAGCAGTAGGAGGTAGCAGGAAAAAAAGAGCAAGATGGATTTTTATTTTTCAGTTCTGATTCAGTTTGTCTTGCTGAATGCCATATTACAGGCTGTTAAAGAAAGACCCATTACTCAGAACTGATGAAAATCAAGTCTGCAGAATAGACCATAACTCCTCTTTTATTATAAAAAAAAAGTAATATATAAAATACCCATTAATTTTGCCCAGAAAAAAGAAAATGTTAAATTCCACAATAAAAGATTTGACCACTACATTACATTTTCAGTCATAAATACAACTTTCATAGCCTTCTTTTTTTATAGGATGGGATCCCTGTTTTCATTAGAGCTGGCAACAGAGTAAACTTGGAGAGTGTAATGGAAGAATGTGCGATTAATTTTTAATATATTAAAATTCCATATATATGTATACACTTTTATATGTGTGTGTGTGCACATATATTCTTCATTTATATATACACACATGTATACACACATGCATACACAGCTCACGAAACTCAGGGAAGCCAGAAAAGGAAATACAAGTGATATTAACCTTTAGCAGAAAGGGTATAACCCTAAGCTACCAGTCATTCTACTCTGAATTGTATCAGCATAGAATAGAACACAATAAGCTGCCACATGCATTAACTATGGATTTTAGATTGGAATTTGGAGAGGGGGAGAGAAGAAAGCTCATTGTTCTCACTCCATCATTATAATTAATAAAAGAATGAAATAGACAATAAACTCAGTTTCCAAATAACAAGGGCCATTCAATGTTTATTTACGTGGCTGTGGTGCATCTCTACTTTATATTCATATAAACAGGTAATAATGTCTTCATTTTCTTGTTAGAGGTCTGCTACATAGTCTGAGTATCAGATGGACTCGTTTCAAACTTGAAAATACAATCTTGTATTTGTTTCATACACTTGGTGCTTACTTGAAGTTTGATGTTACTAGCTTTGTTTAAATATCAATTGCACAAGTTGCAATGTAACAAAATACATATAGCTGGAGTTAAGTCTTCACAGCAGCTCCTATTGTTTTGCATGAAAAATGCATTGACTATAGTATTGCGAGAGTAAATGTGCTGTATGCTGAAAAATTCTGTCACTTTCTATTAGCTGTAAATTATCGACTAGTATAAACCCTAATTTCATTTGTCACATTCTGTTGCATTGCTGCTCTTCCTTGTTCCCATTCTGTCATTCTGGCAGGCCCACTCTGCCCCAGGTATCACGGCATCGCCATCTGCACCCGACATCTGTCTCTCTATTGATCACACGGGTTTAGCACTTGATCAAACAGAGCACGACAGAATACATCTCTTTTTGCAGTACTGCCAATGCCAACTGCTGCATGAAATCTATTACAAAAGCATTCTTTTACCTAGTTTCTGAAACTGCAAATAGGTTTCTCTTATTTTAGAAGATTCTTAGGTTGCTTTTTTTTCTTTAACTTTCTGTCAATTTTTTGTAGAGAAAGGAAAAAGCAGTAGGCTCCCAAAACCAAGAAATTAAGCATTTTTATCCCTGAGTATGCAAACTAAGAAATTGAAATTATTATTAACAGAAGAAATTATTACATTGATTCCCATTATTTTTATTAAACATAAATTTTAATTTTTCTGCAAAATGATGGTATAAAATAGACCAAACAAACACCTCAAAGATTCAAACATGGTGTTTGGAGAGCCTTAGCTGTCTCCAATTTAGATGGTTGACTCTAGCAAGTGACTTGGGGACCTAAGAAAGGTACATAACAACCCACTGCTCAATCAGTGAGATAAAAAATAGTGCATCTGAGGACTGATCTGGCATGCTGACCTGGAGAACTGACAACAGGAAATTCTTGGCACAAAAGTATGTCTGAAATCACATTTCCTTGTATAAGTGAAATGCCTATATAACCAGTTCTGGACACCAGATGCCTCCATTCTTTTATGAGCAAAAGCAAGGAACTCTTTTCCCAGTGTGACTACTTAAATAAGCAGCATTGATACTTTAAAATACTGAGAAGGTGTGCAATATATTTTGTGTAGGTATTCCATTAGACTGACATGGGAACACAGGATAATTCAAGAGGATCACCTCGGAGTCTTCAATACAGCCACATCACTTGGAGAAGCTAAACATTTCTCTTCTTTGAAGGGACAAAGAACAAAAAAATCCTGCAGTAGCAAGATCACAATACTCTTCCTCAAAACCATCTTTGACCAATTCTGACACCAAAGTGAAATAAAATTGCCTTGACCTTAATAAAATCAAGGGGTTTTTTGCCAGTAAAATCATCAACATTGGCATAGGTCATGTTATGAATTGCCTGTCTTGGGAGAAAGCTCTATCCAGGTATTGTGCAGTAAACAAGATGTAATGCAATTCTACGTCTTTGCAGAATAATTAGAAATGATTTCTAAGAAAAATGGTGAAATTCTAAAGCTGTATCTACTTCCCAAGGCCTTAGATATGCTTATGGCACACAAGGTGTTCTCAGCACTTAACAATTTTAACTGTGATATTCCCACTGATTTTATGAGAAGTTCTCTTCTAAGTTCTCCAGTTCTCAAGTAGAGAGAAATGCTGCTAGCGATACAAAATGGGAAATATAAGGCTAAGAAATTAAATTATGGACTAGCAGGAGTCATAAGGACAATATATCTGCTTCTCAGACACAGCATGAGGGATTAACAGAACCCAGGTATTTTATGATAAAGTCTTCATGCTTTCCACAGGTGGATACCATATTCCTGTCAATCATTATGCATTTTAAATACACTGGATAAACAAAAAAGACATGCAGTTTCTAGAAACAAATGTTGTCTTTATATTTATGAACAATTCGATAACCCAATAGCCACATGCTGTTTTCCTTATTTATGCTACCTTGTCAAATTATGCTGAACAAAATTTGTTGTTATAAGCAATCAGATTAAACGCACCCCAACCAAAATCATGAACGTTAAAAGACTATTTTCCTTGTTTCAACTGACAGTATTAGTTACAACACAGGAATTAGACTGGGATCTAGCAATGTATTATTCATTAGATTTTTTTGTAGCCAAATACATTAGAGTATATAGTTATACCAACAAATTAATATTTTAGAGCTAATTGAAATTGTTCTTCCTATAAAGATTAAGCTTCTTCCCACCCTACACACTTCAGTCATTAAAATAACACTTTTAATGCCTTGTCTAAATGATGTCTCACATTAATGCAAAGCTATATTAAAGCACTCAAATGACCAGTTCTTTTGTAATGCATTCTATATGATCAGACACTGGGTCAAATCTGGGCAGTGTGTATGAAGTGGTATCAAGTGGAAGCTAATTAAAATATATTCTCTATAGAACTTTACAGAAAAAAGAGAACAGTAATCATCAGAAGGTAGAGTCTGAAAATGGCATTTCTGAAAGGCTTGCAATGTGATTTATTCTATTTGCATGAGGATACTTTTTGGAATAAAGGCTTAAGAATACGGTAAGAATACTTCAATTACAAGGTACCTTATTTTATTCCTAGCAATCTCAGTGATAACCTGTTTCTGGTTTGCCTCTTTCCTTACCCAAATCCATGAGAGACAATATATGAAGGTTTTTTTTACTGATTTCTTTAATCCAAGGTTTACAACATGAAAGTTGGTTCTTCTTAAAATAACTTAACTGGTGTTTCCTCTATTGTATTTTTACTGATTCAGGGAAGGGGGAAATAATTATGGTGAAGATTTTCTTCATATCTCCTCATTACCCAAGAGAAAAGACTTTCATGAGATTCTGCCATTTCATGCTTAAATGTAGGTAGATGTGTAGGAAGGGGGGAGGGAGGCTGTAGTTAGGCTTACAGAGTTAGCAAGGAGCAATTAGACTGCATGTGTTCAAGCTTTGGTCATTTTGTCAGATAAGGCATCAATCCCCCTTATCCACTGACTTATCTCCTTTTTTTTTTAAAAAAAATATGAATTTCAGGGATGTGGGTGTTAAGAAGATGGATGAAGCATTTTCTAGGGATAAGATGGGGATCTTTTGTCTGATCTACTGCAGTAATTCTTACAGAATAATAATAATAATAATACTATGAACCCCAGAATTAACTTCTTAGTTCCATCCAGTGTGCTGAATTTGCTATCTCTATATAAAATAGTGATGCAAGCATAAATATTGATTTTTCTTTTCCCTCAAAAAAAATCTTCGTTGTACTAACTGCTTATCTGTGGAATAACCTTTGCTTTCTTGTAAGTCTGGTTGTGACAGACCTCTCTGTTCACAGTACATAGCATAGTAATGGTAAGTGTGCATTTTTTAGAAGGCCTTTGGGATGCTTTCTTTTTTCCACTTAGCTCTTCTCTTATTATTTGGGTGATTATTTGGATGTGAGCCAAATTACATATCTTGTAAAAATGGGACTTTTCATTTGTGCTAACACTCCTGTGCTACAACTCTGATGTATTATGCAGAAGATGTGCCTGCATTGCAGTAAACCACCCTAACTGAGGCAAAATCCACCATGTTCCTTCTATTTTTTTGTCAGTTTTTTTTTTTTTTTTTTTTGACGGTTTAACTACTGTAATGAAGAGAGTGGCATCTGTGTATTAGCAGGAGCCCTGGCAGGCTGAGCAGCCGGAACTGGAACGGAGCAGGATTTCACCTTTCTGTCCCTACATCTACCCCAGCTTCAGTGATTGTGCTGTAGACTTATGTCAAGAATGAAAACATAAAACTTAGTGTTTCTTTTTAGTTGGAAAAAAAAATCCTGAGAAAATGCCATTTGGCTGTATTAATAACTGATAATAGATAACACAGTTGTTGTAGGTCCTGCCTTTTGCCTCACAGCTCTCAGGGGAGGCTTCCTCCTCCCTTTCTCCTCAGCAGCACTAACCAGTCCCTTACACACTGGCCTAACCTTCTTGAGACTGGCTACTCCACCACTGAGGTCATAAATCCTTTCTTGGCCTTTGCTAGATCAAAGAAGGGTCCTATTAGCTTAGACCAGAATCTGATCTTAACATCTGTGTGGAGAAAAATAAAATAAATAAAATAAAATAAAACTAAAAAAACCCACCAAACCACAATGCAGAAATTCATCAATCCCCTATGGCAGATAAACAGCTCAGAGAATGTCTGATGCAAGTATCTTTGATAACCCAGCAAACTACTCCCTTCTGTTAGGAATCTCAGATGCCATTGGAGTATAAGGTTCAAATGTTTGGAATCAGGTGAAGATGCAAGGAAGAGTTTCATGCTATCTGTGCTACAGTGCAATCATGCTTTATCATCTCCCATGAGAATGCCACTCTGTTTTTACTATGACAGTAAGTGATTCCTTTTCACCTGAGACCTAAAGCATTAGAAGTACTCAAAGAAGTACTTAAAATCTCAGGGAAAATAACAGGAGAAGTGAGAAGAGAGTAACAAAATAACAGAAAGGCATTTGAATTGGTTTTGACACTTGAGGGAAGTGTTTTGGTTACCAAGTCTGGCATCCTGCCTACTGCATATCTTAGCATTTGTCCAGTAATTCTGGAAACGGCTTGTGCTTCACAAGTTGTGGTCACATTTTTCTTTTCTGAAAGTATGTGGACTCCATTAAAAGAAACAAAGCAACAGACAATATATCACAATTAAACTGTTCCAAGGACTAATTAATCTCAGTGTCTAAAAAGTGCATTTATTTCCAGTTTGAGCTCTTTTAGCTGTCCAGCCTTTGCATACCACTGTATCTTTTCTGGTAGGTTAGAGAGCCATTAGGAAAAGAGAAGGAGAAGATAGCAGTAGATACAGGGATAAAACCAAATGCTATTTTGAAAATGCTAATATAAACTGGTGATCTTTGAAATTCAGATAAAAGGCTAGACTCCAGTAAAAATATTTAAGTGTATTATTGTTTTCATTTCAAAATGATCCAATACAGCCCTCAGGAAGATCCTGTTTATACTGAAAGAACAACTTTAATCCCGTAAGAAAACTTCAGATTAGCAGAAGCATCAGAGATACACTTAGCCTGTCTTCCTGCGGCCCAACGATGGGCTGAAAATTCACATGGAGCCAGGACTACAAAGATGCAGTTATTTCTTGCCCTTCTGTAAAGTACATTTGTGAATTATATGTTAGCTTTCATTTTCCCCTGGACTTCTAAGTGAAAATACCATTTTACAATAATAATCTAAATTCATCAGTAAAACCTGTTAAATTAGACAGATGCTCAATATACTACAAAGTTCAAAAGGTAGATGACCTTGTGACATTCTGAACATAAAGGGAAAATAAAAAGAATCGTATATGCTAACCATGTTTCTAGTAGGCTTTTGTGAAAATACATGTTTACATAAATATGTATACAAACCCAGCAAGAATCATTTACGTAATTTCTACGCACATACCTTTGCTCTCATTCAGATACTGCTGCAGTCCTTCCAAATATCAAAATTAATAAGAAGTGAAAGGAAAGGAGACTGTCAATAACAGCATACAATTTAAAATTGAAAACTATATGGAAAATGCTGAGATTTGAGCTACTAATCTTCAGATTAACCCCTATGGCTCACTTGGGAGATGGTTGTATGAAATACAAACAGCTATTAGATCAGCTTTTACAAGTGCAGATGAAGCTCACGGTGGTCAAACTAAAAGCAACACACTTCAGAAACATGTAGGATTTTTTTTCCTGAGGATGCAGGACAGCAGATAAAATATCAGTGTTCTGTGCACAGCTTTAAAGATTAACAAATCTAGAGGTTTTTACATGTAGCTTCAGATCATGGCATACCAGACAAGCTCTTTATTTTTTGAGTACATCCTTCAACACTAAAAGCAGTACCTATCTCTTTGGACTGCAATTATACATAAAAAATGAAAATTAGTGCATTAAATATGAGTAATATGTATGACCTGTAAAAAATTGTTACGGTCACTGTAATTACTGGTGGCCATGATTTATTAATATTTATTAAAATATTAACTGACCATAGCTTAAGAGGTTCTACAAAAAACACAGGCTAGTTAGTCTTGAGATTTACAATTCTTGTACAAAAAGAAATTAGATAGTGTAATTTTTCTTCTTTTAAAATTCACTGTCTTTTAATTCCAAAAATTCAAGGTAGACTAGGTAATAAACAAATTACCTGATTATTAATAAATTACAAGTATTCTATCTATTTTAATGCATACATTTTACAGTCACTGGCTTTTATTACGGAATTTATATATGAAAATTCTTTAAATGCAATTACTTGTAGCTTCATTTGTGGATTAGATCATCACTGGAAAGATAAAATTAGAGACTAAAATCTATTTTCAAGTGCTCTGGAATAAATTTGAAGTAACTGAATAGCTTGAGTATATCTGAGCAGAAAATCAAAGTAGTGTATTAGTTCTACCTATATTAAGGCAAAATTAAGGCTATAATTATTCTGATCCCACAAAGCAGTACCTTGTAGAAATAGTGACAAATGCAGGTACTCTCATTGCTTATCAGGCTGCTTCCCACCCTTACATACAGAATCTATGTGTTGGCACACTCACTCCAAAGCGATGTTGTTTGTGACCCCATCAGCATGGCCATGAACAAAAATAGTAAAAATAGTTGCAGAAATGGGAATATGCAAAGATTACTTCTGTAAAGCATGAGGAGAAAAGTGAGTGGAATATGTAGGAAAATTTATACCCAAGAACAGAAAACATTATCTGTCCTATGTTATTTAGAACAGCAGAAAGACAGGATGGAAAATATCTTAAGTGAAGTAAGGGAATACAGCTGGGGCAATTTGTATTTTTGACAAGATAAGAAATTATTTTCCTGTATTTCTTAAATATGGATATAGTCTGGATAACTTTGGTAACATAACCAATAATTTCGTAAAAAAAAAATTACATTGTAGAAACTGGGATTTTCTTACTTTATATGCAACAATGTCATTATTATTTAGCAGTAAGAACAAGTATTCCCCAAAATATTAACTCAGAATTATTTATTAGAAATGTAGTGGTGGAGTGTGAAAAAGAATTCTTGGGAACAACATTTCAACATTTGACATTAGATTGAAAAAAACCCCAATTTCTTGAAAACAGTTCTTATTTAGTAATTCAAAGAGAAACTCTGGAAATCAGACATTGAACACCCTACTTTCTGAAGTCAGATCTCCTTGGCCCTCAGCCCAGTACTAGGAACTGACATCACTTCTGACAAGAGTGATTTAAACAAATGTACTTTCTTGAATGGCACAGGGTCCACAGCCTCAGTACACGGCCCTGGTCACTGAGGTGAGTGGCTCTGATGCCAGCTTGTTCTGCAGCAGAGCACTCCAGTGTGGTGCCCAGAGGAGAACTTCATGTGGGACCCAGAGAGATGCCAGGAGCCCACAGCTCACACCGGTGCTGTGGAGCATGGCCAGCAGGGTGGGCAGACAGGTCGGTGCAGTCAGCAGCACATGGCGTGGCAGTGTGGGCAGCAGCTGGTGCGGGAGGGGTGCATGAAGGACACTGAAATCCAGGCAGCTCCACCAGGGAGCAGCAGCATCCACCAGGCAGAAAACCACTGTGAGAGCTCTGGGACATGCTGCCACCCTGGTGCCAGCTGGAGCTGTGTCCAGCTCTGATGCCAGTGTGGATGGCAAGAGTGAGCAGCCCTGTGGGGGTGCACCCACATGGAGGAGCTCCTCTGCTCAATGCCAGAGGAGGAGAAGGTCAGTAGGCTGAGGACTACCAGGGGGTGCGAAAGACGGACTGCTGGAATTGCACCTTGCTTTCCCTGGGAAGGGCCTGACAGGCTGACAGTTTGCATGATATGGAGCATTCCTGGTCCCCTCTCTACATGGCTGACCACACGAGTTAAGGGGTGGGGGGCAGTGGTGACAAGTGCTGCCTGATGCAGCAGGTGCCTCTCCTCTGAAGCTGCTCCACCTCCCAGGGGCCCTGGCATAATAGGTAGGAGGCTCTGCAAGTGGGACCAAACAATGACAAGGACAACAGTTCATGCAGTGTGGAGGTGTCCAGGAGGTTAAGTTGCCCTATGACCCATGTCAAAACTGCTTCCATAAAGAAAAAATGACAGGTCACTGTCATAGGAGGCTCTCTCCCAAGGGGAACAGAAGAATCAAAATGCAGTCTGGACCTACTTCTTCGAGAAGTTTGTGGCTCCCTGGTGTGTGGGTTAAAAATGTGAAAGGAAAACTTCCTACCCTGGAATGGCCCTCAGGTTATCAGCCATTATGGATTTTTCAAATGGGCAGTGATGAAGTGGCAACAAGAATGCTGAGGACAATCAAGAGAGCCTTCAAGTCTTTGGGACAACTAGTCAAGGCATCAGGACCACAGTTGCAGGGAATGATGGAAGAAATGGACAGAACCAGAAGAATAATATCTGGTTTGCAATTTAGTGTTATTGGCAGAATTTTGGGGGTTTTCATCAGGTGACACCAAGCCTGCTGGCGAAGAAGGGGTGCACCTGTCTCAAAGGGGGAAGGACACGGGAGTTAGCAGGACTCATTGAGAGAGCTTTAACCTAGATTTTAAGGGGGAAGGGGATCAAATCAGAATCACTGGAGATAAGCCTGGGGTGGCATGCAGTGTTTGAGGGATGATGCACTAGTGAGGTCCTTCAGTCTGGTTTCTTGGTAGATGTAGGGGATGAAGAGCCATGAGCCCGCAAGGATGAAAGGCTTATAGATGTGCTACAAACCACAGAAGAGCCTGAGAACAGTCATGCAGGAATTAGAGCTTCTTCCCCTCAAAAAGGCAGAGGGCTCGGTAACCCAACTGAAATGCATTTTCACCAATTCACACAGCATGGACAACGAACAGGAGAAACTGGAAGGAACTGTGCAGCAGGAAAATGAAGACATAGTTGTCATCATGGAGATGTGGTGGGATGAGTCACACAACTGGAATGCTGCAATGGATGGCTATAAATTCCTCAGAAGGGATAGGGAAGGAAGGGGCGGCAGTGGGGTAGCCCTCTATTTTAGGAGTGTTTTAATTGTCTAGAGCGTAATGATGATGAGGACAAGGCTGAGTGTTTCTGGGTAAGAATCAGGGGGAAGGCCATCAAGGCAGTTATCATGGTGGGAGTCTGTTACAGGCCTCCCAACCAAGATGAAAAGGCAGATGAAATATTCTATAGGCAGCTGGGAGAAGTGTCACAGTTGCTTGCACGTGTTCTCATGGGGGACTTCAACTAGATCAAGATCAATGGCCTGAGGCCAACACCGTGAGGTTCAACAAGGTGAAGTGTCAAGTCTTGCACTTGAGTCACAACACCCCTGTGCAATGCTGTGGGCTTGGGGAAGTCTCTGGAAAGTTGCCTGGCTGAAAACGACCTGGAAGTGTTGGTCAACAGCCGGCTAAACATGAGCTGGCCGCGTGCCCAGCTGACATCCTGGCTGGTATCAGAAATGCTGTGGCCAGCAGGATTAGGGCAGTAATTGTCCTGTACTCAGGACTGGTGAGGCAACACCTGGAATCCTGGTTTAGTTTTGGGCCTCTCACTACATGAGGGACACTGAGGTGCTGGAGCGTGTCCCAAGAAGGGCAACAAGGCTGGTGAAGGGTCTAAAGAGTAAATCATGAACAGCAGCTGAGGGAGCTGGGGCTGTTTATCCTGGAGTAAAAGAGGCTCAGGGAGACATTATGGCTCTCTACAGCTACGTGAAAGGAGGGTGTAGTGAGGTGGGGATTGGTTTCTTCTCCCATGTAACAGGCAACAGGACAAGAGGAAATGGCCTCAAACGGCACCAGGGGAGATTGAGGTTGCACATTTGAAATATTTTCTTTATGGAAAGAGTTGTCAAGCATTGGAACAGGCTGCTTAAGGAGGTGCTAGAGTCACCATGCCTAGAGGTATTTAAAAGGCCTCTCCATGTGGCACTTAGGGACATGATTTAGTGGCAGGCTGGGCAGTGCTGGGTTAACAGTTGGACCCAATGATCTTAAAAGTCTTTCCAAGCTAAACATTTCTATGACTGTGATTCTAATGTGAGACTGACTAACTTGTTAAAATGGAAATTAAGGCTTATTCCATGCAGTCTTGCACAGTGGTCTTTGTTTGCTTTTCTAATGAATACCTATGAGGTCAGAACATGGCATTTTTGGCTGACCTTGCCCTGTTGGGTTACACAGGTGTGTAAAAGATAGCCACTAGCACACTCAGGATTAGGGATGCTTACTGAAACTCCTGATTACTTGCTTGACTCACATGGAAAAGCAGTCTGTATTTTTTCTGATTAAAGCATCAGAAAATTCCACTTCAGTGGTGTGTAAAATTTTTATAAACTCTATTCTGAAACAACATAATCATTATGGTAGTCAGACTGTAAAAGATTGGCTAAATGTGCTCAGCTGTATTTCTCTTTTTTTTCCTTTCCTTCTAAATATCTTCATATAATTGTCTTTCTTATTCTGTATTTTTATCTAACTTTTTGCATTACAAATATGCCTTTGTATACATGTGGAAACATGCTCCAACACCCCCATAATCCTTTCTGTGCACATGAAGTGCAGATTATTAATTAATATGCCCACTAGGATGAATATCACTGCATTGTTCCTTTAAATTTACTCTTAAGGTTAACATTACATTATTTAATGAAGGAGCAAAGCTATTATGTTTTTCTGACCAAGTTTCAAAAGTACTCAATATCTTGCATGTTTACAATGGAACAGGAAAAGGCAGCCTGGCTTTGGAATACGAATGTAATCTCTACAAAGACCCAACTGTTTCTTGTTTATGACAAAGGAGTAAATAATCCATTGATCTGGCAGCAGGGCACCTGCCTTACCAACCGACTCTGTATCAGTGGTCCCTGAACCCTCATTATTTTTCCTCAATTAAAGTTCATGGTCTCCTAAAGTCTGTGCTGAGCAGATGTACAACTGTTCTTGACTGCTGAACACAGAAGAATCACAAATTTAGAAAACTACTGCCATTTCATAGATGCTAGAAGTGCATCATTTGTTGTGGTGCAGAAACATTATAAACAGTATGTCTCTTTTATAGTCTGCTAAGCCCTCACACTACAGAAAAGAATATTAAAGTTCAAAAACTGTCACATAAGCAGCACGTTATGAATACCGTAATGTATTTTTTTAATGACTCAAATAATGCTTACTGAAATGAAAAAAATAAAGTCCTCTGAGGGGTATAATGTAAAAAATGTGCCTTATATTTACTTAGAATTAGAGAAAATTGATGTATGAGCAAAATCAAACTGGAATCAATGATCTGAAGAGAAATTCAAAATATAATAACTGATAAATCACCAAAAGCAGAATTAAAGTTATGTTTGCTGTATTATCACTTTCGTTCTTTGTAATTGCTTCTTTTGCCAAAATAGGGAAGTCCAGAGAAATAATCAGAAGGGCAATACTACCTGCAATTATTAAATTGCAGCAAGACTCTACCTGAAAAATTCAACTGAAGGATACACATTTCAAAAAAACCAGCCTTTTAACTCAAGGCTTAAGTATTGTAACATATGAAAAGAGACCACATTACATACCTATTCCCTGCAGTGTGTTGTGTTACACACTAGAAAGAAAATCACTTCTCAATAAGGCACAGGGAGATGCTCATTTCCAGCACCAATCAGCTTAAGACGAAAATGAAACTCACATTTGGGGGGAACAGTTAAAGTTCATACGTAGCATTTGTCAGTCTGTCTCCTGCATGATTCCAGCACAGCTCTGTTGCCACAGTATGTGCTGGATTGAGTGCAGCAGATTGTGTGTCTATAGGTCAGAGAACGTGCTTGAAGCATCAATAGCTACACCTGTCGTTTTAGTTTTTCTGGGAAGAATATGTTATTGTTAGCACTGCAACATGCTTTAGCCACAATCTGAGGCTGGGCACTGAATTTTGAAAGAGTCAGATAAAATATTACCATTCATGATGAGGTGGGAGGTGTCTTCTGTAACGCCTGATGGAGATACTCCTACTAAGGTGATGTTTATAAGCCTGTTTGTACTTGGAGCTTGGCTTACTGACTTAGATTCTTCTGTGAGGCTGTAAACCAGTGTTTGGAAAATGAAAAATGCAGAAAAAGGATTTGAGAAGGGAGGGAATTATTAAGAAACTCATTGTTCAGCCAAAATTATAGAAAATATTACTGTCTGCAATCTTATTAGTAGAGGTCATTTTCTCCTTTCAGGTTTCACAACTGTTAACTTATCCTGGCTTATTTTCACAAACATTTTGCAGAAAGCTACTTAATCTAATGAAATTGCCACCCGGTAGCTCACTTAAAACTACTCATGCTGAACTGATGATTCAATCATTATAGTGTTTGTTGAGGATGTAAGCATCTTTGGACAAAAGGTAATGTTGGTATTTTGAGTGACTCAGAAATTAACAAAGGTAAGTACTGCTGTGCACTGGGGGATCAGTTAGCTGTGAAAAGGGCTTTTCTTGAATTTAACGCCAACTGGACACCACACATTTGCATGCAAAGCTTCACATGTTTTACTTCACAGAATAAATGGCAGAATTGCCAGGCAGTTCCAGTCTTGCACTAGAAAGAATAAAAGTAAGTGTGCAATATGAATTTTTTGTTTGTACAGTACAAGATATGCTTCTGCATACCATGATATGGGACATTTAGTGGGAGACAGTGTAACTTGAAAACAAATATGTATTAATAAATTACTTTTATGTTAAACATGTTAAACCTAAAAGACCATGCTAATACATAAGTACTGTCTTGCCTCAAATAGATTTGTGTACACACATGATATACCCATGAACTATACAGAAACAAACAGAGGTAGAACACAGACTATTTCACTCCAGAAGTACAGAGGCACAGTTATGATGATTAGGAGACAGTCTTTATTAGACAGCAGAAGCTGAAGGCTTTCTTGATGCATTGATATCAGGTACGATTCTAAAGGGAAACAGGATCAAACACCAGCAAAATTATTAAGCTCTGACACCAGTGCAGTTGCAGTGTCTGTGAAGTCCTTCTCGTGACTCCCCCAGCCCATCAGAGAGCTGCTATGTCCCACTGCACTTCTCCATCCTCACCTATCTCCCGGAGGAGGGGTGATGATACCAAAACAGCCTCTTAGCTGGCAGCAGACCATGTTTCCCTTGCCTCTGGAAGGGAATCTTGCTGCAAGAACTGATGGCAGCAGCTTCCCAGCGGTGCTGAGCAAACAGGACTAGAGCAAACAGGACTGCTGGCTCCCAGGAGGCAGCAGGGGCCAGCAAGCAGCGGTGCTGGAATTGGACCTCTATCACCAGTTTGGGAAAGAGAACCAGGGGTCTCAGTCCCACAAGCTCTGCTTTGCCGTGGAGCCTTTCTTTACCAGATGGGGAAATCCGCAGGGACAGGCTTCAGCTTTCCACCAAAATTGGATAAGCTCGAAAGCAGTGAACTTGTCAGAGGAAAAATAAATCCAGTGTGCTCCTTTCAAAAAGCCCCCCCTTTCACTGACTTCCTGTCTGAAAACATTACTGATATCACATGCTGTGGTACTTAGACAATTTTGGAGGAGCAGGACTGGCTGAGGATCAAAAGTTGGACACATCCATGCAGCTCTAGTGCTCTGCAGGAGTGGGTGCTGCCACACCTGCTGTTCTGCTGAATTATTCATCTCTCTGTGCAAGCAGAAAGACAAAAGCCAACACCTCCTGAACTTAGGGAATAGAGACAATGAATGAAAAATAAATTTTATAGCTTTTATGCAGCCTGTTCTACCTTTCCTCAGGAAGTGTACAAAACAATCAATTGTTCTACAAATCAGTGCAGATGTGGAAAGAGGCCATCTTTGCTGCGGGGCAGCACTTAGTGGTTCCTGGAAAGCATGAAGCCCTAAAAATGTGCTCCAAAAAGCTCACAGACACTTAAGTATTAATACAGACCTTCTCCCTACTGTTTTTTTGCTCGAAGTATAAGCTATACTTGATGGACCAGTCCTTTGTGGAACTGGCCTAAGATCTCCATGCTAAAAGAGCCCTTTAAACATTTTGTATTATTAATACATTAAATTCTACACCCATTTTTTTCAGAGCAAAGCCTCTAGAAACTCAGCTTGTTTCAGATTTTCCTGTCCTCTGCAGTATCTTTTTCTTTAAAATGTACTGAGGCGTCTCTGGGCTGGAAATGTTAGTTTTTAAACTGTCCCCAAATGTCACCATAGTGCTCAAAAATACCTTCTCTTGAAGCATCACTGTTTCACAAACCCTTGGGCTAACTTTTCTCTGCATGTGTAACAAGACAGCAGTAGATGTTGCAAAAACAATAAACTTTATTTCTAAGTCTATATAAATATAGTTCTCATTTCTAAGACTCTATTGCTTTTAGTGTGTCCAGAAATTTAGTATAGTGGTGTATCAGTTTAAATGTATCAAATGGCTTTGACATTGAAAAGACTCGGTTTTGAAATGTGCCAACTTCCAGACTCAACTTTAGCTTCACCTGACACAA
Source organism: Vireo altiloquus (assembly GCA_013396875.1). Lineage (NCBI taxonomy): Eukaryota > Metazoa > Chordata > Aves > Passeriformes > Vireonidae > Vireo > Vireo altiloquus. The sequence continues at coordinate 128,394 of VZRF01007813.1, forward strand.
AGTATTATTAAGGTTAGTAACTAAAAAAAATATTTAGATGCAAGTTCTCAAGGATTTTGCCTCATTTTGCTGTCAAGTGGAAGAAATGGAGGCTAGATCCTAGCCTGAAAATTACAGAAATGGTGGGGAATGCTTACTCATTGGTCTCATGTACTTCCTATGCTGGAAAACTGGCTTTCAAATCCTGTCCTAAATTTGAGTGATGGCAGGTCAGGTATGGTCCTTGATGAGGTGCAGAGTTTTGTCTGATTACCTCAGTAATTACTTTTTAATATTATTAAACTTTTTACATGAAGTAATTTCTCTCCTGATTGATCCACAAAGCTCAGATCAAAGGCCATCTAATTATAAAAAGTTACAGATCCATCTTCTTCATTTGAAAATACCTCTTGGTCAAGAGCTGAAGCAAAGTTCATAATCACAATACAACTCTCACAGCATTCTAAATCACTTAAAAGCAAAATATAGATAAATAATTTATTTGCTGATAAAACAGCAGAAAGAAATCCTTCCCTTACTGCAAAACCAAAGGACGTTCATTTTTTTGAGGCCTTGGTTATAAATATAACATAACATGAGCATAGAAATTATTTCAGTTATGCTTTAATAGTGGTTAATAAATCAAGATTGCATATTAAAGTATACATTGACAGTCTAAACCTTAGCATAATATTTAATTAAGCACACCACTACTTTGATCTCCATATTTCTGAGCAGGGTCCAAAGTCTGTTCTACCACTAATGAAACCATCACAGAACCAAGAGTTTCTTTCCTCAAACTGTGTAGAAAATACAGTGAGCAAAATACATTGGAAATAAAAATTGTGGATAAATTGAGGGTAAATGATTTATCGATCATATTTTTCTTTTATCTTGCAATGTTGATTAGCTAAAGAACTTGTTGCAGATCTGTTAGAGGCTACTGGTAAGGCGGAAATACACAGGCTGCCATTAGGTCAGTTTGGAATCCGTGAAGTCAGTCTACATTAACTGCTTTCCTGTAACATATCAATGTTTTATTCTTGTTGTACATTAAAAAATTGTATTTCTAAATGGATTATCAATAATGATGCACCAAAATGCAGCTGTGTGGGCCCAATCGACAACAGAGATAGGATAAGTGCATGAACCTTAGTGAACCCTGTCAGATAAGGGAGTATCTCAGCTATAAGAAGAGAGGAGTAACTTCGGCATAACAAGCTGTTAACCACTGTTAAAGTCAGATGAGCCAATGAATAGAAATGGATATTCACATAATCATAGAATGCTTTGTGTTGGAAGATACTGTAAAGATGCCTTGCCATCTGCAAGGACATCTTCCACTAGACCAGGCGGTTCAAAGTCCAGCCATGTCTTGAACACTTCCAAGGGTGGGACATCCACAGTTTCTCTAGGCTATCTGTTCCAGTGATTCACAACCCCCACAATAAAGAATGTCTTCCTAATTTATAAACCCTCTTTCTATGTAAAGCCATTACCTTTGTCCCATCATTATAGGCCCTTGGAAAAATTCCCGTTCCAGCTCTCTTGTAAGCCCCCTTTAAGTACTGCAACATGCTCTAAGGTCTCCACTGAGCCTTCTTTTCTCCAGACTGAACCACCTCAACTCTCAGACTGTCCTCATAGAAGGGGTGGTCCCATCCTCTGGTCATGGCCCACCCACTCCAACAGTTCCACAGGTTGCCAGAGCTGGACACAGAACTCCAGGTGGCATTTTATGAGATCAGAGTAGAGGAGGAGAATCCTCTCCCTCACCCTGCTGGCCATGCTGCCTTTGATGGCTTTCTGAGCTGCAAGTGCCCAGTGACAGGTCATGTCAAGCTTCTCATCAACCAACACTCTCAAGTCCTTCTCCTCAGGGCTGTTCTCAGTTCTCTTCCCCGGCAACTCCCCAGCTTTTGGACATTGTTGTCACCCTCCATGGAACAAGAAAATGACAGAATTTGTAAAAATGCACATATCTGTGATTAAAAGTATTTTCGTATCCAGGTCCATTTATCCTGACAGTGATTTGGTCCTGAAATGCTACACTGTGTGGGCAAGTCAGATCTCTCCCAGTCAGCTGCTTAGTTCATGTGCATTTAACCAAGCCCTAAAAATATAATCTCTGTGTTTCCAGTAATCTAGTTCAGTAATGGAAATTAATATGAAAATTGACAGGTTAAGACATATGAAACAAAATTAATACATTTTAAGAGAAATATATTTTAAGAGAAAACCTAAATAGATATTTTTTAAACCAGTTTGTGACTGGGCAATGATAATATATGATGTGAAGTACAAGGATTTGTAAGAAATCACTTTCTTTTCACTAACATTACCACACTAATATATTTAACATAGACATTTACATGCTTTGCATTTTAAGTGCCTCTGAAATTCAAGCACCAAGCCTGCACATTTCAGCAGCACCATCAGATGTAATGAGTTATGGTACTATCGGCATGTTGATAAGCTATAGCCCAAAGAAGAACAAGAAGGAAGTATAAAAAATATGGCCAGAGGATGGGATAAAATTATCAGCGAGTGTGTTTTCCTGTTTGGTTTTAATCTACATTTAATTAAATTCTTATCTTCTGTGTACTTATGGTCGCATTTGAATGGCGAGACTGCATTCATTATGAATGGTAAAACTTAACTCGGAGAACATTTCATGTGGCTTCTTTAAAAAAAAGGAAAAGGAAAAATACTGTCTTTATTCTTTACACTTAGGTCTTTTTAAAGAAGGGTTAAGTTACTTTAGGCTCAAATGCTGTTCTGCACTTAACCTTTAGGTTAACTGATTTCTAAACTTGCTCTTTAATATTTTTGAAAAAAATATATAATTTGGAAACGTTAATATCAAAATTTTGATTGAATATAGTCAGGAATGGGGGAGTAATGAAATACACTAAAGTGTTTCCTTCATTCTTAAAACCAGAAAATCTAAGAGAAAATTTCCGCTCCTAACAACAAATATGTATGTTGGGCTGCATTCAGAATTACTTATAGCCATCAATTTGTCTGAAATTAAAATTACATTAAAAAAATCTCAACAATGACACTTGAGAATCTTAGCTTGTGTTATTGTTTTTCTCTGATTTCCAGATCACTGGGCTGACCATGCAGTTCTCCTTGGGCAAAACCCAGCTTTAATCTCGTGTAGATGAGAAGGGCAGAATTGGATTCTTTGTTTTACTTATTAGTTTCAAAGGTATTTTGGGGGGAAGAGGATATGTGAGATCAGAAATGATACTACCAGCACAAAAATAATATCTAGGCTAAATTATTTAAAGATATAACGAAGAGAAACAAAATGGAAAGCCTTCTGCATGTCCTTATCAAGCACTACAGCAACTACTACACCATATATATTTTAAAACATTCCATTTATCTATCATTTTCAAGGAGATGCGATCTGGCAATGCACAATCATATGACACTGTGTCAGAAATATCCCCGTGACTTTTATATTGCATACATTTATTTTCTTTCTTTGAAGGGCCTATCCCCAAGACACTTTAAAGACATCCGAGAGGTACAATGCATTCATGCAAACCCTAGCCCTACCAAAATGAAACCTCCTCAAATTAAACACATTCCTGCAGTACCGAATACTCATTTTCCTGAGCTAACCTCCACAAAAGCCCTTGAAAACCGATCAGCTTTGAAGTGTGGGTTGATAATTAACAAATATCGGGAGCTGCTGCAGGTAGAACATTTCAGGGTCAAAAGTTCTACTAGGAAAATGAAAACATTGGAACCAGAAAGTAATTGTTTTCTTGCTCATTTGGTTATTGATTTTCAACTCCCTCTTCTCCCAGAAGTTTGGATTTTACATATCTTTCCTTCATCCTTACCCCATTCTTCAAGAATTATACTACTACTAATAGATAAAGGAAAGGGGGAAAGGCAGGAAGAAGAGGAAAAGCATAGGAGAAATTTTAGAATTGTAACCTGTATAGATTTTGTTCAATGCCTTTTTAGAGCCCACTGGATCTAAGTTGTGCTATTAATGGTGAGTTTTGCTTGATAAAGGGCCAGCCGAGGTCTGAATCGGCTGACAGCTCTGTAGCTTTACAATGCAGTTTCTCATGCAACATATTGCCATGTTGGGATTGTTCAGGTTTAGAAGCAGAAGTAAATCTAGCAAAGTCCTCATCCAGGAGAAAATGTTGCAATCATTTCACTGGGCAAATACAAAAATGCAAAATTAAAAGCTCCCTCACTCCAGCATCTACCATTAAGCTTTAATAAAGATTCTGAGCTTGATAACTGAGTCATGTATCTTCTGTTATCATTACTGGGAGAAAAGTTATTGTAATTTCTTTCACCTGTGTCCAACCGTGTATCGATGTTACTAGAATTTGTCTTTCTTAAGTGTCTGCCAGCTAATTCACAACTAAGTCACAATTTCAGCTGAAGTAAATCACTTCACCGCATCTGTCGGATCAGTTTGGAGAGACAACACAGTCCTGGCTTAATCCTTTAAACACTGAGATGTGTAACTATGGCACTGAAAGAAGGGAAGGTGGCTGTCCCACATTTCCTCTTCTTACTCAGATCTGAGGTAAACTGAATCACACACTCAAACATCTGTCTCTGCAACAGGATTATCAGAGTCAGGCTGACACTGATCCCAATTTAAGTGCCTCAGATACATGCCTAAAATTAGGCGGAATCTGGACCGTAGAGCATGGTACAGTTGCCATTCAGGAGAGATCATACAACACTTTTTCCCACTGTCTGTTGAGATGGCATTGTGTCCTTCTGCAGGGGAGAGGTGAAGCAGTTTGTACTGCAAAAGAAGTACAGGAAAAAAATACCCTTTCTTAGAAGAATCAGTCAATCATTACTCTTAAATTTAGGGACCATATTAATGTGGTCAATTTCCTATGCATTTAATGTAATTTCCAACAAGCTCTTGTGGTATGGTGTGAGAGCTCTGGGAACATGTGCTGCCAAAACCTGCTAAAAACATCATTTGCACCACTTCGCCTGTAAATCCATTTTATTGGTATTAGATGTGTTAGAATAAAAATACCAACTCTGCTTGTAAAAAAAAAAAGGTGTATATATAGCCAGCTAATCAATTGCATAACTTTTCTAAAAATGTCTTCAGCATGATGACATTAGGCAACTGTGAACCTGTTAGCTTCCAGCTCTGCTGTCAGTGCTATGATATAATGAATGCCAGCATGGTGTTCCAGTCAGCTACTGCCACCTGCTCCGCTTTGGAAAAAGAAGTCTCTTTTTTTGGCAGCCATCAGATGTCATACCCAGTGCCCACTGGCAAGAACAATGACTTTTTGCCATGGTCTCCTTCGCTTAAGAAAGTCTTAAAAAGAGGCCTAATGGAGAGGTAAGATAAAAGTGCTGCAGTGCCGGTGTAGAGGACCCCAAATGGGACAGGTACAGTAGTAGCCCCTGGACATGAGGGTGCTCAGGGTGAATGTTGATTCAGAGAATGATCCATCTAGCTTACTGCTCACAGAGGACTGTGGCCCTGGCTCTGAGCAGGTCTCCAGTAAACTGCAGGCTTAGTCAAGGCAAAAAAGCATTTCCCATTTTGGGCCAGTTCAGTGCCTGGATAGAGACTCCAACATCTTCACATCTCTGCAGGTAAGTCTGTATGCGTGTATGATAGCACTGCGTCCCTGGACTCACCCAGATGAAGACACCAAAGCAAACTGGGGCATGCAGGAGGCTGTTTCTATCTCTGACACTGCTCTGTACTACAGGCACTGCACAAGGGCAGAGATGTGGCCCAGAGGGCAGGGAAAAAAGAATAACCTTACTTCTCTCTTCCCCGCTTTGCTGACTAGACTTACCTGACTGGTAGGATTCATACTTTGTCTTAGCCCTAAGATGCAGAGAAACTGAATTTACTCAACTGAGAGGGTTATCTGTTGATTAATGAAAGTCCAGTGTGATGGAATATTGTCCTAATCACATTGCACACTGACCAAATACTGCTATAAATGAAGGGGAAAGAGCATTTGCTTTCTTAATGGCTACAGCAACTGGGCTTTAGATTGGCAATTTTAGCAGTATTATGCTAAACTAACATACACGCATCTACCATAAGCTTAATGCACTGATTTTAATAGGTAATGCTGGCATTAAACGCTGCTCTATATTGGGACAAGCCTGTTGTATTTATGTTTTCCTAATGTGCACAAGCATTTACATGAACTGCATTTTTACTTCACAGGGTTTTTGCTGGAGTAAGAGGCAAAAATTTGCACAGTGTACTTCGGAATGTATGTATAAAGAAAAACAAAAAGAGAGAAATTATACTATTTATACTGCTTGTGAACAAAAGCATGACTGTAATTCATGAAAACTGAAGCAGTGAGTTATGACAAACCTGCCCTCACAAGACAACAGTAATGATAAAGTATACAAACCCAGACACATACCACATTCCATAATTCCTTGCAAACTCTAAGCCTTGTTGTGATGCAAGCCTTGACCCCGTAGCCAAAAAAATCTGACTTTCTGTTGTATTAAAGTAAAATAGAAACAACTATTGTTCCATTTATTTTAATTTTATCTAGTGTTCTAATGACTGCAAAACCATGACAGAAGTTGCTGCATAAAGAAACAAGACTTCTTTTAGTATAGACTGACATGTCAGTCAGATTTCTGTATTTTGTAGGCATTTGGGTGAGGGGGGAAATGTTCTCTGAATTGTAAGGCTGAGATTTTTTCTCTGTTTATGACTATCAAAACAAAAATGTTTTAAAATACTCAAACAAAAACCAGTGCCACATCCTACTGAGACTTGGTGAAATCAACCACTGACAGCATCCCACAATGGTCCTGGTCATACTGCTTCTCACGTTTGCTGACTTATTCAGCACTGTCATCATTTTAGCACATCTGATTATGACTCCTTCTAATAGGAATCATCAACCTGGAATCAAGCTGACAAGGTTTTGCGAGGCTGTCTTTTTCATTGCTAAGGATTCATCTTGTTCACAGATCTTTATGTTTTTTAATTTAAAAAGCATTAACTAACACATCTGAATGGTTTATGTATATGCACTAAAGCATGTGAATTATTTCTGACAATTGTTAGCCTCCTCCTTAATATCTAGAACATAAATAAAAGTTGACTTATTTAACTTTGAACTAATTTATTTGTAAAGGACAGATCCTGCTTTTCTCTCCAGTCTCACCGAGTTAAATTTCTGTGTTGGAGCAAGGCATGCTCAGGTGTCAGAAATGCCAAACTGCAATGAACCACAGTGATGACAGACGCACACTGACATACTGGATATTGGCAAGTGGTTCACATCACAAATTTTACTATAAGAAATGCTTTTCTTAAAGAAAAATAATAATAAAATAATCTATGCCAATAGTACATGTGAAAGGTCTATAAATTTATTTGGTTCTATGGTGGTTGAGACCAGGTCATTTCCTGCCAGGCCTCCAGGAATGCACAGTCCCTGGGCACAGGGCCACCAGTCTGTCGGTGTCCCCACTCAGCAGCAAGCACTGCAGTGGATCTGTCTCATCAGCAACTCGACCTGCTGCAACCTGGACGGATTCAGCTCCTGTGCTGTGCATGGGCTTCTCATACGCTGCTGACTGAAGTGAAATATCTCCTCCCTTTTATTCAAGGAGCTCAACAGCCTGAGCCCAGTCCAAATCACCTGGGTTTAACACTGAAGACTGAAGGCAACTCCTCAGGCACACAGGACTTCCAGTAAGTGGGTTAAACCCTCCTTGGAGGCAAGTCTGAGACACAAAGCAAACTCCCACAGGTGAACCAGGTGAATACTATCCTCCCCACACCTTGCCACAAGCAGAGGCTGAGCTGCAGTCTTTAGAATAAATACGTGGCACTATTTACATTTTGAACTCTGTCCCTAAATGAACCTTATATCAAAACTCCACCTAGCAGTGCAGAAATACTAGGAAGAAAACAGCAAAAATTACGCATGCAAACAGATACTAGTCATATTAGAGAGTATTGGATAGCCATGTGTGAAGGGTCTAACATCAGACTGGGATCCCACACCAAGCTGCATAAGGCAGCCATTCATTCCCTCCATTTTCTGCCAAGGCCCCAAATCTGCACCTATCACAATTGTTTGTTCATGTCTGATTCCTTCTTATCTTTTACTATGTGCAGTACCATAAATGTACCTATTTTGGACAACATACCGTGCTTGATATGTAGCTTGTCCCAATGCACATGGAGCACTGCAGGGGATCATGACCTAGAATGTGCAAGGAAAATTTATCTTCTGCTGCAGCAGAGATGTTGGGCACCACAAGTAAATCTGTAAAACTTTGTGTTTTCAATCAACTGCTACAGGTTTGCCCCATCTGCTCTGTACCCACTAGAAGAGCTTCTGACAGAAATGTCTGGGGAAGATCTTCCTTACGTACATGAGACTCAAATGTAGCAGAAATATGGAAATCATTGCACTCAGCTTCTGCTGAGCAAACCTGCATGAAAACCTTTTGGATCATATGTGGCCATGGAAAGAGGGTTGGCAGAATCTACCCGACAGACAGAATTAAGACTTCGAGTGAGAAATAAGTAGGTAAAACAAATTAACCTGAAAGGGCAAAAAATATCCTGTCTTGATACACATTTTATAAAAAGCCACAGTAAAGAACAGAGAGAGGCACAGAACTGTGATTTCCTCTGCTGTTCCCAGGAAAGAAATTTAGGTCTTTAAATCTAGGGGCAGAAAATGGAACTTTGAGAAGATGCATAATAATTTGGGTGTATTTTTGTTTCTGAGAATGGTAGTTTTGCAACAGTGGAGCAGCAAATTAATTGTTTTCATTTGTAGTTTAAAATAGAAGGTCACACAAGGTGTAGGATGCACTGATTTATTGTTCTATATAAACTATAAAATTATGCTATTGTAGCCTTTGAATTGTGATGTCATCAAATGGATAATTTATTATAGCAGGTTTAATAATAATTTTTGAATTTTAATCAGAAGCATATGGAATATATGTTTTATCTTAATAAGAAATGAAGAAAATTCATCCCATGCCAACATAAAATGTTCTGATTTCTCTGAAGACATCATATCTCTGAAGCTGACATTTTAAAAAGAAGAAAAGATCCTGAAATAGAGTTTGACAATGCTATATTCTCAAGGTGCAGTTTTCATGTCAGTCCCAACATCCAGCATTAAGCTATACTACAAATGTCTCATATTTAAATCCTTAATCAATATTACATAACATTCAATGGAATAAAAAATATTTTTTTTTCAAAACAAAATGATAATAATACATAAAATAGTGTGGAAACTAATTGTGCGGAAGATTTTATGTAAATCTTAGATTTCTCCTGCCACCAGAAAAATTGCAATGGCATTAAATTAATGCCTGATCTAAAATCTTAAAGCATTTTCTAAATGATATAAAAATATGCGTAAGGTTACCTACCTGTCTCAGATTTAACATGCCAAAAGAAACTCCTTGAATTTGCTCTTGTATTTAATGTCTTCAGAGACCACTGATGTAAAATCTTAGAGCTCACATTTACTGGTGTAATATGCTCCATAAATTTTGTAGATACAACACCAAACTATCTGTCTGTTAGCAAAGAAACTAGACACATTTCACTGGGGTAGCAACCATTAAAATGAAATTAGACATGTTAGTCAATAGAATTACAGTGTGCAAATGGAAGAAGGGATCTCCTTTTCCAATGAAGAGAAACAAAAGAAGTAAAATAAGGATGAATCACTGACATGGTATCAAAGTGATGCGTTT